>OU896713.1:46494259-47094259 GCA_918026855.4 Phaedon cochleariae | reverse complement strand
TCCGGTAAAATACCTCTCCATTCGGATTTCCGGGAGAGAGGTACTCAAAGGGACTCATCTTTGAAGAATAATTATTGCAACATCCGCGGACTCAACAATAACATCAATGACGTCCACCATCATCTACAAACGGAAAAACCAGATATTCTGGCACTAACGGAAACTCAAGTGAACTCGTCCACCAATCTTTGAGTTTTTATCACTCAAAGTATACTTCATTCAGGAGAACCATCCAATAGCTGAAATCATAATCATGGGAGACTTCAATGTACACAACACAGCCTGGCTCAAATTCTCTAACTAAACAGATGATGCAGGTCGTCAAACTGAGGCCTTCGACATCAATCAATAGTCTAGATTCTAGAACAACTAGTCGAACTACCAACCCGCATTCCAGATGTCAACAGCCAGTCTGCGAATACATCCTAGATCTTTTACTCACCAGCAACCCTGATATCCATATTGAATAGAAGTTTGTGCCCCACTTGGAAACTCTGACCACACCCTCACCTCCACAACCTGCTTTTTCCATGTACCATCCAGCACCACAATTCCTACCCGTCTCATGAGGCATTACAATTCGGCCGACTGGGAAGGTCTTTGTATGTTTTTTTCAGCGTTTCCATGGAAGAGAGTTTGTTTTTCCTCAGCAGATCCAATACGATGTGCTGAGACAATTTCTGAAATCATTATGTTGGGGATGCAAACCTACATCACGAACACTGCAAGAAGAACATCTTCGGATAAGTCCTGGTTCAGTAGAAACTGATCTACAGCTATCGCTTCCAAGCAGGAGCATTCCGTCGATGGCGAAAAATTCAGGCCCTGAGACTAGAGCAGAATATGTCGAGGCTACAGGCATATGAAATGAGACAATTCTATCATCAGAGGATGCTCATAATGCCAGAATAAGATCAAAACTTGTTGAATATCCAAACGGATCCCGTTTATTTTGGTCCTCCGCCAAAGCTATAGGAAGAAACTTCACTTCCAGCTCGTTTCCTCCTCTAACCAAGGAAGATGTAACACTAGCCACAACTGCCCAGGAGAAAGCCAACATTTTCGCGCAATTATTTGTTGGAAATTCCACTCTGAATCCATCGGTAAAACAACCTCCAAACATAACGTCAATTGACAGTCATATGCCTGAGATCACCTTCCGCCAACGTACTATAAGGAAGATTTCATTGGGTCTCAACAACAACAAAGTTTGTGGCTCCGACGGAATCCCACCTACTGTTCTCAAGAAATGTGCTCCAGAACTAACACCTGTTGTCTGCAAGTTGTTTAACTACTCTAACAAATTGGAGATATTCCCGTCCAACTGGAAAATTGCAAGAGTACAACCAGTTATTGAAAAAGGCAAAAAGACCCTACCTAGCAACTACAGACCGATCGCACTGCTATTTATTATTTCAAAGATCATTGAGAAAGCTATCAACATCGAGCTCATGAAATACCTGACACATTCATGTATTGCATATATGGCAGCAATCTATTGAAAAATATGGTGGAAGCTCAGCCGTGCCACTTGATATCTCCAAGAAATTCGATCGAGTCTGGCACCACGGACTCCTCGCCAAGCTTCCATCTTATGGCTTGCCTTCCCAGGTATGTTCACAGCTAGCTAGTTTTTCCTCAAACAGGTCTCTCCATGTAGTGGTCGACGGAGTTTCATCTGACTCTCTCATCATAAATGCTGGTGTTCCGCAAGGATCAATTCTAGCACCAACACTATTTTTACTCTATATCAATGATTTGTTGAAAACAACGTCATGTCCAGTACACAGCTTCGCGGATGATAGTACCCTCCATACCGCCTTCTCCACCAGAACCTCCAATACCAGCCAGGCAAATCAGAAACCAATAACATAAATTTGGTTGTGGCAACAATTCTCGAAAGGGGATCCAATAACATCTCGAATGGGGATCCCATAGATTTCAATGCAAACAAAACACAATCATGCCTCTTCTCTAGAAAATACCATCATACCGTGCCCAACATGAGTTTGTCAGGTGTAACCATATCTTTGAAGACTTTAATTTCGATTCTCGGTATTACTATCAGCAATAACCTTTTTTGGGAAAATCACGTTAGATCAATTGCTGAAAGTGCATCCCAAAAACTTGGTTTCCTATTTCGAGCCAGGAGCTATTTCACTTCCAGTCAGCTGCTCATGATCTATAAGGCACAGATCAGACCTGTCCTGGAAAACTGTGATGCTTCGCTTACAAACTCACTCACTTCTGGAACACCGTAGAAAAGTTGGCGATCTGGCTCTAGATATTTTCATGGACGATGCTTTTCTGAAATATCAACTATTGTTCCTCCCTTGGCAGCCCACGCGAGATCAACCCGTCAAGTTGATGTTTCGCACCCCTGCATGGTCACTTTGGAGACCTGCTGAACATCTCTTTCCAAAGACTCGTTCATCCAACGGACAGCAAGGTTCTGGAACACATTGCCAAGGGAGGTGTCCCCACCAATTCCTACCTTATTTTCCTTGGTTCTCACGATGTTTTCTGATCATAACAGGATGTCCCTTTTCGTGGGAACTAGAACATAAAGAAAATTGCGTTCGTCGGTGAAATTATATATATATAAATATATATCATGAAGTAGTTTGCTTGTAGCTCGATTGACTGAACTCCCCAATATTTCCTATTATATTATATCATGTCCTCCCATGTGTGTTTCATGCACTACGCGTCCTGCATCAAACTTTACACGCGGGGGAAAATGGATACCTTACCTTCCTTGATATATACTTGAATAGCTATTCTCACCTGAGAACAAACATTTTCCTTCATCTAAATAACCGCTAGCTTTCCTTCTGAGGAATTCTATTAATTTTGGGCACTTGGTGTCTACATTTTTTCTACTACTGTACTAGTACTGAATACTTATCGGAACATACTTTATATTCTACATGATATCGGAAGTTTTGATCATCTTGCTCAATGTGAAAAAATAATAGAGTAACATCTTTGGAGAATTATTTCAATTCGCGCTCGTCCAATAATTTTTTGAACTCTCCTGATTTATCAGGGATAAGAAGCATTAAAATCACTATTGCCCCTTCATCGCTGTTAACGCCCCACGTTAATCGTATCAAATGTGATTTAATTGCTTTTATTCCAGCCTCACTAACTCCATTGAAATGAGGGGATCCAGGAGCACTGAATTGGAATGAAATTTTCTCAGATTCAGATGCTTGACGCATGAATTCGGAAAGTACTCTTTTTGCACCAACAAAATTGGTACCTTGATCGCAAAGAATGCGATTACACCGTCCTCGTCGGCTGATGAAACGCCGTAAGGCAGCAATGAAAGTATCGGTAGAGAGGTCAGAGGCCAACTCAATATGAACTGCCTTTGTGACAAGACAAACGAACAAACAAATATAAGCTTTGTACGATTGAGATCCTCTTCCTCTACCACAAGTAATATGAAAAGGGCCACCATAATTCACCCCTACACATGAAAATGGTTTAACTTGATTTATTCGCAGGGAAGGTAGGTTGCCCATGAAGGGTTCTAAGGGAGTAGGATTAACACGGAAACATTTGTGACATTTCGAGTGAACATGTCGAATGGCACGTTTCGGTGATAGAATCCAAAATTCTTGGGCAATCAAAAAATGCACAGTTTGCAAACCAGGATGGAAATTTTCTCCATGAATTTTTTGGATAATAAGATACGTGAGACGATGTTTGGTCGGTAATAAAATAGGGTGTTTCTTATCATAAGCGAGCCCAGAATGCACCAAACGACCGCCCACCCTGAGGAGACCATCTTCTCCAATGAAGGGATTCAATTTTCTGAGGGCTTTAGGTAAGGGAAGCTTATTTTCCAAATCAGTAATTTCGACATGAAATGATGAATGTTGAACACCTTTCACTAGGGCAAGCAAGGAGTGATGCAATTCAAGTGCTGTGAAAGCAGTGGAGATTTTTGCTGTGGGATTTCTCAAATTATTCATGAAACGAAAGCAATAGGAAATAATTCTAGTTATTTTATTGAGAGACGAATACTTTTCAAGAAGAGTCTCCAAAGAGTCGAGGGCAATGAATGTGAGAAGAGTTACCGTTTTCTCCTCTTCCAAGACGAGAGATCGATCGGAACTGGGAGTGTGAGTGGGCCACCTAGTTTTTGGAAGGGTCAGCCAAGTTGGTCCGTGGAACCAAAGGGGATGGTTCATTAGGTCTAAGGGTAGTAAACCTCGAGAGGCACAGTCGGCAGGATTGTCACTCGAGCGGACATAATGCCAATAATGTTAGAGACCAGCCGGGTTGCCGCCCAATAAGCGACGATTTGAACACGGACGAGCTGATTCGTCGTTTGAAAACGCTCGCCCACACCTTGCAGGCGATGGGCCTGTCTCTTCTTCTGGTCGAAGAACAGTTTCTGTCCCATTCTTCGCGAGACGTCCAGCTACTCATAGCCTGCTGTGTGGTAGACGTTTTACGAGTGTATGCTCCTGAAGCACCCTACAAAGATCCACAGCAGGTCAAAACCATTTTTCTGTTTCTTATCACTCAGCTGTCGGGTCTGAAGGATCCTAAAGATGCGGCCTTCAAGAGATATTTTTATTTATTGAAAAACCTGGCTTACGTCAAATCGTTCAATATGTGCTTTGAGTTGCAAGATTGTCAGGAAATATTTTGCGCTCTCTTCCACCTCATGTTCAAAATAGTAAATGACGAACACTCTGGAAGAGTGAAGAGTTTCATGTTGGACGTTCTTTGTCCCTTGATATCAGAAAGTAACATGGTTAGTAATGACTTGCTCGATATAATTCTGATAAATATCGTCGAGCCAAACAAGACACAGCAGAAAAATGCTTATTTTTTGGCCAAAGAGCTTATCGTAAACACATCAGAAACTTTAGAACCATACATCCAAGCATTCTTCAACCAAGTGTTGATCCTTGGAAAAGAAAACAGTCGCATTGATATTCAGCGAAATACGCGTGCTCTCTGTATCCATTACATTCACTGTGTATAAGTGACTCTTTATCGAACAAATGCAAAGCAAATCTAGTGTACAACACAGCCAGCCCTTCATACAGTCCACAAACTCTTTGATCAGCGGATAAGGTGGTTGCAACCCCGAAGAAGATCGGATCAGGGAAGATTCCAGGTGAGTCCATCTCTATTCGACCTTTTTTGACAAGTCTTGAACCAGTCAAATTTTAAATCTAAAAACCACACCTTATTCAAAACCTAACAATCGCTTTTTCTTGGCAGGTAGTCTTCGCTGGAACTTATTTTAAAAACTGAGAAGAAATTACTTTTGAACTGAATATAAATCGTAAAAGTGTAAAACATTGTTATTTTCATTTTTTCAAATGATTAATAAATTGGGTAGAAACTTAGATGACTGGGAGTTTCACTACTACTTTTTATCCAATTCGGTCGTAATTTGAAAAAGTACCATTTTCTATTTAGAATTTTGAAAAAATCCAAGAGGAAGAATGTAGTTTGAAAGAATCACTGAAATGAATCCTGATTGGCGGCGATTCAAAATTTTCGCACTATTCAAAGTGCTTCGTTTATTTTTTATTCTATAAGGTTGTTTGATGGAAATTCGATCAATTGTATCACAGTGTCGCCAAATTAATTTTCGAAATAATTTCTCCTGCGCTGCCATTTCGCAAACAAATATCCACTTGTGATATGTAATTGAAAAAAGGATTTAAGGCTTCATCGAATGGCTTGATGATATCTATACAGGGTTTCATTCGATCGAAAATCTCTTAAGAAAATCACAGTTTTTTTGTTCAAGAATAAAAACAAATCCTGTTTGAGAATTCATAAAATTTATTGGAAATTTATTTGAATTCTAGCTGTCCGGCCTGGCTTCGCACGGTTGGTATACCCATTTGTAAAGAAAATTAGAGATTTGTTGCAATCGTTCTGAGCTATGCGCGTATCGACAGATCAATTTTCTTTATCATTTCATTTAATTGGTGTGCTTACCTATATCTACTTTTATACAGGGTGTCCGGAAAGGTCATGTCGTTGATGATAGAGTGAGCCAAAATAATGTTTATACTTCATAAAAAAAATTTGAATGAACAAAATTAATTTCATGTATAGCTTCAGGATGGGACGAGTTTTGATCGTTTAATGATGTCATATTTGTCGAAGGTGACAAATTTGACACTTTGCGTTTGATCTCTTCATCTTTTTTTTTTCAAAAATAGTATTTTTCATTTCAGTCGATATATTGTACCGATCTAGATAAAATCGCATTTGAAAACATACATCCCAGCCATTTCAAAGGTGATCTCTATTAGGATCTTGAGAGAAATTGAATGTTTGTTGATCCGATCCAAATTTGTGACGGTTCGAAAACGATAGATATTTTGGCTTGTCCCACTTCAAATGCGGGGCAGTTTATGTTGTCTTTTAGAACTAATTTCAATGTCGACAAACATTCTTGATAAAATCGTGGATTACTATAGTTCAGTTGGAGTATCAATTCAGTTTCAGTTTTGAGAAGAACTGATGACGAACAGTCTTATTCATATTCACTGTAATGGATTCATTATTAGGAGAAGGATTGCACTTAGGGAATAGAAGGTCGTTTCTAATAAGGACAGTGAACATTTATAGGTATATTATATGAACTCGAAAAATCTTCATCAAGTGTTTACGAGGCATAGAAAGAATTTTATTATGAGCAATATCACTACGTGGATGAATTTCATTTAGAACTCAGAATATTTTTCTTAGGGAACATACTATGAGAATAGGTTTATTATTGAGTATTTGGCGGCAATTACAGAACATATCAGAAGAGGTTGTTCCATTTTCAATGTCCTCACGGAATATCTGAGGAGATATCTCATTTATTTTCAAAGATAGAGATTTTCGGTGTTCCTTGTTCAATTCAGCCTGCTTACTTTTTGAGATACAGGGCGAAATTGAAAATGTTTGCATTTTGAGGCCCATGTATCTCAGCTATCATACAACCTATAAAAGAAGTCTCTTATACATCTTCTCACGTAGAATCTAGTGGCGTTATCAGACTTTCAAAATAAGCTGTTATTATTCAGATATAACCCAAAGTTATGATTTTTCCAATGGGACACCTTGTCTAGATTTAAGATAGATAGATAGATAGATAGATAAACTTTATTGTCTAAAATATTTACATTTTGTCGACAAAGTTCGAATTTCGTTTATATATTTGTGGTATATACAAATTAAACATTAGAAATGTATCATCACATTATACTTAAAGCATTCTTATTCAAAAGGTTACGAGTAGAAATATATAACAATTACATTCTTACGTAGTATATGCATATTGAAATCATCATAGTTCGATACCAAAACAATAGAAAATTTGTATAAATAGTCACAAGGTAAAAAAATATAGAGAACTATTGACAACTAAACCACATTAAAAGTATGAATCAGTGGTTCTCCGCATCTCACAGTTCACAAAAAGATTGAAACTCATATGCAAAGTATTCCTCCAGAGAGTAAAAACATTTTCCCATGAGAAGTTTTTTAAAATGTTTTCTAAATTGCTTTATTTCATTTATATCTGTTATCACCTTGGGTAAATGTTTATAAATTTGTTTGCTTCTGTAAATCAGGGATTGTTTCATCAAGGTGGAAGTGGGAAGCGGAAGAACAATTTTCTTCTCCTGACGAGTCTACCTTTTTACATCCACAAACCTATCTATGTATTTGTGTAACAAACATACAGTCTCTAGAATAAATAATTCGAATAGGGTTAATATTTTATATCCGAAAAAAAAAGCCTACATGAATCTCGCATCTTAACTTTAAATATAATTCGTAAAGCTCGTTTCTGCAACACGAATATACTTTGCAAGAGAACCTGGTTACAATTACCCCAGAATGGAATTCCATACCGTAAGTGGGACTCAAAAAATGAGTGGTAGGCAGTGAGTGAGGCTGAAAGTCCAAGTTCGCAGGAGATAACATTTGTAATATAACAACCTGAAGATAACTTTTTCCTGAGAGATTTTATGCGAGTCTCAAACTTTAAACTACTATCAATGTGCAAGCCAACGAAATTTGTAACAGGTTTACAGGTAATAATTGTTTGTGATTCTAATGTTACTTATTCTAAGTCTCATTTGAATGTTATTAGGTTGGTTTTATATTCAGAGTCAGCAAATTTGCATCACACCAGTTTTTTTTTTCTTTATATCTACGGGGATGGATTGGACTATATTTGAAACATTGATGATTTGCGCTTTTCAATATTATTATAACACATTCGAGATATTCTAAGTATTATCCAAGTATTATCCAGATGATTTTTTTTCAGTAGATTTTTCATTGATTAGTCTTGTGAATATGTGGCAACATTATCTATACCGCAAATTTTCAACATTCAACATTTACCAATATCGTCACGATATAATATAGGTGTTTCCCACCATGTCACGATATAATATATATTGTCACTATTAAGTAAATGGTTTGTCCATCCATATCGATTTATGAGGGGTAATGCTTGGCTCAATAGTTTGCGAGAGGTAATATTCGAATAGGCACTAATAGTTTAGGGGTAGCTGAAAGTTCGATACTATATTCAAACATAACTATATTTATTGCAGCATGAAACATGATGGGTATAGTGATTAGAATATGAATGAACAAAAATGAATATAGAGACCTAATAACAACTTACATTATAATGATCATTACGACGAGCTCTTGTCAAGTCAAGAGTAGCCCCAGACCAGAATGACTTCGGAACCCTCACATCCAATATTTATATACATCAATTCATTGGATTCGCACGTTTCTCATGAGAGTTCCTTGGTTAGTTTTCATAATTCAATGTTAACGGATGATTTGATTAACTTCATGTTTATAAAACCCTCATGGTTCGAAATAACTAATATACCGCATGTTCTACTCGTGACATGACCCCTCTCTCCGAGAAAACTGGACCCCAGTTTCGAAATTACTACCTACCTAAAGATATCGAGAAGAACCTATACCTATACCTGACGAAATACTCAAATGACAAAAGTTCAGTGTCTACAATGCACACTGACATGTTTACTTAGTCCGGCACTGGCTATTCAACTGAAGCATCTTAATCATACTCTTCTCGGTGGGACTTCTGGCAACTTGGGGGTAGGGAATGACGATTGGGCATGACATTCTCCAATCGTCATTGGGATTTCGTCAGGATCCTTTTGTACTCGAAGGTATCCTTGCCCTGGGCATTGGGATGGCATCTTTTGACTTCAAGGTTTCCTAGAATGTGTTTCGAGGTAGTTGGCAGCTAATCGAAGGGAACTGCTGGTTTTTGGGGTAGCGAATGACGACTGATGGGCATCCTTGAATCGTAGTGGGAATTTTGGCGGGATCCTTGTCCTGAGCATAAGGGTAGAATCTTTTTGGGCATCAAAGATTTTTGGGCTCCTTTCGTTCTGGGCTGGTACTCTAAAGTAGGAATCATCTGGGATTTAAGATATCCTGGCTTCTAGTATTGGCCTGTCTCTTGGAGGTAGCCGGCAGGTAAGTGAGAAGAATCGCCAGATATCTTCATAGTTGCTGCATTTGGTCTATGGAAGGAACGACGAATTTCCGTCATATCAGTGGTTTGTCAGGCTATCCACAACTTGTGGCAACTCGTGGCATTCCTACGTTTCTCCACTCCGTTCTTGGGCTACCCAGCAGCTACCATCGAATCATGCTGTACATGCTGTACAGTCAGAACCCTCTCATCCAATATTTATATACATCAATTTATTCGACTCGCACGTTTTTCATGAGAGTTCCTTGATTAGTTTTCATAATTCAATGTCAACGGATGAGTTGATCAACTTTATGTTCATAAAACCCTCATGGTTCGAAATTACTAATATACCGTATGTTCTACTCGTGACGTGACCCCTTTCTCCGAGAAAACTGGACCCCAGTTTTGAAATTACTAATTAACTAAATATATCGAGAAGAACCTATACCTATACCTAAAATACTCAAATGACAAAAAACAATACACCTTGGAAATTGAGTTCACATACTCAAAAGTTTAGTGTCTACAATGCACACTGACATATTTACTTAGTCCGGCACTGGCTATTCAACTGAAGCATCTCATATAATCAGACTCTTCTTGGTGGGATTCTGGCAACTTGGGGGTAGGGAATGACGATTGGGCATGGCATTCTCCAATCGTCATGGAGATTTCGGCAGGATCCTTTTGGACTCGAAGGTATCCTTGTCCTGGGCATTGGGATGAAATCTTTGCTGAACGAAGGGAACTGCTGGTTTCTTTGGGTAGCGAATGACGAGTGATGGGCATCCTTCAATCGTCGTGCGAATTTTGGCGGGATCCTTTTTGGGCTCGAAAGGTATCCTTGTCCTGGGCATAAGGGTAGTATCTTTTTGGGCATCAAAGATTATTGGGCTCCTTTCGTTCTGGGCTGGTACTCTGAAGTATGATTTCTTTGGGATTTAAGATATCCTGGCTTCCAGTATTGGCCTGTCTCTTGAAGGTAGCTGGCAGGTGAGTGAGAAGAATTGCCAGATATCTTGACAGTTGCTGTGATAACTGGTAGACCACTTGGTCCATGAGAGGAACGACGAATTTCCGTCATATCAGTGGTCACAATCAAAAGCTCGTATAAAGCCTTAGTTATGAATTAAAAATAGAAAAACAACAAAGATAGACAATAATAAACATATAAAATATTAAAATAACACTATCACATGTGAGAGCTCCTATGAAGCTATAGTCAAATATTAATAGAGTATATGTTGTCAAAAATGATCCTTCTAGGAATCAAGAAAGAAAGGAATACGTAACTTCACAGTTCAGAGTCTCTGTGAAAAATATTCCTCGAGGTTGTATAGTGGAGTCTGAATGAGCAATATTTTCACCTTGGTTCGGAATTTTTTGTTTCACGAAATTTCTTTGATATGATTTGGAAAATGATCGAATATCTGCATTCCATTATGCATGATGCAGTCTTTGATCATAGTGGTACGAGGTCTTATCAATTCAACTTGTCCGTTCTGTCTTGTGTTGTAATGTAATGAAACAGGCTCTGAAGAAGCTATATTTTTTTTATCAGAGCCGTTGTTTTCTAGATGTTCAAGCCAACTACTGTCAGGATGCCGCAATTCTTGGATGAATGTCTACATGAGTCCCTTGATTCCGCTCTACACGTATATCTTTGTAAGACAAAACTCCTCTGGAATATTTTCACTTCCCATATCTGAATTTGATAGATTGCAATGGAAGGATGAGATATCCGTTTTGTTTATATTGAAAGATAGTAGATTTGAATCACACCAATCTTTAATTACTCCAATATCGTTTATAACAGTTGTGTTCAGTACAGCTCCACTCATTTCTTGCCAGAGGATAGTGGTGTCGTCAGCAAATGAAGTGATTTTACCTTCAATGTCTAAAAGAACTGATCCTTGCGGTACACTATGTTTGATATGTGCGGGCTTTGAGACGCTGCATGTTTTGACAGATTGTTGATGACCTGTATGGTACGTCTCAAACCATCGGAGCCGACTATCAGTAAAACTGTAGCAGCCGATAAGTTTAGAATCAATTCGAACATCCTAAGCTTTCTTATCAACTTGCTTATATTAGCTCGCTATGTATGTTTTCACAGGGTGCCCCAAAATTACATAGAAAGATTGCAACCACAGGTTCTAGGATTGAAAATACTGAGAAAAGTTCATATAAACATGAACCCAGAAATTCCCCCCCCCCCCATCCCGAGGAGTTATAGCCTTCTGAAAGAGGGCCAGAGATGATAGTTTTTTGTAAATATTCCCGAAACCCTCTGTGTTGAGATAACAAAATTTCGTACATTTCGTATATTTCTTTTCATTTCCGATTCTTGAATGTTGAGAATTTTCCAAAATTTTTATCAGAGGCGTGGAAAATTGGTGAGGCTAAGGTCATTTCTTTCCCCAACTTTGTTTTCTATGCAATTTTCGGAAGTGTGACCAGGGAATATGAAAATATCATCATTCCTTCCTAAAAATGATACACCTGTTGAGTTTTGATAACACTCACCACTTTCGAGATAAATCGATGTCAAAAGGCTGCTGCGTAATAAAAACTGTAGTTTTTCTTAATAGGGTGCTTACCATGATATTTTCAAATTAATATTTTCATTTTTCCTTACATAATTCGAGTCAACATCACAGGTTAAATGTTGAAAAAAGGGTATTTTTTATTGAAAAATGATTTTTGGGAAAATTTGCTACTGCAACACTCTTTCAAGTGTTATTTATTAAGTGGGTTGCTTTGGTTTGATTTTTGTAATAATAAGTCGATTGTTGTACGAAAAATTCTTAATTCAAGCAGAGCGTACGCACAATATGTTTACAGGTCAAGATCTGAGGCTAGACTAATAGGGTAGGCAGGGTAAGCTGTGCTGATAGTTTTTTGATATTAGTATTCGCTCGATGACCGTTTTCGCGAAGACGATGCAAAAAGGGTCCAATAGGCCGAGCGGAATGAGCTCAGGAATGTGTACAGGGTGGCTTATGATAATGGGTTGATACACTACTCTATTATGAGGAGAAAGCACTAATTTTTGTCACGCAGCACACTTTTAAAATCGATTTATCTAGAAAATGGTGAGTGCTATCGAAAAAACTGACGAGAATTGCATTGAAAAAAAGTTGGGGAAAGAAATGCCCCTAGCCCCACCTATTTTCCGCACCCCTGATCAAAATTTCAGCAAATTCCTAATATATCCAAATCGCGCATGAGAAGTTATATACATATACACAATTTCGTTATCTCAACACGCAGGGTTTCGTAACTATTCACATAAATCAATCATCGCGGGCTCCCCTATAACTCCCGAGGAAGCCATTTCTGTGGTTGAGATCTTTTTATGTGATTTTGGGACACCCAGTTTATAACGCGGAATATACAAAAGTGACTTTGTCCCACTTCAAAATGTCGAATTGAATTGAAATTATGCGGATAAAATTTGAAGAGCATTTCTCAGCAGAAAGATATATTAGGGTTATTGTGTTTCATCTATAGGCACTCATCCCTACCATCTTTCAGGAATTTGCAACTACTCCAATCATTTTCCCTATTTTTTTCTCGTTTATTGTCGTCCCGCAACAAAACGCTAACTCTTTGGTTCCAGGGCATCACGCACGCGGCCGTGTGGGCGGCCTGCTGCTCCTACATCGCCCACAACACCCTGTTCAGCTTTACAAATAGATCTGTAGGCACTCATCCTTACCATCTTTCAGGAATTTGCAACTACTCGAATCATTTTCCCTGATTTTTTTTCGTTTATTGTCGTCCCGCAATAAAACGCTGACTCTTTGGTTCCAGGGCATCACGCACACGACCGTGTGAGCTGCCTGCTGCTCCTACATTGCCGACAACATACCTGTCCAGCTTTACAAATAGATCTATAGACACTCATCCCTACCATCTTTCAGAAATGTGCAACTACTCGAATCATTTTTCATATTTTTGTTCATTTATTGTCGTTCCGCTTCAGAACGCCCATTATTTGGTTTCAGGGCATCACGCACGCGGCCGTGTAGGCGACCTGCTGCTCCTACATCACCCACAACACGCCTGTCCAGCTTCACAAACAGATCTATAGGCATTCCTCCCTACTACCTTTCAGACATTTTCAACTACTCGAATCGTTTTTAATATTTTTTGTTCATTTATTGGTCTTCTTGCAATAAAACGCCCATTCTTTGGTTGCAGGGCATCACACACGCAGCCTTGTGGGCGGCCCGCTGCTCCTACATCGCCCACAACACGCCTGTCCAGCTTCACAAACAGATCTATAGGCACTCATCCCTACCACCTTCCAGATATTTTCAACTATTCGAATCGTTATTCCTATTTTTTGTTCATATATTGGCCTTTTCGCAATGAAACGCCTATTCTTTGGATGCAGGGTATCACACACGCAGCCTTGTGGGCGGCCTGCTGCTCCTACATCGCCCACATCACGCCTGTTCACCTTTACAAACAGATCTATAGGCACTCAGCCCTACCACCTTTCAGACATTTTCAACTACCCGAATAGTTTTTTCTATTTTATGTTAATTTATTGTCGTTTCGCGATAAAACAATTACTCTCTGGTTCCAGGGCATCACGCACGCGGCCGTGTGGGCGGCCTGCTTCTTCTACATCGCCTACAACACGCCTGTCCAGCTTCACAAACAGATCTATAGGCACTCATCCCTACCACCTTTCAGATATTTTCAACTACCCTAATCGTGTTTCCTATTTTTTGTTCATTTATTGGCCTTCTTGCAATAAAACGCCCATTCTCAGGTTGCAGGGCATCACACACGCAGCCTTGTGGGCGGGCTGCTGCTCCTACATCGCCCACAGCACGCTTGTCCAGCTATACAAATAGATCTATAGGCACCCATCCCTACCACCTTTCAGACATTTTCAACTACCCGAATCGTTTTTTCTATTTTATGTTCATTTATTGTCGTCCCGCAATGAAACGCTAATTCTTTGGTTCCAGGGCATCACGCACGCGGCCGTGTGGGCAGCCTGCTGCTCCTACATCGCCCACAATACGCCCGTCGAGCTGCGCTCGTCCGCCCAGGGCGTCTTGCAGGGCATCCACCACGGTCTGGGCCGGGGGTGCGGCGCCATCGTGGGCGGTATGCTGGTCAACGCTTTTGGGTCCACGACCACCTTCCGGGGGTACGGCATCGCCTGTCTACTGGTAGGTGGATGCATTCGTTTCTATCTCTACCATACTTTGAAGGATGGAAGGAATGCTGGGAGTCATCTCCACAAATTTCAATGATGTTGTTACATAATCAAAAGGGACATGTTTCGGTCTTATGAAAGACCATCTTCAGCCTCATTGAAAGTTCTACAATACAAAATATTTGTTTATGCTTATTTCTCAACAAAGAAGTTGTATCGATAATGTTCCCATTATTTTTCATAGCATTGGCGTTTATGATAGCCATATTTATGTTGGTAATATTTACCGAAATCAGGCACTGATGGAGGGTTTTTCTACTTCTATCAAAAGTAGTGACTTCATCATAGCTCACTTAATTTCAAAACCATGAATATCTCTTACTGTGGGAAATTGTATTCCTCACACGGCACTTTGCCAACACCACAAACATCCATAAGAAAAAAACTTAGTTGGTTGCTGTACAGCTCTGAAAAGTTGTCACAGTCAGTCACAGTTTTTCAAATGCTTAAGGTACACACATACATTTCATAATGAATTTTGACGGTTATGATAACCACATTCATGTCAGATATATAGAGAAATAAGACATCAATAAGAAAAGCCGCGTACAGAACGGTCAGAAAACTTACATTTTCTTGATGGAACTGTACGTTATCATAGAATACAATTGGTTCTGGTTCAATTGCTCTAAAAATATCGGTTCGGAATCGAGAACAAGTACAGAAGTGGAATGAAGTCAACTAACCGACCAGGATTCGTGCCAGGTGGCGGAGGAGACCTCCCACCTGACGCCCCGTCCATTTCATAACTTCGACGGTTATGACAGTCACATTATTGTAAGAGATATAGAGATATCGTGCATCAATGAGAGGTTTGTTCTCGTGAGAGCTGCGTAAAAAATGTTTTAAAATCATATATTTTATTGATGGAACCGTACCGTCATCATTGATTGAAGTCGATGCTGGTTCAAATTATCGGTTCAGAGTCAAAAACAAGTACAGGAGTGGGAACAAATCATTGATGAACAATTTTCAACAGTACAGCTCAAAAACCCATTGACAATGAATAGCACAATTCTCCTCAGTGTAGATCAATTTATGATGCAGGACCTCTAACCAATCTTCATATAATTCACTTGGAGGAATTCAAAACCACTAAAACAACAGGAGTCTGTCAGTTATTGGGTGCAACAATTATTTCTTGATTCAATATCATTGAATTTTTATCAGAATATTTCGAGTGATTGGATTCTTCATCAATTGACACATCTATCACTCATCAAACTACATAACTATTATCTCAAAACTGATCGCAATCAGATCTCATTCCATACCTTGATCAACATAAATAACGTCAAAATGTAGGTGAGTTCACAACTGTCAGTTCATACAGCTCCTCTACAATTTTAATCACTACACAGGAGCCTTTTATGGGTGGAAACATACGCATCGAAACATGATCGCAACTCCAAATATAAAAAGTCCATTACCGATCCCATTAACTTTCATAACTTTGACGGTTATGATAACCACATTTATGTCAGATATGTAGAAAAATAAGACATTAATAAGAAAAGCCGCGCACAGAACGGTTAGAAAGATTACATTTTATTGATGGAACTGTACATTATCATAGAACACAATTGGTTCTGGTTCAATTGCTTTGGAAATATCGGTTCGGAATCGGAAACAATCACAGGAGTGGGTAAATGTTGGTCAATATTCCGAAGTTTTTGATATTCTCATTGTCATAAATAGCACAATAACCCTCAGTGTATGTAGTTTATGAAAGAACAAATATCAATTTTCGACTCCAACTGTTCATGCTCTGAGCTCTAAGTGATCTGATAACGTATGACGCAGGTGCTCGCCGCCTTCATATTCATCAACTTCTACCGAGCCGACCAGGGCTTCGTACGCGACCTGCCCCAGACCGAGGACCCGCGCCAGGTGGCAGAGGAGACCTCCCACCTGGCTTCCCACGGCGTACCCATCAAGCTCCTATCACGAGTCCTCTCCATCATTTATCTAACCAATTTTCATATTCACTTGGAATTCAAAACCACTAAAACAACAAAAGTCTATCAGTTATTGAGAACAATCTATTATTTCTTGATTCAATGGGATTGAATCTCAGTTTCATCTGTTTCAGAATGTTTTGGATGATTGAATTCTTCATCCATTAATTGAAACATCCATCCCTCAGAAAACTACATAATAATTATCTCAATACTGATCGCAATCAAACTTCGAATATAATTCATCCCTTATCTTGAACTCAACGTCTTCAATCATCAACATAGATAACTTCTAAATGAAGGTGAGTCCTTCATCTTTACAACTTCAATCATCACACAGGAGCCTTTTACGAGTAGAAACATACTCATTGCAACATGATCGCAACTTGAAATAGAAGGAGTCTATTTCCGTTCCCATGAATTACCATAACTTTGACGGTTATGATAACCACATTCATGTCAGAAATATAAAGAAATCAGACATCAATAAGAGATGCCGCGTTCAAAAAGGTTAGACGTCTTACATTTTCTTGATGGATCTGTACGTTATCATAGAATACAATTGACTTTGGTTCGAATGCTTTCAAAATATCAGTTTGGAATCGGAAACAAGTACTGAAGTGGGTAAAAGTCATTGGCCAACATTCCGAAGTAGATTTCTTGATATTTCCATTGTCATAAATAGCACAAATACCCCCAGTGTAGGTAGTTTATGGAAGAAAAAATATCAATTTCCAACTCCAACTGTTCATACTCTGAGCTCTAAGTGATCTGATAACGTATGACGCAGGTGCTCGCCGCCTTCATCTTCATCAACTTCTACCGAGCCGACCAGGGCTTCGTACGCGACCTGCCCCAGACCGAGGACCCGCGCCAGGTGGCAGAGGAGACCTCCCACCTGGCGCCCCACGGCGTGCCCAGCAACCCGCTGCCACGAGCCCTCTCCAGCAACAAGCTGCACGAGCTGGCGCAGCAGCAGGAGGGGTACGGCACGTACCAGGCGGGACAGGGAGGAACGCTCGACGTGCCTGGGGCGAATCCGTTCAAGGCGGCGCAGGTAAGAAGTAAGTACTTTTTTCTACGACTTTTTCTGTAAGCAATTAACTCAATATAAACACGTGGAAGGGGGCCTGCCGGTTTCTCGAATAGCACAGAGTGTGTCAGGGGCAGCTGCAATATAGATAGCTTGTGTTACGGCCTGTCTCTTTCACACTAGTATTGTTTAAGGGCGGATCGGTGTATGAATATTCATCTATCCAATGATTGGAGTACTTGAGATCTTTTTTTTAACTAAACAGGCGAAACAGTGTTTTTGTCATGTGAAATATCGCTACATTTTTGTTGAAAAGATTTGTGATTTCGAATTAATAAACAATGGTTATTTATATTGTGTTGCCTTTGGATGCAAAAAAAAGAAGACAAACAGGAACTGTTCTTAATGGGTAAGTTGAAAATATTTCAGATTTAAAAAAAAAACTATAGTGATTTAGTTTCAGGATGAGGCTGTGAGTGTGGATGTATCTGTGGATGTTCATAACTTGGATTCTAAGGACAATGTTTTTCATATGGACATTGATTCGCTTACAACTTCCAGCTTCCATGTATGTTCGAAAGTTTATTGATAATAGAACCCACAAATTATTTTATTCAAGAAAGCTTATTCTATTGCAAAGAAAAGTGAAAACACCGAAACAAAAAGTGGAAAGGAGAATGACAATCTTGATGAGGTACCAAAACAACATTTTGAAGGTAAAAACTATAAGTTCAGATCCTTAAAGTCAAGAGCCACACCATAATATCGACTTTTCAGATTCACCTTTGGAGCTTCTCCTTCTTCAGAAAGGAAAAAATTTAGGTGAACATTCTGGGCAACGCAGATATTCATCTACAATGGAAAAAATCGTTCGAACATTGTACTTTTATTCACTTTTCATTCACCTTCCATTCACCTTCTAATAGTGAAATGTTCATTAACAAATGGGTACTCTTAAAACTTAGGCTTAGACCTTAGGTACCCGATACCATTCAAGAACTTTTCAATTTTTTTTATCGTTCTTCTATTTCTTCTAATTGTGCTGAGACATTGAGCTTCGCTCACATTGTACAATATAAAGTGACATTTGAATGAGAATATATAATTCCAATTTTGTATTCTTTCGCCTTCCTGATCCTGTATAAGAATAAAAGTGGAATTCCACTTTCGAGTCAACAAAAAAATCAATAAATATCATCCTTTTTTCCTGAATGAATATTTATATTCATTCACATAAACTCTTAAATGAAAGCAAAAAACAAGAAAATATTTCAAATAATGCGAGCGCTTTCCATTAGCCAACATAAGATAGAAAGAGATAGGTGTCCGTAACCACTCCCTAATAACACAAGTACATCCTAGGGACTTCCTAGGGACGTCCCTAATTTTATACTAGGGACATCCCAGGGACATCCGCTGGCCGACAAAAAAGGAATCCAAGGGATGTCCTCATGGTACGTCCCTGGGATGTACCAAGTACGAAAAAAGGATATTCCTGAGACGTCTCAAGGATATTCCAGATACATCCCTCCGACAAAAGAAAAAAAATGTAGGTCGAGTGGGGATTGAACCCGAGACCTTTAGCTTATCAGGCACGCACCTTACTCCATTGACTGATATGCCTTATGAATATTTATGTACAAAACAGGTTTATTAACAGGACTGAACTACAGAAACCTGAATAAATACAATTTTGTTGGGATTTGGGTATAATTATTATCATTCTTGGGTGTTTGAAAATCAAGGGCATTATCTTCTGTTCTGGGACTATATTCTTTATTTCCATCACAATTATTTTCCAAAAGAAAACCAAACATTTAAAAAAAATGTAACTCAATATTTTGATGGAATTCAATGACTCTGATGTGAATGAATATCAGATATTCCAGAGACACGGATAGGATAACCTAGGGAAGTACCTGGCAGGATGTCCACTGGACAACAACTGCGGGACACACCCTGGATGTACGGCGGGACAAAAAAGGGACGCGCCTAGAACATCCCTGTGTTGTCAGGGCTGTGGGTTGCCTGAACAATATTTTTGTCTCACTCGCTGTTCACAGAGGATTCCTTTCAGGTGTTTATATTGAGTTCATTGGCCGTAAGTGATGAATATCGTACACAAAACTCTTCTCACGCACGTGTGTGTAAAGCGGGCGATCGCTTGGTTTTCATATGTCTGTTGACATATGACTTTGTTTCGTTGCTTAGGCGATGTGTCAATTTCAGTAAATGACAGTTGCTTACCTATCTATCCATCAATATATCAAGTTATCAAACGAATCCGAAAGCAGGCAAGTAATATTTTTTTGATGACGATTATATCGTGGGCGTACAAGCAGAATCATGTAAGTCCAGAAAATAATATAAGGAGAAAAACACAATTGAATATTTGAATGAACCTGTAAAATTATAACGAAATTGACTTAAGTGGATTTTCATTGACTATATCTCCGGAAACAAACGCAAAATGGACTTGAATGTTTATTTGCCTGGAGCGTTACGCTAATATGGACTTATGTGTGATAAATTCCTCATTTCCAAGAAAAGCGGACTTGCAGGGTTCTGCTTTTACGCCCACGATATCTTCTGTTGATATTTCAAAATTTCAGTTATAAAATGTCAAGTGATGACGATGAGATCAATTTTCCCTACCAGATAATCTGGCAAGAACAAAAATACCAATGAAGGGTCGTTTTGTATTTCGTGCAAGATAATTTATTCAAATTTATTACTCGTAGCAGAGCGACTGTTAAGTCATCATCAGTGCGTACCTGTGAGTAAGTAATCTGCTTTCAGCTATTGATACACAATTCGAACATCCTTGAAAATTGAATGAACCTGACCTGTAGTCTCTGTTGACATGATGCATGTCAACAAAAATTGAGGCATTAATTCTATCCACTCACTCATATTATTTTGATAATAATCTGTCAAGTGAGTCACATATTGGTGGTTACTTTGTGGTTACTTCACTTATAATAATTCATTGTTAAGTGTTAATCTGTTCGGCTGCAAGAAGAATAGCATGTTTCATTCGAATCAAAAGTAACTTTGTTCGACAGGAAAATGTTACCTCTTTTTTATCCTAATGGAACAATCATCTATTTCCTGCTACCGGATCAAAAGTCGTCCACTCTTGTTCCAAAATAAGCCCTTGAAGTTTACGTTTCTCTCAGATTGCCCGGAATAAATTCCAAAGAAATGCTCCTGTTGAAACATGACCAAAAATCGTCAGCGGTACTGACGCCAGAAGTACTATTACGGTTCATCATATTCTGATTGATTTTCGATAGTGAATCAAAAATATATAACGATGGAAGAGGCATTATTCAAACTTTTAAGAATTGGTTAGCAGTGGTCTCTCAAACCAGCACAAGCAACGATTCTGACAGCACGTTTCTGCAAACGAAAAATTTCTCTAAGTGTTTTCCCTCAACATCGTACCGTAACTGGGACGGTCGAGAATTTTTGAGACAACTAGGGAAAAAGCCAAATACTCAAAGTGGAATGCAATGGTCACAAAGAAAGAGAAACTCAAAGTCATTACCACATACTAGTTCATGAAATGAACGATAATGGTAGATAACGAGAGGAAAACAACTACTTTCCTGGCTATATGCCACGCAGAACATTGCGTTACATCCTCCCGAAATCTATGCGATAGTTCGTATAAACGAATAAAATCGCAAGTGATTCCTTCCTAAACGCTGAGCTGCGCTTAAGTGGTTCAGGAACGCTGACTACCTGCAGACCGGTTTCGAGCTGTTGGCTCTCATCAGTACAGGGCTGTCCCAGATAGCTTCTTGACTGCTATCTGGTGCGAACCTGACCCAACGTAAACGCATCTCAGCATTTATACCATACGAGGCGTTCGAAGTCCGCGAAATGAAAACGCGAACGTCGAACGCCACCTGGCAAGAAAAGAAACACTCCAAAACACAATCCCATTTCAGGTGAAACGGGAGTGGCTGGGATGGACCATTGCATTCCACTTTGAGTATTTGGCTTTTTCCCTAGTTGAAAATACGCCAGTCGAGCAACCAGCCACTCCCATTTCACCTGAAATGGGATTGTGTTTTGGAGTGTTTCTTTCCTTGCCAGGTGGAGTTCGACGTTCGCGTTTTCATTTCGCGGACTTCGAACGCCTCGTATGGTATAAATGCTGAGATGCGATTACGTTTTGTCAGGTTCGCACCAGATAGCGGTCAAGAAGCTATCTGGGACAGCCCTGTACTGATGAGAGCCAACAGCTCGCAACCGGTCTGCAGGTAGACAGCGTTCCTGAACCACTTAAGAGTAGCTCAGCGTTTAAGAAGGAAACACTTGCGATTTTATTCGTTTATATGAACTATCGAATAGATTTCGGGAGGATGTAATGCAATGTTCTGCGTGGCATATAGCCAGGAAAGTAGTTGTTTTTCTCTCGGTATCTACCATTATCGTTTATTTTATGAACTAGTATGTGGTAATGACTTCGAGTTTCTCTCTCTTTGTGATTTTTGAGATAGTTCTTGAACATTACAAGACCAATTCAGTTTATCATCGATGACTAAACCAAGCAGCTTCACACTATCACTTTGAATAATGCAATTGTTCATTAGGAAGAGGAGATGTCGTGTTTCATCACTATTGAATTTGAGATTATTGGAAGTAAAACATTTTTCAGCACGATAAAAACAGAACTATTCACCTTCAATTCTCCAATATCCATGCTATAGCATCAACCAAAGTTGTGTCGTCTGCGAAAGCAACATGTTATGAAACAGATCATTTACATAAATAATGAACAAGAGATGACGTAACACTGAACCTTGTGGTACTCTATGTAAAACTGATTATTGTATTTACCGTCGTTTGGATTTCGCATGGTACCTACTACACAATGTTAGTTGCAAATTTGAAAATACATACTTCTCATCGTGAGGTATTAGTCTGACATGCAATAGATTTTCTGTGAATTACAGATATGATGCAGATTCTACTCGTAAACGATGTTGCTATCAATCAAAATGAGCTGGGGTTACTCATATTTTTTGTAAAGAAGATATGGAATTTGATAAGCACATACTGGGCAATAATGTTCAACACCGACTGAAATTTTCAAATTATTCTACTGATTCTTCTAGTATAAAATTTTTAGTTCAATCTATTGTTCAACCAGTAACAAATTCGAAAATATTCCACAGTTGATGACGTGTAACTCCCTATATAATTATCATTGTTCAAAGAATCTTCCTCGAATGTATATTCGTGATTATCCAATCTGACACAGTATTGTTGTTTTCCAGATGGAAACTACTAGATCAACACAATCGAGATGTGGAATTCCTGCTAACGGCACAGTATTGATCCAGCAACCCATGACGTCAACAGGCAACATGAATTATAGTTGGTAATCCTGCAAGGAGCTTAACTAAATGTCGACCAATCAGTATTTATTTGGTATTCCCAAGTATCGAAATATCTTCCTAAGAGATATATTCCAAAATATTTAGGTATATCGTTTATGTTGATGTGCACCAACTGATTGATCAATAAGGAATATCGAAAAATTGAACTCCAAAATATGACCACTCACAATATTCGTATTGGATGAATATATTATAATGTTAGTATTTTTGATTATCCAGCCATATCAATAAAACTACGTTTTTTATCACTGTAGAAAATCTTCAATATTTTGGATATGTAGGTATACAGATATTTCAGATTGAATTTTAGGATTCAAGGAGCAGAAATTGCACTCGAATCTAGTAGGTATCAATAACGACTAGTCATATGCTGTCATGGTCATGACTGCTAGATTCTAATAAGACTTGAAATGAAGTGGTACCCATCTTTCAGTTTCACAAAACTATAGTGATTGAAATAATTGCTAGTGGTGGAAAAATGTGATATGCACCTTGGTGGTAAAGAATAATATCAAAACGAAACCTTATACCCTTCGGCTGAAGCCTCGGGATATAATCTTGGTCTCCTTTACTACCTTAGTGTATAAATAACTATTATGAAATTGCCGCTGTCGCTATTTTTCATGGGTATATGTAAGATGCAAGACATTGCTGCTAAAATCATTATTGGATAGATGTTCCTTCACTTCTTCACTATTGATGTATTCACCAAAAGATCAAGTCAACACCAAAAACATTTATGTATATGAGTTTCAAACAAGTCAATATGTACTTTTTACTTCAACGATTATACACTTATTTTTGACGATCATTTCGAAAAGGATTTTGAGTATTATGATACTTCACCGATCAACCGGGAAGTAACAACTTCTCGGATACTTTTCTCTAGAGAAAACAGCTCTTTTTTGCCTTTCGACCCAGAGCATGAAGATACTCATAATCAGGATGAGAAAACTAGTTACTTTCTGGAATTTGCTAAGAATAATGTACTACGAAAAACACTCAGATTTATATCGGACATGCCGGACTAAAGAGGAGTAGGTACTTTTATTTTTTTGACATATGAAGCACTACTTTCGGGCCTGCTTTCAGAAACAGGTCGTAAAAAATGGAATACTCAGTTTGCTAGCCGTTTCGAAAGAAGAACACGTCCATTTTCCAAATCGAATCATATCTGTATATAATATATTTGTTATTGATGATGATAAATGATAAAGAAATATCAAATGATCGTATAAGACTTCACAGCATCTCTAAATAATTTTAAGATAGATATGTATACATCCCTATGTGTAGGTATATCTACTAAACACTCCACTTCCTTCCAAAACATATGATGTTATTGATTTTACCATATTCGACCCATAGTTCTAGCATAAGGACTACATCAAATAACATCACAGTTACTATTAGTACTGCCACTCATAGTGGTTTGAAGGACCCTTTTCAATCAGTTTCCTGGAAACTACTCTTGCGAACCCTTTTTCAACAAGAAGGGAATAAGTTCTTTTTGTACGAGTAATGGAGAAAGAAGTTGTTTCAGCTCTGTGGTGCCCCCCTGCACGAGGCTAAGGTTGTTTACCTTGTTCATCATTTAACCTTGGTGCCCTCATCCCTCGTCTAAGGTTCCCACTAGTTGGATTAGGTTGCCAGAGCCTCGTTTATCAATCGCTGGTCACATAAGCAGATGTCCACAAATTGCCTCATCCTTGCACACAGATGCCCATAAAACTCTTTCTTCTGGATGATCGAAACGAAGATATCCACAGAATATTCCTCTCAAGCATCCGCGTTTGTCCTCGAAGATATTGATAGAATCATTTCAGAAGCAACCATGATGATGGGTGAAAAGCTTATAACACCTAAGAATATCCATAGCGTGAAATTGAAATGAGTTTTACTCCGAAGATGTCTCCAAGCCTCCCAAAAAACAGACAATCTATTTAGAGGAAAAACTTTTTCATATCCAATACCTTAGGCGAAGCTTTTATAACTTACTCGATTTTTGGACCAGATCGTGAGATCGTGTTAAAGTAACTCAAAATATGCAAAACTGTCACACGTGCGTCTCTGGCATCTAAAAAGGTTGATAAAACGTTTCTTCTGCGTCTGAGTAGTAAACAGATCGTGATGAAGTGAGGGAAATAAGCGACATGCGTGTACAATCCATGTTTGAAAATGGACGCTTGATCACCATCTTACTTGCATGTGTGACACTTTTTCCACACTATTCAACTTCTTTTTCTATGCTTTAGAGGCGCATACGTGATGCTCTTTTCAGTATTTTCCATGATGTTTTCTTGAAGCTTTTTCATTGGATATATCCAAGCTACCTGTATGATACCGCGCTTGTATATTTGTGCTCCAGAAGCTGTATTGTTACATTACTAAATTCATATCAGTCGTAGAATTTATTTCTTTTTTTTTTTTGTAGGAAAGTGAATAAATACTACGAATATCTTTTCCTGTTTGGCCAAAATTTTTGTTGTTAAATGATCACTTTTTTGGGTGGTTTTGATTTTATTCTAAGAGACAGTATGATGAATGAAAGCAAACATTCATTATTCAATGTTGAAGTTTATGGAATTTTTCAGATATATTATTACTCATATCAATACCTTTTTCATTTTTATATTGTTATCTGCATTTGTAAGAAATTTTTGAGAAATATATTAATGTTTCATATGAATTTTATGGTGAATCTTCACTTCAACTGATCATATGCGAATGTAAAGAATCTTATTTATCAAAACACACCATTCTCTGACTAAAATCAGTCCGCAAAATCAACGAATGCGACAGATTATGAGAAAATTGGCACTGTCTTATCTATACTAGTAGATCTTTTCAGTTTCTATGGTGAAAGTTACTCAGATTTACGATATAATTACGTTAATTAGCTTATGTTACTAGAAAATATGTAGTTATATATCTTTATGATGATTGAGTAGGTACCTAATTGTTATTGTACATAACTATATAAGAATTATTTTTGAATGTTCAATAATCAGATGTACAATATAAAAATATGGCACTATATTATAAATCTTCAGTTATCCCAATTGATTATAGTCAGCTTCCCTATTTGAATTCCGGAAAGAGCTCATCGGAATATTCTTGTTGTGTTCATTATATGAGTAATATTTTAGCATTCTGTTGAAATATTCCTAGCATTTCTTCCTGATTTTTTTTTTGGCAAATACAAAGAAGTCACCGAAAAAAATCAATGAACAAAGATGTTATTAATTGCAAACTAGTGGATGCTATCTTTCCATCAAAAAATACTCCGGTATATTAGGCAAAACCTGAAATTTCACAGGAACTGGTGTTTTTCATTTATATTTAGATGACAAAAATTTTTTTCAAGGAACTTCATCAAAACCCGTATATTGGAAACGAAGCGTATTCAGATCCAAGGTATCCAACCTTGAGATTTTGTGCAATATCAATGAATCACCCTGTAGACTACTGAAAATTCATATTATAAGTTCGAGTTTATTGTTGTTCTTGTAGAGATATCATGTTAGACCCTGGTGAGTTTTTTGTGCTTGCATGGATTCTGTTTTTCGAAGGCGTAGACAAGTTTTTTTTAACCATGCAGCATTTGCCACTCCAAGTGACAATTATTGTCACTTTATTCTGACAATTCCAACAAATATCGTGTGAAAACAAGATCTATGTGATGTAACAATGTTGCACTAATGCGATGTAGGTATCGTTATCACATCACAATAACTAAGAAAATATGTCACGTGGCATCGACATTCATCTTACTACATCTAATTGACGTTAGCCAATTCGTTCACATTCAGATCCTATACCAAGACAAGAACGTAATTCCTTAAAATCAAGTTATATTATTCGTATCATTATTCATTCTGAAATGAATGGTATTTTCTCCATTGTGTTCCTAGGGGCAAATGTCCGCTCGGGAATATTCTTATACTACATGAATACAGGGTGCTACAGATTTTATCGGGAAGATATTATAATTGCTGATACTACTCGCAAAAAAATTTCATAAAAACGTGTCAGTAAATTTTACAAATATCAACCGAGAAGTTTTTCAGCTATAATTTTTTTTTAACTTCAACACCTTGATCCCGTGAAAAGAAGCTTCAAAGTACAAGTTTACATGAACTTCCTTTGTATTTTTACGATTTCAATCGCCTATTAAAAAATGTTCCCGATTACGATCTAGAACACCCTGTATATTTATATCATAAGGGATTTTGAATGAATCATTGAAATCTGAAGAAGAGGACATTTTTGGTTGGGTTATTGAAAATAAAAATCTCGAACAATCTTTGGATCATTAAATTGTGATAATTGTCAACTCTTTTTTTTGACAATTGTACAAATCTTATTGTAATGCTATTTCGTTATTCTCGCTCCACATATCACCATTATGTATACAGAATGTGCCAGGGCTCTTTGATCAACAGATATCTGGTTCATCTCACACACAAAAACTGAATTATGCGGATTAGGCCAAAGCTGCGTATTTTTGCTGAAAAATTAGTTGAAAGGAGATTTTATTTGTGATTGTTATTATTTTTTGAACAGTGAACATTCAGATGCATGTGATTATCGCGGTTGTTTGTGGGGTTATCAGTTAATCAATTTCACATTTTAGGAGCATTTTTCTTGTATAATGCAGAAATTGGACAACGTTCATATAAATTCGTACATTCCAAATTTTGTCTGCATGTTGTTAGGCTGTGTACCAATAGTATAAAATCGAGTTTGCAGCTTTGAAAAACCTGTGCTAAAAGTAAAGTGCTCGAATATTTCGACTGATTTCAGTGTTTAGCATAAAAGTCCTATGAAGAAGCTTCCTAACGTAAAAGCTATTGAGACTTTTTTTGGAGCTGGATAAATTCCCTACAATTTGAGTCTAATCCTAACCTTCCTGGTCCAATACAGGACCTCAAAAATAATTTCTTCATCCCAGAAGTTGAAAATTTCAGTTTTGGCCATCTTAGCAAAATATCGGCTTTAAGACTCATTCTACGAGGAAAGTTTCGAAATATAAAGTTGTTGTATATTTATGTAGCTCCAATTCGAGGTCATGGCCAATCGTATAGGCCCAATAGCAACATTGATAACATCAAGAAACCACAGTAGTCAATAGTTTACACCCTGATGGGGCTTCAAGGAGCACATCAACTGCGGAAATAGGTAGTACGTCGATATGCAGCCACCTCTTGCTCTGACATTACATTTGAAAGCCTCAAGATATACTGCTTCCGGATGATAACAACAAACGTCGTCTGATTGTCTGATTGACTTCCTCTGTTCTGGGTTCCAACTTGAAGGGATTGAGAGTTGTAACCCATCGAGCCACAGAAGACGCAGACTTCACCATTGTCAGAACAGGTTTGGAAAAGATCTAGAAAAGTTTTTATAATTTTTTTTTATATTCTGGTTCCCACAGAAAGGGATATCCTGTAATGTTCAGAGAACATCGTGAGAACCAAGGGAAATGAGGTAGGAATGGGTGTTCTTCTTGAATTTCTGGAGGTTATATGACTCGGGGAACATCTTTGGAAACAGATGTTCTGCAGGTCTCCAAAGTGACCACGAAGGGGTCAATCTCGCGGGGACTGCCAAGTGAGGAACAATTGTTAATATTTCAGAAAAGCATCGTCCATGAAAATATCTACAAAATAGAGCCAGGATTTCTCTACGGTGTTCTAGAGAAGTGAGTGAGTTTGTGAGCGAGGCATCACCCAAGAGACGAATTGCCTTTTTTTGGACAGAATCCAGCAGTATCAGGGTATGTTTGGGTGCAGCACTCCAAATATGGGAACAATATTTCAGGACAGGTCGGGTCTATGCCTTATAGATCAATGGAGCTGACTGGAAGTGAAATAGCTCCTGGCTCGAAACAGAAATTCAATTTTTTGGGATGCACTTTCAGCAATTGATCTCACGTGATTTTTCCAAAAAAGGTTATTGCTGATAGTAATACCAAGCATCGAAATGAATGCCTTTGAAGGTATGGTTACTCCTGACAAGCTTATGTTGGATGTTCACTGGATGAGTACACAATTCTCCCAATATTGAACCATTTGTACCGAGTACCATGGAGTTTCGAAGATGGTTGCAACGATTGGATGAAGCATTCGCGATATTCAAAGTTACGGAGGAATTACGAGTAGCATATCTTCTACACTACATTAAGGCCGATATCTTGCTCAGAAGAGGGTGAATAATGCTATTTTCAATTTCTGAACAATAGAACAAGTTCTGATAGGTCATGTTCCTATCTTTGGATGTATCGAACCTAAAAAGAATTAAATTTGATTCAAATTATAGAGAATTTATTCAGCTCCAAAAAATATGGTATTGAATTTTCCTTTGAGCAGCCACCTTATAGAACTTTCGAGCTAAAAACCGAAAAAAGTCGGAAATTTTCAAGGTTTCCCGAACACCACACTTTCAGCATTCGTCTCTCAAAGCTGCGAACTTGATTCTATACTATTGAGACATAGTCTTACAACATGCAGGAAAAATTGGAATGTGGAATTTATGATAACTAGGGTGTCTGGGGTCAGCGACCTAAGTAAAGTAGCAGTGAAAAGATTTCGAAAAAAAGGTGCAATTTCAAGTTATGGCATAAGTGAGCTGCAATTTTTCAAATGGGAATCATAGTTGGCTATGGTTTAGTGAAACGGTTGTTTTCTCCTGTTTCTAACCATGTATCAAATCATGTCATGTTTGTCATTTATTCCAATCATCCGTTTGTCAGTGAATCTGAATAAATTTGCTACATGCAAGATTTCATGTAATTTGCGACATATTTACTGTCACAATCAATCGGGCTTTTTATTTATTATGACTGTTGGAAATCGAAACTTTGTCTATAACACTTCCATTTTTTCGTATCTATATAGTCACCAATGAGGTGCCCTTCATATAATAACATGTACTTTTTTATAGCCCCTCGATTAATCCTATCTGGGGTTTTATCGCGCTCACTCCATCTTATACCTGACACAAATTTGATCTACACTGCAATATTTTTCAACTTTTTTGTGTGAGATAACCGAAACATCTGTAAGAAATAAGCCCCAGAATATCCCGTACTTAGTATGTAAAGTGTGTACGATTTCATCTTGCAACGCCTTCCTAATTTGAAACCCGTATTGGCCAATTCTCCATAATATGATACTCAACGTCAATGAGCTGTGTTCGAAAATGTGGACAGATCTGGAGTATCCAAATTCTCAAGGCCCGCTAATGTTTGATGTTGGGGGGGGTCAAAAATTCAAATATAACTATTTTGGCAATGTTTCCCCAAATAGTGGATAGTCTATCCGATGCAGGCTCAGCTGAAATATCCCCATACAAAATTTCAATGCACAATACCTCATATACAGGGTGGCCCTTCGAAAACGAAACAGAGGCTATGTAGGTTGCCAAAATCGGATTATGAAAAAAATTTGAAACACATTAACTACATTATCGAGGGGGACATTGTTCTACAATATTTTCAGCTCTAAAAGGCGTTGCCGCTTGTAACGAGAAGAAGCAACAACTTTCTTATTTTATTGCATTTTTAGATTCTTCCCGAAGAGCTGAGTTCATCATTGCATCACACTTGGGGTCTAGCTGTGATGATTTCAGGGATATAGGGTGTTCAAAATCAAGATTTTTCAACTTTATGATTTTTTTGTGTCGAAACTATTCATTATTGGTCAAAACGGCTTTTTTGTCCCTATCTCAACTTTTGATTAACTATCTACTGACATTTAATTGGAACAGATACAGAGTGATCAGAATTCGAAATCTTGAACCACCCTGAATTTGTTTCAAATAAATGTCAGTAGATAGTAAATCAAGAGTTGGGATAGGGTTATATGAACCGATATGACCAATGATAAATAGTTTCTACACAAAAAAAATCCTAAAGTTGAAAAATAGATCCCAAGTGCATTGATCAGATCAGCTCTTCAGGGAGAATCTGAAAATGCACTGAAATACAAGGTGTTCCATTGGAAATAACAAAGTTGTTGCTTTTTTTCGTTAGAAGCGACAACGCCGCAGGGCTGAAAATATTTTAGAACGATGTCGCCCTAGAGCATGTAGTTGACGTGTTTCAGAGTTCTTTCACGATCCGGTTTTGGCGACCTACAGAGCCTCTGTTTGGTTTTCGAAGGGCCACCCTCTATGAGTTGTTAATTATTCACAATGGCATATTTTGATATTTATATTCATACTTCTTCAATACACCCGATGTCAAAATGTAAGGAGATGATATGACCGGTGGTCATTCAATGGAATATAAACACATCGAATACCTAGAAACGAAGTTTCAACGTTGTATAACGTCTACAGGAAGGCCTGTCTAGATTAACCAGAAATTAATGGAATTGAAGTTAATAATAATTGTATAATGATCTATATATATTTCTTCCCAAACATATCAACAATAGTACTTGATAATTCGAGGATATATTCGACGAGTTTTGAAGTAACTGTTTGGGGAGATGAGTTTTCAAAATAGTGAACATTAACTTTGTTTTTTTCAATTTTTATTGACCTAGAGACATATTTCTGAAAAGCTTACAAATATGAAACTTCCTATCTAAGTATTCGATGTGTTCCTTCGATGAATGACTATTTCAGTCATATCAACTAATTTGATTATGAAACAGCTAGGGCAGGGGCGTCCGCAGCAATAATCTCGGGGGAAGGGGGGAAGGGGGGAAGTCACAATAATAATGTACCATATTCAGTACATATCAAAAAAACCGGTTTTGCACGACTTATTGGCGATTTTACACCTCCAAAAACAATATGGCTATACTCCATATCGGTCGTCCTGATAGTCAGCTTTATTATGTAATTTTTTTGTCCTGATGATTTCTATTTTCATGAATTAGAAATGTCATTGGTATACAATAATTGATTTTTTTTTCAATTGAAATCGTTGGGTCGTGCAAAAAATAGTATATATGTCGACGTCAATTAGTGAAATCCGTCATTCCCTGGAATGTCTGGTCATTTCACGTATTGTCGGCAAACAGCGTAAGAGCGTTACCCATTTTCAGCCGTTACTCTGTTTGCCGGAGGGTTGAGGAAGGAAAATATCCTTTCTGCATATGCATAAGAAGGGAGACTATTTTTCCTAAACAAAATATAACCAAACTCCGCCTAAATGAACCTTTTTCCTAGAAAGTATATTTTTCAGAAAATTACTTGAGAGAACAGAAGAGACTACTGCTTCTAAACAAACTGAGCTGACTCGGCCTAAATGTCTTCAGTCATTACAGGGACTGCCTGAAACTATTAGGGAAACGGTGTACGAAATTTAGAGTTACGCTGTTTGCCGGCAATACGTGAAATAAGTAGGCATTCCAGAGAATGACGGATTTCACTGACGCCGACATATACACCTCGGAAGTGAGTTCCTTCTTCCTTCAGTGCATTGTAGCACCCTCTGGCTACAAAATTACTACAGAAAAAATCATACACTTTACTCCTCCGATGTATAATCCACTATTATCCTACATAAAACATGGAACAAAAAGAGAAGAAAATGAATAAAATTTATATCACATTCTGTTTACAGCCAAATTCACAATGAAAAATTGCACATGATGATAATGATAGTATGTTCGAACAGAAATGGCATTCTTCTAGAGTCTTGAGCAAATTTATCAATGACTTGGTTAATAAAATTAACTATATCTCTATTTATGAGATGTCGATGAATACTAATTAAACAAATAAGTCTCTGAAAGTCATATAAGCGTCAATCAGAATTGGTATTGGATAATGCAAACGTATCTTGTTCAGAAAGTATCTGAGTAAAGAACAGGCGTTAGGGGGGCGGGCAAGCGCTCCTCTTTGCCCTCCCCCCTTCGGACGCCCCTGATACAGGGTGAATTGAGAAAGCAAATCAAGTAAAATTTGCTGCTGGATAAAAAACACCCTATATATGTTTGGTCCAATAAATTATCCACTTCTCTGGAAAAAATGGCTGTTTAGATGGCGTTTTTAAAATATTGTCTACTTCAACAAAAAATTGTAGACCATGATAACATAAATAGTTCAAATTCGTCCACATGCATTATTTTCGAAAAAAGCTCTAAGTTGGTCGAAGGGTTCCAAATCACACTCTGTACATATGGATTTGTTAATATTTATATTTATATTTATATTCAAATGACATAAATGATCAAGTCACTGTGGATGAATCGTGAATATATGTAAAGTGCTAGCCTTAGAAAATACATATCTTTAAGGAAATAATAGTATGAATATAACTCACAAATCCTGTATGTAAATTGCACTATAGCATAATTATTGTTATGATATCGAATAAAACAATGTTGTGAAAATGAGTGGTATCTCAAGAGTATTTATTCTCCCAACACAGTCCGAGGTCCTTTCCTAGCCACTAAGCAATTCGATTCAATTCGAAAATAATCTCACAATACACATATTATAGCAATATTCTTTTTACCTTGTTACAGTCTCACTATTGAGATCAATTGAGTTAGAAGGAGGTGAGACGGATCTGAGTTGTCGATTGAATAAAAAGAACACGTTTTCATCTGTCACTGTCAGGAAGGGCAAGGGAAGAAAACATAACCCAACATGATTCAACCGAAATGTGAAATGGCTGGAAATAATAGTAGATTGTTTTATTAGGATCAAAAGTGACACTTTGTGAGACAAGCGAATTTTGCATTTGCGAGGCGGAGCGTTTAGCGAAGCCGAGCGAAAGCAAAATTTGCGAGTCGAACAAAGTCACTTTTGATCCGAATGAAACATGCTATTTTTTCTGCAACCGGAACAATTAATTCGAATGAACATGTGAAGTAATCACCAATGTCGTGCCATATGTAGGTATGCAATGCAACAGATATTGACAAATAATCCATGTGGTGAGAATATTCTACCTGCATTAACAGCAGGTTAGGTTTTCTAGGATGTTAATCGAATTGTAGTTTCAATATAAATACAACCACAGAGTGACATATTTGTGTATGGACCAGGTGCTCTAATGGCAAATACCGCGCCAGTGCCAGCTATAGGAACAAGACGTGGAAAATGTTAGGTTAGTGAGCATATCAACAATGATAATAGTGATTATTTTTATTCCTATCCATACTATACTGTGTTTGACTTGATAATCAAATGAAGCTCAACAATATCGTTGTTTGAGACAAAAAAACTATTGCTTGCCGTGATTATTCTTCTATTATATATATATATAACAAATGAAATACAGATCAAGTATTTGAATCTTGAAGGCTCCCCTGATCAAAACAAAAGTACTTAACTGAGATGTTTATAATTCCAATACTAAACTATAATAAGGTGTATTTATATCTCCAGCATGGGTATGAAATGCCAAATCTGCTGAAATCGGAAACAAATCAGGTATGCGTCTCAACCCAAATAACCAACCGTCACAATGTTGTTCATCCTTGATGACGTCCAGTACATCCTTTTTAGTTCCTAGGAGCTAAAGTTCAACTTTAGCTCCTAGGAACTAAATTTCAACTTTAGCTCCTAGGAACTAAATATGTTGCCTAGTAACATACCAATTTTTGTGTCAGTAATAGAAACGTCAATTTAAGAGCTAATTTTGTTATCAAAATGGACGACTTTTGTGTCGGTTGCAGAAAAATATTATTGTAGTGAGTATTCAACAGATTTGACCTGTGGACTGAAACTTCAAAGCTGGAAAGCATGTCAAAATGGAAATATAACCTTACAATTTTCAGCACAGAACCACAGAATTACTAGAATTAATCCAGTCTCACCTTTTTCTCACTACAACACCAGATGAATAGCAATCTCAGTTGAGGTGAGGGGGAAGAAATAGTCTCAATAAGTTCTTAAGACAACTCACATCAGACTAGGATAAATGAAACATGTAATACAACTGAGCTATTGAGCTGCACTGAGAATCTTGGTTAATCTCAGTCAAAGTTGGTAAAAAGAATATTACTATTTTTAGATGAAATTAGATTTTGGAACGGTTTGAATGCGTCTGAATATATCATTACCGCCAAGTTGGGTGACTCGAGACTGCCTGGTGACTTGAGACAAAACTTTAGGTATTTCTGAGAAGGGTTGCAACGCCGCAGATTGTACTGGAATTCAGTTTTTCTAATTTCGACATATAATTTGACACTTTTCAAAACTGACGGAAGTTTTGAAACGTCTTACTTTACGTAACCAGTTGCGTAAAGTAAAATTTTACATAACTGGTGATGTAATGTTCATTTCAACACCAGTTACGAAATAAGAATATGGATGGACGAAGAGAAATTGATTCAAATCTGTAGCTATACAAATAAACAAACAAGAATTCAATTAGAATAAGCATTTATAACACAATTAGTACAATTAGAAATATTAATTCCCGATGTAAGAGAAGTTGAACTCGTGGAACTGGTTGTGATTTGATTATTAGTTTGGCCAAGAATATCCGTGGCTGTCTTTTTCTTGTTTTGTAAGGAATTTTCCACATATCCTTCAGCTACTGAACTGGACTTCCAACCTCCGTGTCTTTCAATTCTCGTCAAATCGGCACCTGAATCTGCAAGCAAAGTTGCCGAAGATCTTCGAAAGCAGTGACCAGTGAATAAGACAGAATTTGGCAACCCAATAAATCGAGCAATCGTCTTAGGAAGATTACCGAAAGTGTTGATCCCAACCGGCTGAACACCACATTTTCCACTATTATATTTGACAAAAAATCTGTTATGTTTTACATTTTGTGGACGTAACTTCATATATTTTCTCAATATCTCGACCAAATTCAATCCATCAATGTCGCCCATTGTGATGATAAACTCTCGTACAACTTTGGTCTTGGTCATCGGAATATTGACTCGAAAATATGAATGTTCATTTACAACATCTTCAATTCTCAAAAAGGTCAATTCAGACTTATTCCTACATGCACCATATATTCCGATTATCATTGCAACCTTGAAAGAGAAAATTTTGTATGTACGTAGCATATGTTCCGATATTCCTTTTCATATAACTATTTATTTCACATGATAAATGTGCTCTGATAATGGTTTGGGGCGTTGTAGGTAATGCGGAATAGGTATTCCATGATATTCTGTGGGTAACCTAAGAGCTTGTGATTTTTCCGGTATGGACGACTTGAATTTCATATGATATCAGAAATAGAGCTTCAAATTAGTATAGCACTAGTTGAAGTTGAGCTGAATTGCTGAATATAGGACTTAGACAGTTGATTTATACACTAATCCTCGACTACAGAATACTATGAGTAATACTTTGTTTGTCTCTTTTAACAGAAAGAAGAAGCGAGGTGACTGGAGAAAATATAAATCCATAATTTTTATGAAAAACATAGTGAGAAAAGCACGATATCATCTCTACTATGTTTGAGAAATCAAATCAGGGAAATATCCAGCCTCTGCCTATATTCAGAAGTCATACAATATACAAGAGACTTATAATGGCTTGGTCATCCGGAAGTTCGACGTCCAATCGGGTTACGTCCAATGGATGTCCATGTAAGGACTATATGTATTGAATATATATTCATAATGTGGTTCTGAAGAGGAGTAATCATTGGGGTTCAGATAGTCACTGTATGGACGTTTATGTAGAATTTGAACTGAACTGTGGTGAGTATCCAATTATACAAGTATACAATTTTATTATTCTTCTCTTCATATATAGGTAATATTATAGCTTCACCTTTTCAGTTTCATTTTTATCGAATTTTGTCCTCAAAAAATCAGGATAACTATATCTTGTCAGTTTTTCGAATTAATGCTTCTTCAGATAGTATGTTTTGATTACTCGAATCTTTCATAAATGTCGTGAGTCGAAAAATATTACATCATCCTAATTATGATGGCTGGACAAGAGCAGAATGACGAAATTCATGCAATAAATTCCAAGCATATGTTGTATCTATATTGAATGATATTACACTGTACCTTACAGATATTTTTTTAATAAATAATTTTCTATATGAGTATGGATTCTTTGTTTGGATATTCATGGACTGCTTTCAGTTCATGTCCATTGAACATCCGTACGTCCATTGGACGTCTCTGATGGACATCCACTGACTGCTTTCAATTTACGTCCATTGGACATCCTGAATTTACGTCCATTGGACATCCTGAATGTACGTTCATTGAACATCCTGAATGTACGTCCACTGTACATCCTGAATGTATGTCCATTAGACATCCTGAATGTACGTCCATTGAACATCCTCAATGTACGTCCATTGAACATCCTGAATGTACGTCCATTAGACATCTTGAATGTACGTCCATCAGACATCCTGAATGTACGTCCATTGAACATCCTGAATGTACGTCCATAAGATGTTAAATCCAGTGAGCTGTGGACGTTTCCTGGACGTTCCAATGTACATGACTGGACGTTCAATGGAAGTCCACTACGTCCATGTTGTACATCCGTTGGACATTCATTGGACGTACATGTGCTATATGGGAATTGTTTAAAACATTTTTTTTTCGTTAAAATGAGTTTTTTATTTGTTTTTTAAGAGTTATGCTTTATTTAGATTAGTTTCTACCAAAGTTTTTGAAGTTCCTACTCATTTTTTTAAGGATTAAAACTTCAGTTTTGTTTTAAAAATGTAAAATGCTTAAAATAAATATACTTTTCCAAATAAGAGCTGTGTTTATGAAACAATATGTTCTATTACGTTTTTAAAAAGACTATTATATAATGTCTCAAGTCCGCCAATTGACGGTGTCCGTCTTGAGTTTATAATGAAAACAAATTACTGTCTCAAGTCACCGCCCCTGTGAAGGTGACTTGAGACACCCAAAAAAACAAAAAAAATATTTTCTGATAAATTTTAGCTCATTTTCATTATTCAATTTCGAAGAATGTATGTAGACTCAAAAATGTGTCCTTGTTTCATAATTTTAATTTGCTGGAATACAATTTTACAGTCCTTTGAATTTTGAAACTGTCTCAAGTCACCCAACTTGACGGTAGTCATCAGGACTGTCTATTCTCATCAACACTTATGAATTCTGACTCGAACTTTACTCATAAGATACGATGATCAGAACATTATTGCCTTGATTCTTTGAGAGCCTCAGAAAATATATACTTACATCTCATACAAACTTATATCAGATACATTTCAGGTGACTAATTTTGTCTGAAAATAATCTGTGAATTCTCAACATATAGCCTCAAATTGACCAAAAAAAAAGTTTTTTTGAAGATCATACAGTATAGGTATATAGTTTTCTCAAAATTCTCAATTCTTAGAACGTAGGTATATATGTCTTACACAAATTTGTCTGATTTATTTCAGATCAGGCATGTTTTCCAGTCGAAACTCGTGAATCCACATGGAGAAATTCCACATAAATCCATTTGAAACACCATATGAATCATTCCAGAATTACGTCATTTGACAGGTCGTTGGAGGTCAAACATTGTATTTCGTCATATGAAACCAGAAGTAGTGGAATAGTTTTTCCTTGGAACCCGAGTTGGAACCCAAAAGAATTTCATGATTTAGTTCGGTGAATCTGTGGAAACTCATTTCTTCCAAAATAAAAATGAATATTTACTTGAGAGACATCATTTATTCATCAGTCTACAAACTCGAAGAGAGTACCATTCAAATGTAATTCTTTTTGAAACAATCAATAACTTATTTGATTTCCATTATTTGACGCGAAAAATTCAATTTCACGTTCTAAGAATGGCGTCCAGAGTGAATCGAACCTTTTACTTGCCAACTCCACGCACGAACATATGAGAATTATGGTTTGAATTAAAGAATTCGTATACCGGATACATCGTAACAGTGATGGCAAAAACAGCAAGCATCCTTATTGTAACAATAAAATACAATATAATATGGGCTTGATACCATAAATTAAGAATTTTTCAGGAACTGGATTTCAGCAATTTGAGACAATTCTTCGATAATCATTTCATAATGATTTCATGGATACTTGTGCGTGAGTTTTACAATGGAATATTGGTTCATTCCATGACTCATAATAATGAAAATCTCATAATACCGTTGAATTTCGATTATATCCTGATAATTCAACAGGCTGAACCAGAATTCAAAATAGGTCGATTGGGACCAACTTACCTCTGTACCAAAATGCGCCGTTGGGCCGTGAGAGGGCGATGAATGGATTTTTTTTTCAGATTTCATTGAATATTTCAAAATCCTTGAAAGGTAATAATGCTCTGAAATTTGGAAGGCAGTCAACTATAAAAAGTGTGCATAGATAACAGGTCTCATCAGTTCAATCGATATACAGGAAGATACAAGTTTAGCCTTCTGATTGGAGAAAATCCATAGAGATTTTTTTTTGAGTACGCCACTGACAATATTTCAATATCTACTTTGTCTACCTTTTTTCTCACTACATTTCTTTCCAAATTTTGCTTGTTTTATATATGATATCTGAAAAAATTCTTTCGGATTCCCTCCATATCATCCATAGGTCCAAGATATCAGAGTTATCGTGTTCTGCAGGTTTCTTCCTCCCTCATGTTGATATGTTGGTCACGTACCTATTCATGTTAATTATTTAATAACCTTTTCATCATACAGAATGGCCCATTTTCAACTTGACAGGCAGATTTTGAGTGATAATAGCGTAGATACGAAAAAATGCTCAGATCGGTCGATTTTAGTGTGCACCTCTTGCTAACAATCAAAGTCGTTTGCAGTTTTTTTTTTCGTTCTGTTGAGGGTTCGGGGGCACAATACAATTCATTACCGAATGAGTTGGAAAATATACATGATGCAAGAAGGTTCAAAATCAATCTTAAAAAATACTTGCTCAGGACAATTTGAATGGAAAATATGAGGCATGATTTGATTACTTAGAAATGAAATATAACTTTAATCTTAAGAAACAATATTAATTCGTTTCCACTGAGTGGAATATACATTAGTTAACCCTTCATTATTTTTTTATATGTCCTTATGTATCCCTATCATGAACAGAAATGTTTCTTGGGGTAATAAAGACAATCAATCAATCAATCAATATGTTCAATTTTTGATGTGAAATGTATTTCTTCTGTTTCTTTCACGTTTAACACCATGCAATTCCATAACCATTAAACAATATTTTTGATACTTCTCGTATTTCTTGATCTCATGTATCTCAGGAACCAAATCGCTGTAGACAAAAAATGAAAGAACCATTTTTATAGGAAGTGTTAATATGATGTTCAATTTCGCAAACCAAATTTTTTTTGCGTTGTAGCCTGATTTTCGAATTATTCAAGATAACTTGACCTTCATTCTAACACGAGTTTCAAAATTCAATTAGTTTCAGGTAGTTATGGGAATTAAATAATAGTATGCACCTGTAATATTCTTACTTTAATTGTCATCAATTATAAATATAATTATTCAGTTAGGTATATGGTATATAATATAACTTTAACATATAATGGCAAAACTATTATCCTAATAACTTATACTATATCAGTCTTTTATTGACCTAACATTTAAAATTTGGCTAATAAAAATCTGAACCTATATATACAACGAGGTATTCGATAAATTATTGATAAAACAAAAATGTCATTATTTCGAAATATTGTCGTTAATTATTGAGCTAGTCGATATTCGCATTATATAGGTACGTAATTTTTTTCTATTTACAAAATATTCATTAAAAATGTCGAGGTGAGAAATGGATATTTGAATAATAAAACAATTATTATTCACGATATGTTCATGTTACATTGACATCAATATCGAATACCTGCATAAGATGTTGAAATTATGCAGCGATTCAAAAATTACAAGAAGAATGTAATTAAAAAATCAAAAATCATACGGCCGGTTCTAAATATTCGATTTACATCACAATGATGTTCAGGTCACAATATCACATTGCTGTGACATTGTTACAGTAAGGTTAAATCTCTGCCGAATAAATATATCGTATGATTATCTAGTATCAATATCATAATATCACAATGATGTGTCATTCTGACATTGACTAGTACATCAGCACCAGGAATAGCAGTAATTGCTCTTGTCCGGCTGAAACCAAAATAAATATTAGTCAATGCATGTTGCAATGAATTAGCGATATCGACTTCATTCATTCGGTTCCTTGCTAAATATTATATATGATACATCACAGTCATGTAAAATCGTAACATAATATCTAACATCAATATGGCATTGTTGTAACATTGATTTGATAAATAGGTATCATTGATTAAAACTTTGATGTAAGGTTGATGTAACATTACTGTAACATTGATGTAACATTGATGTCACATTGATGTAACGTTTATGTAACATTGATGTCACATTGATGTAACATTGATGTGACATTGATGTAACATTATTTTACATTATCACCAGTGTGTGGACGTATCCAGATTATTTACGCTGAGCGCTCCTCTCGGGTCCTGATCTCGTTCCTTTTCTTTTCTCGCCTGTTCACCCAGTTCAGAGGATAACACATGACGGCAGAGAGAAAAATCATGCCACCGGACAAGTAGAAACACGCGTTGTGACTTCCGGTGGCCTGCATGAAGGCGCCTGCTAATGGGGCGCCGATTATTGCGGCGATTCCTTGGAACAGAAGAAGGAGGCCGAAGGCGTTCGTCAGATTTTCCAAGCCCAATAGATCGACGACGATGATGGATCTTAGAGATGCGAAACATGCTGAAAATATATTAGGGGAATTTATTTTATAGGTCATAGATATGTTTGGTTTGACTATATCTATCTGATTATTGATGTCAAAAATGTATGTCCTTAATATGTTATTTCAAACCCTCAGTTGATCAATAGACCATAAGTACAGTATTCACAAACAAATCAGAGAAACGTTTTCATTGACATGAAAATTTAATATATTGGGAATGAAAAATTGAAACCAAGTTTTGTATCAATAAGAAACTATTTAAAATTATTGATCATTAAAACGAGACACCATAAATTATTTCACCTTCTGCTCCATTCTAATATAATAAATTGCTCAAAAATATAACAGATTGCATGAATATATCGAAATTCCAAAATGAATTGAAAAAGAACTCATCATACCTACCTGGATGAAATAAAAAAATTAATTTGTATTTGTATTATATTTTCTATCAATATTGATATTAAGTTTAACGATTTGAGATATATTTTTACACATTTGATATTCAATGAATTCGAATAATATTACACAGTTTATGAATTATTCTTAAAAATTTGCAATCAATGTATTATTTTTGTTATGTTAACTATACTTCCTGGTAAAAGAACTTGTTTGAGTCTCCAAATAATCATCATCTTCTTGGTCTGAATGAACAGAATCATATACAGAGTGATTCTGTTGTACCGGTATCTCATTCATAAAAATCATATGATATACAGGGTATATTTCAAGGTGAAACACACGATTTTTACGATTGGGTGAAATCTACTGGCAACATACACTCAGTTCCAAAAAAGTGACGCACTTGATATTTGACCTACCTTCTAAAAAAAAAAATGTATGTCGATTTTTATTTTTTTTTATTTGTTGGTAGTTAATGCATTTGTCTTCAAAAAAAATAAAGAGGTGAGAATGTTTTCAAAGCCTACTTGATGGTGGTGGAATAACTCGAACCATGATTTATTCTCAATTTTTGACTCACCTTGTGTGTTAATTGAGTAATGGCATAGAAAGTGCTTACACCCTATACGAAAGAGACTTCTTTTGCGAGCATTTTGTTTTTATTCATTGATTTATCTTTAAATCCCGAATTACAGCTTTTTTTGCTGAATCCTTGCAGAGTACCAACTTTTTGAATTTATCGAGAAACAATTTTTTAATGAAATAAACTGGTACCAATAATTTCAAAAAACATTTTTATTTAGCACAAAATTATAAATTGGGATGACTGCTTAATACTGTGTATTACCTCCTCTAGCAACTCTAAGAACTTCTAATCTACGAGGCATACTGGAAAATTAGTTGCTTATCGTTTCCATTGGTATATACGATCCCATTCTTCCACTAATGCATCTGCTATTTCTGCGAGACTTTACGGAGACCTCTCGCGAGAACGTACCCTTCTCCCTAATTTATCCCACAAATGTTCTATAGGATTCATATCGGGGCTTCTCGCAGGCCATTGTAATGTGGTAATACCAGTAGCTCTGAGAAGTTTCGCACTATCGCTGCGGTGTGTGGTCGGGCATTATCCTGCATCAATATAAAATCTTTGCCCACTAACTCTGCATAAGGTAAGACATACTGCTCTAAAATTTCAATGTATTGTAATTTGGGCATTCATCGACTGCCTCACCGGAAAAACATGAAGAGGTGTCTTTCTATTCATTGAAATCCCTCCCCACATCATAACGGACCCCTTATTAAAACTTTCGCATTCTGTTATTGAATTTTGATTAAACCGTTCACCAGTTCTTCTCCACACTCTTTTTCTTCCATCCACCATGTTAAGGCAAAACCTTGACTCATCCGTAAACAAGACATTCGACCATTCAGGAATATTCCACTGTCCATAATTTTCAACAAAATTTCTTCTAGCAGCACAATGTTTGGGCAATAATTTGGGACCTTTTGCAGGTCTCCTAGCTTTAAAATTAACTTCTTTTAGACGTCTACATACCGTCTGCTTACTTACTGCAACATCATGAATTTGGCGAAGATCTTGCTGAACATTTATCGCAGTATTTGATCGATTCCGTAAAATCCGCAATCTCAAGAAGCGATCATCTCTTGGAGAAGTTTTTCGGGGGCGACCAGAACCGACCCTCCAAGCGGTGCTTCCTGTTTGTTCGTACTTGCGGATTGCTCTACGAGCAGTTGCTTCATGAACTCCCACTGCACGAGCGGCGTAACGTTTACTACGCCCATCGTTTACTAACGCAACTAATCTTGCTACTTGTTCAGGAATTATTTGAAGCATTTTATGTAATTTTAGTCAATAAAACAAGACACTTAATCAATGACACAACGACAAATGGTCAAATATGGAGGCATACAACAAATTAGTTGCTATGGCAACGGCATTTGTCTTTTTAAAGACAATGTGATCCTACCAGAGTACAACGCAATCAATTTTGAGTACTCTGATCCTTCAATAAATTCAATTTGTGGGATAAGCGTAAGGTATCAGCAAAAAAGCTGTAATTCGAAAGATTTTAGAGATAAATCAATGAATGAAAAAACAAAATGCTTGCAAAAGAAGCCTCTTTCGTATAGGGTGTAAGCACTTTCTATGCCATTACTCAATTAACACACAGGGTGAATCAAAAATTAAGAATAAATCATGGTTCGAGTTATCCCACCATCATCAAGGAGGCTTTGAACAAATTTTCACCTCTTTATTTTTTTTTAAAGACAAATGCATTACCTACCAACAAATAAAAAGAAAATATAATAGGCCTACTATTTTTTTTAAGTGCGTCACTTTTTTTGGAACTGAGTGTATTATTGCAATGATATTTCTATATATCAATCAATCAACTCCATTATTCCCAAGAATCAACATTTGTAAATAGCAGGGAACATGGTGAATATATTCGACATAATGAAGAAGACAGTAATATAAGAATCACACTCGGATGCGGTTCGTTTATTTTGAAGAATCATCCATTGGTTAAAGGACAGATGGACCACTGATGAGAATGTTGGATTTCAATAGAAATATCCAAAAAGTGAATTAAAGAAGTAACGCCACTGTTTGATGTTTATGAATATGAATTCTGTTTTGGTTCCGTATGCTAAACTGTCGGATGCTCACTCTTCAGATATCTATCAATAAAGCAAGTAGTTCAAACCGTCTGACGTTGTTTTCATTAAGTACCTACCAAAATGTCAATGTCAAAATAACTATAATAGGTTATGGTGCCCAGGTACACTCACATTAAGTTGAAATCATGGTAGTGTTATACTAGTGCGAAAACTATAAACATACCTATTACTATAGAGGTATTATGGAGATAAATCAACCGTTCGGTAGTGTAAAGAAAGTACACCGTTTCGAGTGGAATGTTCAGTGAAATCATTAGTAACTGATCCCAAGGTGCTCCATATTATAAACAATAATATTCCGCATGATATAACCGATAAGTGGCAAACATTGATGAGACAATACCATGGTGAAATAAAATGAAATTCAATTTCCAAGAAATCTGGACGCAATTCATGAACGACTCATTCAAGCAACACAACTATATTTTAACTCCAAATCAGCAGCTCTTGACTTGGATGTTACGAAGTGAAGTTATACTTTGATTGCTGATCTGCTATCAGAAGGAGCTTTCCCCTATAATAAAGAATGTTTAACAAAGAGATCGCCGCTCACTACAAGGTTGCCATTGCATTGAAATTATATTGATATTTGATATTAGCATTTGTCGACCTAACGACTTTTACACCACATAGTGCAAAAAGGTAAACTAATTTGGTGTTACCGAAGAAAGTTTGTGTTGAGTCTCAATAAGCAAGTTCCCATATGTGATATGTGGTCATTGTAAATGAAATATTCATGACAAGCCGAATGGGTATTATCACAAAGGGATACAAGACGGATTGAAGCCACAAATCTATACACCAACTCATTCAACAGGAGTAAACACTGAAGTATATACTGATGGTTTGAATATTATAACAAGAAGAATATAACCAACTAAATGGAGTCATAAGGACACAGATGAACAAAATAAATGAACAAAACTAAGAATCAAGCACTGCCACCTTGGTGGAACATTGCCAAACCTTGAAATATCAGAAATACAGTGCTGTAAGCTTCTGATGCTGCCATGTTCCACTGTCGCGTCAGTTGGGCGTATGCAAAACAATAAGGGTATGGTATGGTATGAAAATTTAAAATGGTAAAATGAGCCATTCTATGAGGTAAGCTCTTAACCTTATGTCTCAAAATGGTAATTACGAAACCATTTTATACACGTAGACCTTTGACTTACTCAAAAGGAATTCAATTGACTAAAAACAGTAATAAATAAACCATTCTATAATGTTAGCATTGAACAAACTCAAAAATGTTATTATACAATCTATTCTTACAAGCTTTGAATGGTTCATTTAATGTGACATTGAGAAAGGTACAAAACATGATGGTTAATGAAAGTCGAAGTAAATTGTACTAATCAATTGAACTAATAATTACAAAGAATGCCTCAAACAGGTTCAAGCACACGATCAGGTTTAATTGAATAAAATTAAAAAAAACTATATTGAGCTGTTAGTGTTCTTGAGGACTTCAAGCTTCGTGATTAAATTCTTTTTTTTTTGAACCTTGTATATATGAAGCAAGTGAGACTTCCAAAGAATAAAAAGAGAAACATGTAAAATGACCTTTCTCTATAGCTCACACAATACTATATATATATATATAAACAATACATACATACTCAGTACACGATTACTCATTGTGTAGGTAGAGTCAGGTACAGGAAATGACATGTCGCGTTTGGATGGTATGTTAGCGCTCTTATTACAGAAGTGACTAGGTGTGCTGTCGCTGCCCATGTGCGACATTTTATGTGTATCTGACTGTACATCTACATGTTAGTTAACTCAAATCAGAAGTCTTGAGTTTGAGTGAGAAAGTAAAACAGATATTAATTCATTGAAACTTGTCAATTTGACTATGGTCATATAAATACCAGTCAAGCGAATTTTGTTGTTCAGAAAAGAGAATAATTAACAATCATTGAATGCAGTACCCTATTAACCGCAACGAAACGGAGTAAAACGGACTAAGACTGAAAAAGCTCGTGCAATGAAAAACGTAGCGAATTTCAGAAAAACAGTTATGAGGTGAAGCTGTGATAACAGTGAATTTATTTCATTTAAAATACAAGGCCCTCTGAAGCTGTAGAAAGTTCGAAAACTCTGTATGAACTGTGGCAATATAAAAAGCCCAGAAAACCCCCTAAAGGTTTTTAGTTCTACGTTCTACTCAAAAGAATTCATTTGAAAACAAAAACTAGTAAACTTAACGATAAGCTAGTCAAAAGAATTCTTGTAGGGTGAATGAACTAGCGGTATAAAATATGGGACATTCAAACCGAGAAGTCTATATCTGAATACACGTGATATTGTTATTTAAGAAATAAACTTCAAGGTTTGAAGAGCAAGCTCCTCGAAAAGAATAAACAATAAATATTCTCTGAAAGGACCGATGGTTGATAGTAAAAGTTCTCGAACATAAACAAAATTTCTTGCTGAAATCGGAACACAAATAATGATATACATATAAGAAATGAGTGCTGTGATTAGAAATCGTTTCCAGTTTCCTTATCTAGACAATTATCATTGAGAGTTCACTTTCTAGATTTTCAGAAAGGTGGAAATATAGAACGAGTGGTCGTTAGGGCAAACTTGATTCAATTCTAATCATGAAACTTAGTACCTACCAAAAACCCTTGAATAAAAATATATTGGTGGCGATATTCATGATAAAAACTGATGAATTGGTAAATCTTCCAAATTATGAGGCCAGGCTTGTCACACTGAGAATAAGAGCTGATAATAAAACAAAATAAACAAATGAATTATACTCGCAATGGCCGAACATTCACATTTTTCTATTTATTTTGGTAATTGAGAATCAATTTTAATAATGATCCATCAGAAATTTGCCAAGAAAGCATTCTAAAAGGGAATATTATATAGATGAATATATGAGGTGTTATTGAGGTCACAAAGAATCAAGTGCATGTAAATTGAATGAATAATCGTCTTTATGATGAGAAATCATCTCGTTGCTAGAATGAACTTTTTGTTTCAATAATCAATTATCAAGTAGAAGAGTTTCAAAATTCTTAAGCAGAAAACTGGTTTCATGAAAATATTATAATATAGTTATCCTGATTCAATCAGTATCTCCTTATTCTGAAAAGGAATATTATTTTTATGTTATAGTTTAGAATTTTTTTTACACCCTGTATGAAGAATATCAGTTCATCGTATGACTGACAAAAGTATCTTCTTGTTTGTTGTGCAGTAACTGGACATTGATTTAAATGTTGAAACAAACAGTCCTCATACTTGAAAGAAAAATTTCTTACAGACATTTTACATGAATGATAGAATGATTGAAAACGAGTAATTACAGCATCATCAATGAAATCAGATCACACTGCAATAAAATCTTGAATAATGAAAAGATAATGCACTTTGTGAAAATACTAAAGTGATGTTATAATCATAGACGAATCTTTGTTCCTCAATTATAATTTTGAGTAGATACCAAAGTGAGTTTTCAGAAGAATGGTGGAAATTTTCAAAAAGGGGGTATGGAGGTAACGATATATGATATATATTATGTGAATAAGTACTTTGTATTCAAAACTCACGTAAGTATGTTTTGAACGATATATAAGTGAGTAGGAAAATATGTCAATTGGCTATACAAATGCAGATTTGATAATAATTAAAAATGGGTATATATTTCAATTTGTTTTTGAAATCGCATAATCACATGAAATACTAGACGACAACATGCTATTGCAATGTAGTTAACAGAAGCCAAAATATAGCACTCTCTGAGGAAATTAAGAAAAAAAAAACTATATGGCTCAAAATTGAACTAGTAAATAAATGTGAATCCAACAAAAACCCATCATAATCTTTGAAGACAAAACTGGAGGAAATAGAATATGTCGCATTATAAAAAGTCAAGGCATATTGATATCAAGTATCATTTCACTAAAGATCATATATATATATATATATATATATATATATAGAAGAAATGAATAAGATATCACTGAAATATCTGATCTAAAAAAAAAAAAGGGTGACCAGTTATTTTTTTTAAGGCGGGAACTGCTTTGAAGTTAATGAAGATAAAGCATATAATTTATGAAATTGTCATATATACTATATGTATTATATTTTATTGTTATATCATATCTATGAATGTATAGATAATCATTTTCTTACTATTCTCCACTTTTTGAGGGGAAGTGTTGGATTTCAATAGAAATATCCAAAAAGTGAATTAAAGAAGTAACGCCACTGTTTGATGTTTATGAATATGAATTCTGTTTTGGTTCCGTATGCTAAACTGTCGGATGCTCACTCTTCAGATATCTATCAATAAAGCAAGTAGTTCAAACCGTCTGACGTTGTTTTCATTAAGTACCTACCAAAATGTCCCAATAACTATAATAGAGAATACAATGACATGGTGACATATCTGACTATACAGGGTGACAAATAAACTTCTGCAGAATATGGACCAATTTTCCAAGCTCCCAATTTGACGGAACATTTTCGGGATTCATTCCAATCTTATTTACATAACGCTCAAGCATATTTCATGAAATGGTTTCGCAATGTTTCGTTCACTTCTTCAAGTATTCAGAATTTCGATTTTCGGACCAGAAATATTCTTGTTCGAAGCTCTTTGTTCGGAGATTTGTTCCTGGATAGGAAATCTCATATCGCTTATATACACAGTGTTTGGCAATAATAATGGATAGATATTATAATAGGAATACTATTTTTTCAACTGGGCTGCGCCTCGGTAAAAAAATCAGATCTCGATCACCAAAGTATAGCATTTCGCGCACTAGATACAAAGTTCACATGTATATGATCCTACTAGCTGCCCGGCTCTGCATGGTTGGTGTACTCATTAAAAAAAATAAGACATTTGTTGTAGTCATTCTCAGCTATGCGCGTATCTACAGTAAGTACATATTTTTTGTTATTCTACAAATGTTTCGGGCTTAACTGAAGATATTATCAAATACTTACACCTATTTTTATTCTCTTAGTTTCTTTTGTTTCGTTTTTTTTTTGTTGTTTTCGTGTATTAAAAATTTCAACCCAATCGGTCGAGCCGTTTAGTAGTTGACGTACCTACAGAAGCGCCACCTACTGCGTCCAATTGTTTTTTTCAAATCATCCAGGAAACCATCGAGATACCCATGTTCGATTCTCTAAGAAGTGTTTAACATTGTGGCTAAATTAGTATAGCGATGTTATTAAGAACTTTCTTAACCACCCCACATTTGTCAGTATTGATATTCGGTATTCTATAAAAACATCTATCAATGTGGTTAGTTTTTTACATTTCCACTCAGTGGTATAAATAAAGCTGTCAAGTTAGTCATTCATACATTATTTCATAGATTATTACTATATTTTTCATTTTTTTACGTCAATTCAACCTAATTATTGATATACTCTACAAGCTACAATAAGCACTTGGTTGAGACATTGATACATTAGAATCAGTCCCCCTGTTAGGATCCTCGTGCAAGTAGAGCAACAAGTTAGCTATAAATATTCTCGAGTACCCCACATTTGTCAGTATTGATATTCGGTATTCTATAAAAACATCTATCAATGTGGTTAGTTTTTTACATTTCCACTCAGTGTTATAAATAAATGAGACAATTTTCAATTGTGATAACTTGATATTGTTAAATATTTTTTGACCTATGTACATTTATTTATTTTTTATCCTTACTACAAGGTTAACTTCGTAAGGTTTTTCCCAGTTTATTCAAATTACCTTTATGTTTATTCCAATGTATATTTTGTAAACGTTTTTGAATAAACTTATATTATTATTATTATTATTATTATACATTATTTCATCGATTATTACTATATTTTTCATTTTTTTACGTCAATTCAACCTAATTATTGATATACTCTACAAGCTACAATAAGCACTTGGTTGAGACATTGATACATTAGAATCAGTCCCCCTGTTAGGATCCTCGTGCAAGTAAAGCAACAAGTTAGCTATAAATACTCTCGAGTACACTACTCTATACTGATATAATTACAAGAACTCAACTGAGATTGACTTTTACATGTAGTAAAAAAAAGTAGGCAACCAACGTCTTCCATCTGTGGTTCTCTTAATGGTATCAAAACCTCTGAAATCAATACTTTTGGCATGTTATAGAATTTTCGAAATTTAAGGATGGTCTTGTTGAATCCCTCAAAATTTTATTGTTCGATGCTATCCTTCTAGTGAAATAGGTAATTTTTCTGTTTCCACAAATAATTAGGTAGATATTTCATACTTTACGGCCGTAGAATTACCTCTTGTGCAACATCTAGCATATACAGATATTTCCTTGAAATAGTGCCACATTTTTCAATAAAAACCTTAGCCACTTCATGGTGGATATCTGCCACTATAAAAAGTGTAAAAAAACATTTATTTCATTTTATTATCGGGCTATGCCTCAGAGAATCAAAAAATCTTCGAGTGGTTCAAATAACCACTGACCTTCATATTACCACCATCCAAATGACATTTGTTGAAATACCCACGCTCTTAGTGAATCAGACCGATTAGGTGAAAAAGATAGGTACGGAAGGATGATTCTTACTACCCTTTGTCCTATTACCCATTTTGCCGTGAGAATGAAGCATTTTCACGCGGTATAAAGTATCCTATGATCAACAAGGAAAGTAGCCTATGTTCAACAAGGAGTATGTCTGCTTCTAATGGTGAAAACAATCTTTGAATCTTCTAGTCTAGTTCTTTATAATATCAGAACAGACAACAAGACGAACTCGAGATACTCACATATGCAAAGTCCGAACACCACGCAGTACGCGAACTGGTACTCCACGCTCATCGACAGCCCGCTGAACATCGTAGCCAACCCTCCAATGGTCAACGCCACATTATTAACGAACAGCGCATCAACGCAAGGAAACGAAGTGATCACCCCGTACATGATCCTCCCCACGGTATTAGCGATTCCGATAGTAGCCACCAGCCAAACGGCCGTCATATTGTCTATCCCGCTCTTCCCCGCTCTGTCTACCAAGTACATGTAAGGCACGAAGAACCCCATCATGGTGAAGAAGCCCCCGACTGCCAGGATCAGAAAGGAGTGAGACTTCATCAGGCTGACGTCCAGCATGGTGCCCAGGACCCGTCTGAAGGCCTCGGGGCACAGTTGGCACGCTGGCCCGACCTCTTCTTCCACGTCGTTTTTCGTCGGCAGCCTCGTTATCGCCAGGTTGTACTCCACGGAGGTCCTGGAGGTGTACTGGGGTAGCCTGGCGAGGCTGGCGCCAAAGAAGATGTCATCTCTGTAGAGGGGCCTCACTACTTCGCGGGGGTCTTTGGTCTCCGAGGTGGTTCGTGATCGTTTCGGGAGGACGAGCGGCTTGGTTCGGTCTATGTCGAGCAGGGGTATTTTCTTCTGGAACCTGTGATGAACCGGAGTTTTGAACAAAGTTATTACGTGAAGTCGTATGGGTTGCGTGCAAAAACTGTCAGATGACCGACCCTGGAGGCACAATATTGAAACACAACCCGACTTTTCTTATTTGTTTACAAGTGATGAAAAAACCCAAAGTCATCTTCACAACATTTATTTGACGATCAGAGATATCAATCACTAAGGGGTACATGTTTTGGGCTTGTATTATATAAGCCTATTATCAGATGAAAGATTCTAGTTATGGAAATGGAAAAGTTGAAGAATTTGATAATTTACAATTCAACAAGCGTCACCTCCTCCGAAGAAAATATAACTAGTCATGGTTCACACGTCTGTGTCTTGCCCCATTTTATTGTCTAAATTATCAAATTTCTCAACTTTTCCATTTCCCTAACGAACATCTTGTATTCGGCTGACGATGGCTCTTCCACCCTTAACAATGGTTTTTCATTCACGTCAATATCTTCATTTCAAGAGAAGATACAAGTCAGTGTTTTAGGAAAGTATGGATTTTTCTTCATTTTTCATCAACAATAAAAACTCCAAAACCATTCTCCACCCTTCAGCTTCATCATGATTTGGATCGAGATGTGGTCCCTTTTCGTCCCTTCTCAACACATCAGTTCTTGATTGATGTCGATTTCTTATTTTTGAGAAAAGATACAAAGTGTTTTAAGAAAGTATGGATTTCTCAAAATCTTCATTAACAATAATTCAGAATCTATAGAGCATCTTTGAGATGATGACTGCTTGAGAAATTCGTTCATCTCGATGCTCGACGGCGGTTGAATGCTGTAATTCAACTTTGAGGAGGACATACTTGTTTTGACTACATCTAGGAGCACAGCTTTTTATTTGTTATCAGGTTTTAAGGTTCATTTTTGCTGGTGAGTGCTGAGAAAACGGGTGAAAATAAGTGATATCAATTACTCCAGTTGTTAATCGATAAGTTCATAATATGTGGGTTCTGCAAATTTGAAATATCCATACTTTCCTAAAACACAAGATCGTCTGTTCAAAAGAAGATATTGACGTGAATCGACAACCATGGTGTTGAGGAGGCATCACACTTCAACCCAGAACATGAGGAATCAAAGTTTCATCGCTCACTTTTGCCAAAAGGCGTTGAGAAGTTAAGCTTGAAGAAGTAACTTTTGTCTTTTCCTGTATAATGTTAGTTCTCTCGGAAATTTATATTAAGGTTGGCATTTCTACGATTCGGATCGAATTTCGCCAAAATGACGATCATTTTGGCAAAATTTTTTGCTGGCTGGTTTTTTTTGCCGGAAAGTGTAGAAGTGGTGTTTTCTTGTTAAACCGTGTTCAACATTGATTTTGAACCACATTCAAGCGTGACGTAGTAATTTATTTAAGGAAGTAAATTTATTTCATTCAAGAAAACAGACCATTCTGAAATGACAGCTGTCAAAATCAATGATTGCTTTATACATAACCTGAAATTCATAATTCTTGGAATAAACGATTATCTGTGAGGAGTATGAAATAAAATTACAATAACTGTGGGAGCAAGTGGAACTTTTAACTTATTTTGACAAACTCCTCCACTCGTAATCGTGGTTTGAACTGTTCATTTAGAAGTTTTCGGACCAGAATAAATCGTTTTACTTAGTAACGTCATAACTTAAACAAGAAAATTCTTCATTTCATATCGTTTTGAACACGGTTGAACAATAAAAATAACTTAAATGGCGAGGAAGCGACGAGATCTCTTAGAAGTTGAAAAATGACCGAGTGAGCCGTCTAACATAGTTAGTTAGTACTTCTGTAGTCTATGGCTTTACAAACCTTTGGGCTTCTGGGATGAAGGGTACGCTAAGCCTCTTCACTTTATCAGCTGTCTGTCTGTTGGGGATGCTGATGGTGTGGTAAACGTCAGAGATGGTGGGGTAGTCAGAGTTGTTTTTGACACCGAAGAGTCTGGGGATGGAGTGTTGGTGGTCGTTGTCCAAGGAGCCTTTTCTCATCAGCTTCATCGCCTCTTCCATCTTCAGGCGGGTGGCCAATGGCAGTTTGGAGGGGTCCATTATTTTTTCCGAATTCTCAGTATCTGGCTCTATGTCTTTCAGTTTGGTTGCTTTGAGGGGCCTGGGAATGATTATTGCTACAGTTAATTTTGTTCGAAATGGTACTTGTCACTAAGATTCTGTTGAAAATTACCTCTTCAACAATGTAAAACAGTTCGTATGTCTATGTAAAATTTGTTGAGCCTTATGTTTGAATTTGTGATGTCTTATCATTGAGGACTGAAAGTAAAGTTGTCTGATATCGCTTCTTAAAAAGTTGTTTGCTAGGGTCTCTTTATGGTTTTGAAAAATTATTTTTAGCAGCCATTTCTGGGTAACTTCCAATTTCTTCAGATGATTATTTTAATATTTTTTATTCCTTTCCACGTGAGTATACCATAAGTGATGTGTGTTTATACTAGAAAGGAATGTAGTATTTTCAGAAATCTCATATCAAATATTTTTCTGTAAAGACCTCTAAGCTTTTTTGTCACGAATGCAGCATGATGATCCCATCTCAGATGACAATCAATGATTATACCTAGATATTCAGTTTTTTGTTCCATTGATATAGCAATTGTTTCGTTATGAGAGATGATGAAGTGTAATCTCGCAAATTCAGGCATTGTATTTGCTGTGCTACAGAAGGGAACTATTACGGTTTTTTTTTTGAAATTGTCGCTGAGTAGCATGAAATCGAAACAATTTATCATATTCCACCATAGTTTTCAACTCTTCCCAAGAGGAACTTTTGTAGAAGATAACCGTATCGTCAGCAAAGCTGACAATTTCGCCTTGAATCTCGAGACTAAACAATTGATTGAGGTATATGGTGGAGGCAAGTGGACCTAGTACTGTACCTTGAGGTACTCCATATTTTACTATGTATTCACTAATCAATGAATTTTCAATTCTCACCGACTGATTCTTGTACGACAAATAGCTTGATAGCAATTCAAATGCTTTACCTCGAATTCCAATATTCTCCAGTAATCGTAGCAATTTTTCATGAGAAACAGTGTCGAACGCTTTTGCCAGATCAACGAAGATACATAAGGATCGATTACCTTTATCCATTGCTTGATATATTTTTGAAATTAAGTGTGTCATTGCATAAGCAAGAACAGTAGTGAATTGCTGCTGAAAATACCCACAAAGTTCTATATTTGTAAATTCCAAGAATACCTTATGTAAATAATCATGAATCAGACCGAATTTTATATGGTGTATGTGATTAACCAAAATATTGGATTTGATGGTAAATGATCCCTGACACACATCTAATAACAAACTGGACTAGAAATTAATTGAAAAGCAAATTACATAATAACATCAATTATGAGAAGTATAATTATGATCGAGATGAATTGATTTGCATTCAGATATATCCGAATCCGATGATAAACAAGAAACAGTTCAAAAATGGATTCGATATACATTCAATTTGGTTTATATCCATGATAAACTTCGATGTTAGCTATGAAAATAAATAACATGGTAGTCAGTAACACCTTATTCGAGATGTCTTTCAAGTATTTTAGTCTCAGCAAAATGTAGAGAATCATATTTTATTAAAGATAGTTCTACTTCGACAGTTTTGGGATAGAGAACTTTTATAAGGCGTTTTCGGAAACTTACTCTGGGTTGATAACTCGATCCAGATAGGTCACGTGACAGAAAACTCGGATCATCTACTCGTGTTCAACGTTTACGAACGTGTCAGGTTAGGAACACTGAATATTTTATTTTTTCTGTGGTTTCATGAATTTGACAGACGAAAATGGTAACATTATATTCAAGTAATTATTTGATCTGATTACAAAATATTAATATTCACCTGTGGATTGGTGTACTTGTCTCATATGTGTTGTTGCACATAACCACAAACTTCACCCCTACCCAAATTCTTGTTTCAATGAATTACTTTAATCAAATCTACTGTGATCAAATTATGAAGATTGAAAATAACATGTATATAACCGGTCGTGATTTTTCCCAACATGCAAATTATTTTATTTTTATTGTTATCGTCAAATTTAAACTCCCGCGTTTTTTCATTGACTTAAATTCCGTAATGCGCATGCGGTGTCCTTCGCAACTCTGGCGACCCCGCTTTTGAGTAGGGTCACGAAAAATCAACCCGAGTCAGTGATCGAGTTAGCATCATTCAAGTTTCCGAACAGAGGTACGTAACTCGGTTTGGGTAACCGAACGTTCAGGTTAGGGATCCTAACAACCCGAGTAAGTTTCCGAAAACGCCTATAGATACCAACAGAGTTGAAGATAAAAAAAAGATCCTATGTTGAGATTCAAAACATCATCATCCGCCATCTTGTTTTGGATGAAGATTTTTATCTGAAATTCTGGTAGATATGTATGTATTGTTGAACATTGGTGAACGATTTCTTTGTTGTTTACTCGATGGAAGACCATAAAGTTTAAATACAAAAATTTCATATAGTTTACATACAGGGTCATTCCGTATATTCAAACAGCTTCTAGAGGGTTCATCATTGAAGTTAGAGAGAAATTTCGAATGCAAAAGTTGTAGGGTTTGTTTTGAACATCCAGTAAATCATACCAAATGAAACAAATGAATATCGCTGAGATAGGAAAAGGGTACCAACTTCGTTACTTTCAATGGAACACCCTATATATTTTTCGAAAAAATTCAAGATCTCATCTTCCTGATTACAAAAATATATTGGTAATTAATATTTGGTTCAGCAGTTTTCGAGATATTCAAGGTTGAACATTTTAGATTTTACCAAATCGCAACTGCCATGGAAGAAAAAAAACGCACTTTTATAACTGAAGGAGATGCAATTTCACAGATGTTCGATGTGACCACCGTTGTTTTGTATACATTTTCTGTAGTATTCATCAAATTTATTCATCGAATTGCAAAGGAAGTTGTTCAATATGTTAATGCATTCGAAAATTCTTCCTCTCAATTCAGCCAAATTTCCACTTCTTCCCTTATACACTTCATTCTTCAAATAGCCCCATAGAAAGTTATCTAAAGGTGTTAAATCTGGACTGTTCGGCGGCCATTCCACTGTTCCAAATTTTCCGATCCACATTTGATAACGATCATTCAAGTGATGCCGTATGGGCATAACTTGATGAGGTGGCGCGCCATCCTGATGCCAGATCAATTCATTAAACTACCATTTTACCTACCTATTCAACACGATTTTCAACAGACATTTCAATTTATCAATAATTGCAGTAATATCACCATTTTTTTTTTCATATTGATTCATCCTAGAGGACATTTTGTGGTCACGAAAACGTGACAACACGCCAAAGATCGTAGCCGTTGTCTTGTCAGTTCTCAGCATTCATAGCATGTTGCCAAGTCTCCAGCGAAAATTTATGATATTTTCTTTTGGAGTATAAGTAATATTTTGACAAGCTGGTTGCTCGAAGAAGTCACAAATGGATAACTATAATATCATGGCTCACCCCTATCAGGTCGAATGAGATGTGGTTTCTCTTAACGATAGGACTTTTTTCAATGACTTGACTTCAAAGAAGGAAAGAAGGAAAGGAGGAGAGAAGGAGAGAAGGAGAGAAGGAGAGAAGGAGAGAAGGAGAGAAGGAGAGAAGGAGAGAAGGAGAGAAGGAGAGAAGGAGAGAAGGAGAGAAGGAGAGAAGGAGAGAAGGAGAGAAGGAGAGAAGGAGAGAAGGAGAGAAGGAGAGAAGGAGAGAAGGAGAGAAGGAGAGAAGGAGAGAAGGAGAGAAGGAGAGAAGGAGAGAAGGAGAGAAGGAGAGAAGGAGAGAAGGAGAGAAGGAGAGAAGGAGAGAAGGAGAGAAGGAGAGAAGGAGAGAAGGAGAGAAGGAGAGAAGGAGAGAAGGAGAGAAGGAGAGAAGGAGAGAAGGAGAGAAGGAGAGAAGGAGAGAAGGAGAGAAGGAGAGAAGGAGAGAAGGAGAGAAGGAGAGAAGGAGAGAAGGAGAGAAGGAGAGAAGGAGAGAAGGAGAGAAGGAGAGAAGGAGAGAAGGAGAGAAGGAGAGAAGGAGAGAAGGAGAGAAGGAGAGAAGGAGAGAAGGAGAGAAGGAGAGAAGGAGAGAAGGAGAGAAGGAGAGAAGGAGAGAAGGAGAGAAGGAGAGAAGGAGAGAAGGAGAGAAGGAGAGAAGGAGAGAAGGAGAGAAGGAGAGAAGGAGAGAAGGAGAGAAGGAGAGAAGGAGAGAAGGAGAGAAGGAGAGAAGGAGAGAAGGAGAGAAGGAGAGAAGGAGAGAAGGAGAGAAGGAGAGAAGGAGAGAAGGAGAGAAGGAGAGAAGGAGAGAAGGAGAGAAGGAGAGAAGGAGAGAAGGAGAGAAGGAGAGAAGGAGAGAAGGAGAGAAGGAGAGAAGGAGAGAAGGAGAGAAGGAGAGAAGGAGAGAAGGAGAGAAGGAGAGAAGGAGAGAAGGAGAGAAGGAGAGAAGGAGAGAAGGAGAGAAGGAGAGAAGGAGAGAAGGAGAGAAGGAGAGAAGGAGAGAAGGAGAGAAGGAGAGAAGGAGAGAAGGAGAGAAGGAGAGAAGGAGAGAAGGAGAGAAGGAGAGAAGGAGAGAAGGAGAGAAGGAGAGAAGGAGAGAAGGAGAGAAGGAGAGAAGGAGAGAAGGAGAGAAGGAGAGAAGGAGAGAAGGAGAGAAGGAGAGAAGGAGAGAAGGAGAGAAGGAGAGAAGGAGAGAAGGAGAGAAGGAGAGAAGGAAAGAAGGAAAGAAGGAAAGAAGGAAAGAAGGAAAGAAGGAAAGAAGGAAAGAAGGAAAGAAGGAAAGAAGGAAAGAAGGAAAGAAGGAAAGAAGGAAAGAAGGAAAGAAGGAAAGAAGGAAAGAAGGAAAGAAGGAAAGAAGGAAAGAAGGAAAGAAGGAAAGAAGGAAAGAAGGAAAGAAGGAAAGAAGGAAAGAAGGAAAGAAGGAAAGAAGGAAAGAAGGAAAGAAGGAAAGAAGGAAAGAAGGAAAGAAGGAAAGAAGGAAAGAAGGAAAGAAGGAAAGAAGGAAAGAAGGAAAGAAGGAAAGAAGGAAAGAAGGAAAGAAGGAAAGAAGGAAAGAAGGAAAGAAGGAAAGAAGGAAAGAAGGAAAGAAGGAAAGAAGGAAAGAAGGAAAGAAGGAAAGAAGGAAAGAAGGAAAGAAGGAAAGAAGGAAAGAAGGAAAGAAGGAAAGAAGGAAAGAAGGAAAGAAGGAAAGAAGGAAAGAAGGAAAGAAGGAAAGAAGGAAAGAAGGAAAGAAGGAAAGGAGGAAAGGAGGAAAGAAGAAAAGAAGGAAAGAAGGAAAGAAGGAAAGAAGAAAAGGCGGAAATAACTGGAAGGGAATGAATCAATGATTCAATCGATAAATCGATAATAGTGAAGTGAACAAACAAAAATTCACCTGAATAGAGCGCCGAAGAGGGCGCAAGTGAGCGTGATAGCCGCCTGACACAGCAGCGCCCCCCTCCAACCGGAGTGCGTGATGAGCAGTTTGCCGATGGGCGCGAAGGCGAACGTGCCGATGCCCGAGCCACACACCGCGATGCCTGTCGCAATTTGCCGCCATTTCTCGAAGTAGAAGCCGATGGTGATGATGGACGGGGCGTAGATGAAGCCGAAGCCGATTCCTGCGAGAGAAAAAATCGTGGATGAAAATTATACAGTGAACAAAGTTTTAGTTGTAGTTGATTCGAGAAAATATGTTTTCATGACAAATATTAATTTTGCGTGGTCTCACAATAAGATTTCAAGATTTTTTGGTAGTTTCTGTCTTTGTTTCCATAAATGGAAATATGATCATTAGTTCAATATATTGTATTACATTATTTCACATGTCGAAAATCATTTGGATTCATTAGAAATAAACAAACGCGAAAATGTCACTCGATGATCAATTATTAGACCACAACAATTTACTATTTTCAAATGTTTTTTACCTCTTACTATACTGTGTGAAATGAGGAATTACCTAGCCTGCGTGCAGGTAATCCCAATAATACTTAGGGTGTCCGGTAAATCATGGATCATACTATAGCTGGTGGTTTGCGAGATATCGGAACTTTTATTGAAATAAAATTGAGTTTGAAACTCCGTTGCTGTTATCAACAAAATGAATCCGATGATAGCCAAAACTGCCGATTACGGTAATTACTCTGAAACCGTACCGATTGGCTATGGTACTACCGAAAATTATCGATATCAGATACAATCCAAACATCAGAAGCGAAATAGTCAACATCAAAGAAAGAGATGTGCCAATTTGATCAATTCGAATGAAGAAGCTAGCAGCTATCAACTATATGTATCTTGTTATATTCAACTATATGTATCTTGTTATATTTTTGCAGATATTGTGATCTATTGGAAGTACGGCGAAGTTCTGCATCAACCAGAATTTTGTCTATCGACTTATTCAGACAGATGTGACATCAATTCAATCCATCAGAATCAAAAAGCTAGCATCCATCAACTATGTAGTTTTATCGTAACAAATATTATCATATTTTGTGATTTCAGCGGAATTCTGCATCAATCAAACCTTCGCCTGCTGGATTGCTGTAGGAATTTGGTATTCTTTAATATAACAATGTGGATAACTTCTGGAATTCCGTGAGTGAAACACAAGAACGGAATGATGGTAGCAAAGTTCGATAAGACGAACCCAATAGCAGCTGATACTGCCCCGACCACGGTAACCCGGACATCAAAGCGGGACATTTAACAACTATTGATTTATTAAAAAGCTAGCATATTTGATGCAACTATGTATAGTTTTATCTCAGCAGATGTCGGCGAATTTCTGCATTCATTGGAACTTCGCCTGCTGAACTGTCGTAAACATGTATTTTTCATAAAACAATGTAAGATCAACCCAATGATAATCAAAACTCCTCCAAAAATAGTTAGGCTATGACACTAATTAAAAGTACCGCTGTCAGATAGAACCCAGATATCAGACCTTGCCAGCAAAACAGTAAACATAAATTGAGTAATTGGGACAGATGAAGAAGCTCAACTGTGTAGTCTTATTTTTGAAGATATTGAAATCTGTTAGGATGTCGGCAAAATTCTGCAATAACAAATATTTCGCTGGATGAATCACCATTGAATTTTTGTTTTTCTCAATAAGAAATGCAACCATCCCCAAAAATTCCATAGGTGAAGCACAAAAGCGGTACGCTAGTAGCAAAGTTCGACAAGACGAACCCGCGATAGCAGTAAAAACAACCCCGACCACAGTAACCACTCTGAACCGGTATCGATTGGCTATGACGCTAACGAAAAATCCCTCTATCAGATATGACCCAGACATCAGAGATACTACTAGCGAAACATTCAACATCTATTGAGGTTTTGAGACAGATGTGACATCAGTTCAATAAACTCGAATAAAAAGATAGCATCTTCAATGCAACTATGTAGTTTTATATCAGCAGATATATCTTCTGCAATATCGGCTGAATTCTGCATTTATCAAATTTTCAACTGCTAAATTGCCGTGAATATTTGATATTTTTCAATATAACAATGTAATTACCTACTAGAACTCCATAGGTGAAACACAGAAACGATACGCTGGTAGCGAAGTTTGATAAGACGAACCCGATAGCAGACAAGACAGCCCCGACCACGGTAACCACTCTGAACTCGTACCGATTGGCTATGGCGCTAACGAACGATCCCGCTATTATATAGAACCCAGACATCAGAGACGCTACTAGCGGAACATTCAACATCCATTGAGTTATTGAGACAAATGTGACATCAGTTCAATCCTTTCAAATAAAAAAGCTAGCATCTTCAATGCAACTATGTAGTTTTATATCAGCAGATATTGAAATCTTCTGAAATATCAACTGAATTCTGCTTTTATCAAAAGTCAGCCTTCTAAATTGCCGTAAAAATTTGGTATTCTCCAATAAAACAATGTTATTACCTCCTAGAACTCTATAGGTGAAACACAGATACGGTACGCTGGTAGCGAAGTTCGACAAGACGAACCCGATATCAGCCAAAACAGCCCCACAGGAACCACTCTGAACCCGTACCGATTGGCTATGGCGCTAACGAACAGTCCCGCTATCAGATAAAAGCCAGACATCAGAGACCCTACTAGAGGAACATTCAATATCCATAGAGTTATTGAGACAGATGTAATATCATTTCAATTCATTCGAATGAAAAAACTGGCATCTTCAATGCACTCATTTAGTTTTATATCAGCAGATATTGTGACCTTCTGTAATATCGGCTGAATTCTGCATTCATCAAAACTTTGCCTGCTAAATTGTCGTAAAAATTTGTTATTTTTCGAAACAACAATGTAATTACCTCCAAGAACTCCATAGGTGAAACACAGAAACGGTACGCTGGTAGCAAAGTTTTGACAAGACGAACCCGATAGCAGCCGAAACAGCCCCGACCACGGTAACCACTATGAACCCGTACCGATTGGCTATGGCGCTAACGAACGATCCCGCTATCATATAGAACCCAGACATCAGAGACTCTACTAGCGGAACATTCAACATCTATTGAGTTATTGAGACAAATGTGACATCAGTTCAATCCTTTCAAATAAAAAAGCTAGCATCTTCAATGCAACTATGTAGTTTTATATCAGCAGATATTGAGATCTTCTGAAATATCAACTGAATTCTGCTTTTATCAAAACTCAGCCTTCTAAATTGCCGTAAAAAATTTGGTATTCTCCAATAAAACAATGTTATTACCTCCTAGAACTCTATAGGTGAAACACAGATACGGTACGCTGGTAGTGAAGTTCGACAAGACGAACCCGATATCAGCCAAAACAGCCCCACAGGAACCACTCTGAACCCGTACCGATTGGCTATGGCACTTACGAACAGTCCCGCTATCAGATAAAATCCAGACATCGAGACATCAGAGACCCTACTAGAGGAACATTCAATATCTATAGAGTTATTGAGACAGATGTGACATCATTTCAATTCATTCGAATGAAAAAACTGGCATCTATAATGCACTTATTTAGTTTTATATCAGCAGATATTGTGACCTTCTGTAATATCGGCTGAATCCTGCATTCATCAAAACATCGCCCTGAATTTTGCATTCATCAAAACATCGCCCTGAATTTTGCATTCATCAAAACATCGCCTGCTAAATTGGCGTAAAAATTTGGTATTTTTCAATATAACAATGTAATTACCTCCAAGAACTCCATAAGTGAAACACAGAAACGGTACGCTGGTAGCAAAGTTCGACAAGACGAATCCGATGGCAGCCAAAACAGCCCCGACCACGGTAACCACTCTGAACCCGTACCGATTGGCAATGGCGCTAACGAACGGTCCCGCTATCAGGTAGAACCCGGACATCAGAGACCCCACCAGCGAAACATTGGGGTTGGTCACCTCGAATTCCTCGGCAATCGGCTCTATCATGGTACCGAAGGAGAATATGACGCCATCGACCACCAGGTTGCACATGAAGGAGCCGAACACCACCATCCACCCCCATCCGCCGTCTGGGGGGATGACCACCTCGGCAGCAGTGGGGGAAGCTCTGGAGGAATCCTCGTCTTCGTCTAATCGGTCGACCAGGTTTTCGCATTCGGCTGTCTCGCCGTCGTATCGGCAGTCGGTTTCGGTTTCTTGAATGGTTGTGGCTGCGGTAGCCTCTGGGGAATCTCTGTTCGATATCACCATTTTTCACACGAACTGTAAAGAAAATCTATTGATTAGGGAACCAGTTAGGCAATGCGTAATTCAAATTATCGAATATTAAGTAACCATCATAAATAAGTTCAGTTTGAAATAAATAACAACACTTTATAAGATGGTACATTTCCCGATTTCCTGAAAATATCTGTAGTTATTCCTCTGCATAGAGGTGATGACCTTGATAATCCATCAAACTACTCACAGACATCTCTCTTATTTTTACATTAACGAAAATCATTGAGAGATTAGTTGAGATCAGATTATCGGCATACTTATGCAATACAAATAATGCAATTTTTTCTTCTTTGTTTGACGTGTACACAGAGATAAATCGGGGTGAAGTTACTGCGGCAGTATTCTCTGACTTATCTAAGGCGTTAGACTGTGTGAAGCACGGAATACTGTTGCAAGAGCTATTCCACTATGGATTCAAGAGTGTCTCTCAGAAATGGATAGAGTCATATCTATCAGGTCGAAGCCAAATTGTGAAAACGGTAACATTCTCCGATGAGTCGACTTTAGAATGTGGTGTGTCTCATCGGGTCTATACTTGGACCAACACTTTTTTCACTCTACATAAATGACTTGGCCAGAAAATATCAGAAAAAATAACGCTATAGGACAGGACAATATTCTTACAGTTTACTCCACCAAAACTATGCTTTATTGTAATCAAATTAAGGAACATATTATTGCAACAGAAATACATTATTTTTACAAATACATAGTATTGGAAAGGAATATTCTGAGATATAATAATTGTGAACACAAAAAATAGATATATATATATATAAAGAAATGCATTGACAATTCGCATTCTCTACGTGATGAAAATATAAATTCTTTCTCGGTTTATTCAACTGAAAACAACTACTTTCCTGGCTATATGCCACGACGAACATTGAATTATATCTATTGAACACACACGATAATAATTTGAAAACAAAATCTTCTGAATTTTTAAATACAAGATGACGGAATAGTTATTATTTATGCACTTCTGCAATAAGGGTTTCAAATGAAAGGGCTTGCCAAGAATAATTAGAAATAATGTGGCATCACTATTGGGGTTTTTTGTGCTTTCCTATAAAATGAAAGGGTTTGCTGGGAATAAAAATGCAGGTATAAATATTCATTTTTGAGCCTGTAACATCGATTGATTAACTTGTGTAATTTGGCAAGATAGGCGTCATCAGCATTGGTCTGAAATCTGTCTAGGAGAACGACAACTCCAAAATCAAACTCGACTGGCACAAAGCCAGCGATAACTAAAAAGTAAGAAATGAATTGAAAGTAAAAAAAAGCTTGAACGCTCTAAGAATAACAAAATAAAATTTTCCTTCTGAATTTGAACTATCAACTATATCAACCTCATTATACACAATTTATATGATCATGAAAGTTTGTTGCGATGATCTAAATTAAATAGAAATTTGAAAGATTTCAACTAAGCAGATTTTACATAGTTAAATTAGTACTAGTTCATATACAGAATTAAATCGCTAAGTTCAAATTATTGAAATATCAATTTGATTAAATATTGATCATCGCTACAAGCTTTTTATGATGATATGAATTGTGTATAATGCGTATATAAGTTGGTAGTTGAAATTGATATGGAACCTTTTATTTTCTTCTTTTTAGAGCGTTCAAATGAAAGCTTTTTTTCGAAGTTTTTTTTTTCTGCTTTTTATTTATTGTAGTTTGGGTGTACGAAAGAACATGGTAATTATAGGTGCCTACTTAATCAGGTAGGCGTACTATCAACTTTTCCACAAAAATTTACTGATGTATTGAAATCAACTTAAAACATTAAATAGCTAGGTATGGCCTACTGCCTATGCTGTCAACTTCAAAACTTCAAAAACTATGGTACTTAGTCAAAGTTGATTGAGTCTGACTATCATATATTATTACAAACCATGATTATCAAAGATGGTCCTGGAACAAACAATTTGGGTGTTATTATACCTACCGGAGCGTTCTTTCTTGAACAATAACACGCTAGTTCGTTGAAAGGTCACAGTTCAATCGATTAACTATTGATTGTTTCACACTAAACATTCGTTATTTACGGTGAGAAAAACAGTGACATGGAGATATGAGACCGAGTATGAGACTGATGTATAGTTGAATTCGAATCATCTGCAATTCCAATTCTTATCAACTCGGAATATTCCTATCTGATTTGGAATGAGTTAATGTTCTACCAAATACCTAATTATAAATAAACAATTTGATTTATTAGACTGAATTTGAAGCGCAATGGTCATAGTCCTCTGCTTCTGTTAAAAAATTGATCTATTTTGATTATCATACTTCCTGTTTCTTTGTTTCTTCGAATGAAGCAATCTATCCATCTATCTATCTGTTTGAACAAAAATTTATCGAAACAACATAATTATATGATTACAGAATCAGAACTTGAATAGAGAACCATGTGTAGCTACTAAGAAATGGACAAACATTTAGTTTAAATTCAATCTTATTGAATTTCGTCACTTTCTTCGATTTTTCAAAGAATGTTCTGACGCATTTGCAATTGCCCTTATTTTCTTGACACTTATGTTTGAGTAACAGTGCGATATCACATACGTTACATCACTGCGATGCCACTGCCACATGATATTTCTGAGATGTCGCGATGAGGCAACATTGTCATATTACGAATGTTCCATCGCTGCGATATACAGAAGCAAACACATCTGCGGCATGACATCTCTAAGATGTCATAATGAGGCAACAATGCTATATACAGAAGCAAACTCATATGCGAGAATTAAAAAAAAATATATTTAGATTCTTGTTCTGTGAAAAAAAAAACATGAATATATACGTTACTCAACAAAGTGAAGCTAAATTCGCGAATATTCGTTACATGTTACATTGATATAAAATTATTCTTATATAGTCTGCTCACAATTCGTTTCATTTATAGTTACCTAACGATTTGAATATTACGATGAATACTCATAAGGGCCAAACTTGTACGATCATCAGTCGAATGATTTCTCAGATAAGTTTTATAAGTGTGAAACCAGCTACGAGTTCCAGCAACGACTTCACCAACTATTCCATGCGCGCTTCATACCACCAATGGTCGTTAATTACTAAATTCGTGCCTGGCCATTTTTTTTTTCTTTATCGCTTGGAGCGCATGAAAGGAAATCCCTATAATGTTCAAAAAACTTCGTGCGTTCCTAGGTAGGATATAGGGACAGGAGGTAGGTATTGGAATTTTTCTTGAACTTCTGGAGATTATATGTTGTTGGGAAAACTTCCTCAGGCAATAAATTCCAGAGCCTAGCCGTTCTATGGATGAAGGAGTTTTGATAAAGTGCTGTTCGACATCTTTCGAGGTTGAAAACGAAAGGATGTGCTGACTGGGCTTGTCTAGTTCGTCTGACTGGTATTGCTAGTGAAGGGATGATAGCAGAAATTTCCGAAGAACATTTCCCGCGGAAGTATTGATAAAAAAGTGAGAGGTCACCGACCTTTCTACGGTATTCCAATGATGTCAAAGAGTGAGTGAGTGTGGCGTCACCCACCAGGCGAATGGCTCTTCTCTGGATGGAATCTAAGAGCATCAGCGTATGTTTTGGTGCTGAACCCCATTTGTGGGAACATTATTCAAGAACAGGCCGTATCTGCGCTTTGTAGATCATGAGCATCTGTTGAGGTGTAAAGTAGCTTTTCGCACGGAACAAGAATCCGAGTTTTTGTGAAGCAGCTTTTGCGATGGATCTGACATGATTATCCCATGAAAGAGTGTTGCTGATGGAAATACCGAGCATAGATATGGTGGGCTTGGTGGGGATGGGGGTGCCAGACATCACAATATCGGGCATACCGAGTTTTGCCTTTCTAGAGAAAATACAGACTTGAGTTTTGGTGGCGTTGAATTCAACTAGGTTGTTGGTTCCCAAGGCTGTGATTTCAGCAAGGTCTCCATTGACAGCATTGACCTGCTTGCGCCGTGAGTTCTTAGTTTCCTGGGAAGAAATGGTAATTCTGGAAGAGAACGCAGTATGGAGGGTACTATCATCATTGATATGAAGAAGGAATAATGTTGGTGCCACAATTGATCCTTGTGGAATGCCAATGGTATTAGATGATACACTGTCCACCACCACGTGAAGCAATCTGCCCGAAAGAAAACTCGATATGAGATGGCATAGCTGAGGTGGTAAGCCGTATGATGGTAGTGTGTGGGGGAGTCCTTCGTACCAAACACAGTCGAATGCTTTCGATATGTCCAACGTGATAGCTAAAGATTCCCCGTGTTTTTCTAATGAAGCTTGCCGTAAATGGGTGACGTAGGCAAGCAGATCTCCAGTAGATCTTCGGTGGCGAAAGCCGTATTGTCTATCATTGATGATTCCTGAGCTCTCCAGATATTTGATAAGCTCAATATTGATGGCTTTCTCCATCACTTTGGAGAAAACTGATAACAGGGCAATGGGCCTGTAGTTGTTGGGCAGGATGGAACTAGTTTGCATCAATTCATTTCCCTGAGGGTCCTCGATAATCTGTTTATCTCTTAATATTATGTCGGTCAAGAATGAACCCCACAGGTTCTTTTTTTAATTTGAAAGACAGTCGTAAGTTTTCCAAAATACACGTGAATGGGATTTTTTTTTTCTATGAATGTGATCCTCTGATGGTACTCGATAATGTGTATATCTCAGAATATTTTTTCGCGAAAGACGTAACCCCACAGGCCCCCATTTTTGAAATTTCGAAAAAAATCATAACTTTCTCAAAATACACGTGGATGAATGTTTTTTTCATGAATGTGTTTCTCTGTTGGTACTTTATAATGTGTATATCTCACAATAAATTAGTGGGGCAGGAATTAACTTCCTCGAGATACACGTGGATGGCAGGTTTTTTTATAAATGTGTTCCTCTAATGGTACTTGATGACGTGTATATCTCACAATATTTTGTCGGGCAAGATTCAACACCACAGTCCCCTTATTTTGGAATATTGAAAAAAAAAAACATTTCCTAATTAACTCTTGCCTGACGGAATATTGTGAGATATCCACACTAGCAAGTACCATCAGAGGAACACATTCATAGAAATGAACTTCCATCTAAGTATATTTTGAAAAAGTTATGATTTATTTTAGAAAGTCCAAAAAAGGGCGTCTGTGGGGTTAATTTTTGCCCGATAAAATATTGTGCGACATACACATTATCAAGTACCATTAGAGGAACACATTTATAGAAAAAAACTCCCATCCACATGTTTTTTGAAAAAATTATGATTTTTTTTCTAAATTCCGAAGAAGGATACCTGTGGGGTTATTTCTTGCCCGACAAATTATTGTGATATATACACATCATCAAGTACCATCAGAGGAACACATTCATAAAACAAAACTGCTATTCACGGGTATTTTGAAAAAGTAATGTTTTTTGTAATTCCAAAAAAACAGGCCTGTGGGGTTAGTCCTTGCCCGACAAAATATTGAGAGATAATCAGATCATTGAGGACCTTTAGAGGAATGGTTAGGGTCCATGTGAGTGGGGCGACTACCACCCCTCCACTGCGATCCCAGATGGGTCTATTATATGGTTTCCTTAGAGGAATACATTGATGGAAATAGTTCCATCCACAGACATATTTTGGAGATTTTAGTAATTTCATGGCCAGCTACGAATATAAATCAGTAATAAACGACCATTGGTGGTATGACGCACGCCTCGAATATTAGGCGAAGTCGTGACTGGAACTCGTGGCTGGTTTCACACTGATATAAGTGTTTAGTAGGTCTTCGCGAGACCAAGAGTCCAATGTTGGTCTTTTCTTTGTCTTGATAGGAGACCAAGATCAAGACCAAGATTCAATAAATCTTCCAAAGACCAAGACGAAGACTTGACTTTCGAGACCAAGGCCAAGGCTCTCTCCCAAGAGTCTTGGTCTTGGTCTTGAAAGATATTAAGAATAATATGATGGAAAATGTAATAGCATTTTATTTCAGTCATTTTTTGTCATATGGTAGGTTTTTTATTTTTGTTCGCTCAAAATCCGAAATACAATTTTCAAATTCAGTATTGCAGCTTCAAAATTTACAACAAATAGGTGTAAGTCACTTAGGTTGCTTTCTTATAAAATGAGGTTTGGGGGGAGGACTGGGCCTGGCAATACTTCCTTTGGCAGAGATTCCAAAGCTTTGCCGTTCTATAAGGTTCATTCGGGTTCGAACTATTACTGTTCTAGAACTGTCAGGAGTTTGTGCAGTAGAATCGGTCGCGTTCGGGTTTCGTGGAACTGTTCTAGGACTGACTCTTTACGCGTTCGGGTTGTTCCAGAATCGTCCTGGGACGGTCCTAGAACTATCCGAAACCAGTACCTGCTCTCGCGAGCATGAACCGTTCTAGGATCAATTTTGGCGCATGCTCATTTCATTTAGTTTTCGATTCTGTCTGATGTAGCGTAACGTCATAATGATATATTTTTGTTTATTCAAGTGTTCATTGCTCTTTTCACTATTTGCTCAATATTATGGAGTTAGTACATTCATTTGATAGTAGCAGTTCTTCATCTTCAGGAAGCAGTGGTGAAGGAGTTCCTTGCTGAAGTTGCTGAAAATATTGTGTCGAAAAATGGAGGATTATGTTATAGATACTTTGCGATTACATTCAGATACACAATTCATTGAACATTTCAGGTGGGTGTCGAAAGTCATGTAGGTACAAGGGACAAAACATATTGAAAATCTAGCTACGATTGCCATGATGGAACATATTCACCATTCCTCCACAGAGGTCTTCCAGAGATATTGTGAAATGACTCAAAGGAGAGTTTGAAGCTTCAGAATATTATTCGAATAGACATACAGGTTCTAAAATATCGTTTTTTTTTCGCAAATTCTGAATAGAGGTTATGTTCGCAGAAGTTCTCTTCCGCCGCGTTCGGGTTTCATATTTTGTGAACCGTTCTGAAACAGTCCTAGGATTCGAAACGACTGCGCACTAGTTCTACGCAGTTCGAGAACGAGAACAGTTCAGAACTCTCAAACCGAATGAACCTATAGGCGAATGAGTTTTGATAGAGTTGTTCGAGATATCTCGACGTTGATGAGGAAAGGATGTTCTGGCCTGATTGTGCTTTTTGAGTGGGACTGACTGCGTATTGCTAGTTATGGCATTATTTTTTAAGAACATGATATAATGAGTGTTGATAGAGTTCATATAGTCTAGCCAAAATAATTATGGAAATCTCATAAATAATCATAAAATATACATTTAGATAGGGTGTTAATAGGTTATATGAAGGTTAATGCGTAAATCACCTGAACCTAATTAAGTTAATGTGTCTGTGTGTTGTTTGAAAAATATTCTGTCTAGTCATCAGCAATTTACATAACTTTATATCGGAATGCGACATTTCATCGATCAATTTATAGAGTTTAAGATGTTTGAATGTTGGAATGACTTACTAAAATTATTTTATAATAACATGTTTTATTTAATTCATGTTTATGCGAGCAATATTCAACATATCGTTTCCAAGAAATGGTTGAAAACAATCGGAATAATAAAACATACGTTTCATAACAGAAAACAGTAACGAAACAATCTTTGATGTGAGTTTATCAGCAATTATAAAAATAAATATCATAATTCAATATGAATGAGGATTGCCAAATTTTCACTGAACCTGTGTAGGTTCATCTATATTTCATAATTATACAACAATTATTATATATCGCGAAATACAGCTGATAATTTTTTTTTGTATCGAATTCATAGAAGCCATACAGGGTGAATGCAGAGATATATGCGAGGAGATATGTATAGGATGGATCGACTCCATATGAAAAAAAAAATCGTTTGTAAAATATTCTTGTCAACTCAGATTATAAAACAGAATTGTATATCGTTCACTCACAAGTATCTAAACAAAAACAAGGTGGTTTCAATTGAATGTCGGTAGATAATGAATCAAAAGTTGAGATAGGACATGAAAACCGTTTTGGCCAATAATGGATAGTTTCGACACAAAAAATTCCTAAAGTCGAAGAATCCTATAATTTTTCACACCCTATATCTCTGTAATCATTTCTGCTAGACCCCGAGTGTGGTAGATCAATGAAATCAGTTCTTCAAGAAGAATCTGAAAATGCAATAAAATAAATGGGGTGTTCGATTGAAAAAATTAAATAAGTTACCGGTAACTTTTCTTTGAGATGTTCAAATTTTTCTTGACAACATATTTGTTATAAAAGACCGTTCTGTCAAGAGAAAATGTACAATGAAAAAAGTCGGGGAGAGATTCAAAATATACGTGAAAACCCTGTACTTGAACAACACCTTTGTTTGAATGTGTTGACGTTCTACCTATCAATTAAAGAATTCTTATAGGAGACTGAATTCGAAATCATAATCAACAATCATGATGGAGAGAAAATATCTAAAAACTACTTATATATGAAATTTGATTAATAATGATTTGGTTCATGTCATTCCTCCTGATCCACTGATTATAAATAAAAAAATTATTTGAATTGAGTCCCTACTCGAATATGTTTAAAAAAAATAGGTCAAATGTCAACTGATAGAATAAGTAAAGGTTTCTCCAAAACCAGACCGTTCTTCCAAGCATTCTGTACAGGCTGATTCGAATTGACTTTATGGTATCTTAGATGATATTCGCAATAAAAAAAAATGAAACACATACATTCATGTCTTCTTATTTTTGACAATATTCGAATGGCGACTATAAGTACCACACTGAAATTCATCGTTCATTTATTTCAGCGTCACAACATACTTCTCAAGCCTTTGTCCAATCTGACAAAAATCAAAAAGTAGGCTATATGAGCCAAAACAAATGACAAAATTTGACGAATTCGAAAAAACTACCTCCACAATTATTGTCGAAAAAAGTGATGTTGCGATGTGTATCCGTTGTTTCGTCATTGCGTAGATATTAACATAATTATAGATATCTATATCCTAAGATTACAACCAATTTGAATCACTCTATACAGCATCAAATCGGACGTCAGGTTTGGTTAGGTTATAATTCACTCAAATGTAGATACACTACACCACACACACTGAAATCTGAAAAAGAAAAAACGTAGATTCGTAGATCATTATCGAAGACCAAGGTTTTCGATTGAAAATCACCAACCCCGAGTTGGCAACAACATCGGTTAGTCATGAATGATTATTGCATCGACATCGAACTCTAGCTAGCCGAACATGAATCATCAGGTGTGGATTAGTATAGCGCATGCGCTCCTCAACAAATTAAATAGGCTAGCAATTAGTGCTGAGTTGATGCATATTTACCACAACAAGGTTAATAAGTGTGAAATTGTTGACAATCCTAGACCGAATAGACAATCTATTCAATTCTAATAGGTGCGTTCTTAGTCAACCTGTTTACGGTAGATGGATTGCTATTTGTTTCGAATGGAATAGTATTATTGGAACCAATTTATGCAAATGAATTTTTAGAAACATATCGATATATTGCTAGTCTAGAAAAATAACTCTATGTGTATTTGTTCGCTCATAGTTTCAGGGCAAATAATTATTCATCTTAAAAATCATATAGAATCCATTGAATCCAATACATAAACAAGATTCAGAAGGCCAATCGAACCGTCTGAAAAATTTAGATTTCTATTCATAATAAGAAAGATTGTACCCACTTTTGACACACCCTGTATAGCTGAAGGACTCAAAATATTTCAGGTAAATTGGAAATGATGATTCAATTGCAAGTTGAAAATGTCCTAGTATGTGGACCTCGGTGTGGAGTAAGGGAATCACTCTATATTTAGTAATTCGCACGAGAGGCTCGATTTCGAGTCTCGCACGATCTGGTCTTGCTTTCGAGACGAGACTCGAGACAATCCTCGGACAAGACGAGACGAGACTTTTATCGGTCTGTGGTCTCGTCTAGAGTCCTGTGCGAGAGGTCTCGCGTCTCATACGAGAGTCTCGCAAGTGATGAATATTCCTACGTGTGGACTTGAAAACTGTAACTTGAAATAATATGAATAACAAGAACTTTCTGAAGAAACACGTTTTTTTTTTAGGTGTTTCAAATATTGTCGATTTTCTCGATAAAAACAACGTACTCTTTTCTCGACAACATGGATTTTGTACCGAAAGATCAATGGAGAGCGAGATGGAGGCATGTGAATTCATGGAAAGTGTATATATGCTAATATCGATGCCGGCAGATACGTAGGTGGCATCTTCTTTGATCTTTCCTGTTCCTTCGATAGTCAACAAATAACATTCATCCTAGAAAAACTTGCTAGAAATGGAATAAGGGGAAAATTCTTGATGTTCTAGAATCCTATTTGACTGAAAGGAAGGCGTATGTGCAAGTATAATACTTTTTGTCAATGATATGCCTGATCATGTAACGAATGGACAGGTCACGATGTTTGCGGATGACTCCTCAGTAGTGGTCTCAGCAAATACTCTGGAAGAACTCAAAATTATAATGACGAATGTGACCAATTCTTTAGAAATATGGTGCGGTGCCAATAACTTATTAGTGAATGTAGAAAAAACAGTTTACCTTCAATTTAAATGTACGAAAAATAATCCTAGGTTAGCAGCGATAGCAGTTATTCATTCAGAATCAACTAAATTTTTGGGACTATATCTTGAGAATATGACATGGGATGATCATATATACAACGAAAAAACTCAACTATGGGTTTTTCGCAATACCTACTGAAATTAAAAAAAAAAACTGTGGACAAAAAAGTGCTTGTTGATATGTATTATTCACTTGTATACAGCCATTATGTCCAATGATGTAATCTTATGGGGAGACTGCACTAATTCCGAAAGGGTATTTATCTAAGACTCATGTTTGATATGAAATTTGGAGATAGTTGTAAATCCACCTTCATCTAGAGAGAGATATGACATTTCCTTGCGTGTATATCTATATGAAGTACTCATATACGTGGAAGAGAATTTTCATAAATTCAAACAGAACTCCTTCTATCATAATTACCCTACAAAAATGCCGGCGCATTAGGTGTATCAAAACACAAGATGACAAAATTTGAAATAAAGCCCAGGATACGTTGGTACAATAGTATATTGTGCAACAAGTGGAAAAATTGCTTCTCCCCACATGTTGCACACTATACTTTTTCTACAACTGCACTTATTCAAAGAATCCGAGTAATGTAACTTATTGGCATTCATTGATACTCAAACAATAAACATGGGATTTCCACAAGGAACTGTTTTGGGTCCGATTTTATTTATTGTTTACATAAACTCGCTCTTGAAAATAAATGTGATGGCTAAAATTGTCTCTTATGCAGATGACACTGTTGTTGTTTTTAGTGCACTGACATGGAATGTGGTGAGAGATAATGTCAAAAAAGGACTCAAAACTATTAAAAACTGGCTTGACAAATACCAACTATCATTAAATATAAAAAAACTAAATATATCTCGTTCACCATTACAGATCATTCACGCCCCAACTTCAATAAGATTGCAATAGATAACATTTCTGAAGAAATTGAAGAGGTGATGGAAATCAAATATTTAGGCATAATTATTGATAAAAATTTGAAATGGGATAACCACATAAACTACTTGACTAACAGGATACGTCAACTGATTTATAAGTTCTATCAACTAAGGGATTTTCCTCGGGATTTTCTCAATAAGAATGTTTTGATCCAAATCTATAAAGCATTGGTGGAATCAATTATTCGATATGGGATATTGGTCTGGGGTGGTCTATATTCGAGATCTCTTCGGAAATTAAACGTCTTACAGAATTACATTCTGAAAGTTATTCATAAAAAGAAAAAGGACTATCCCACTCGTCTGCTATTCAGTAGAGATGTACTTGATGTTAGGTCACTTTATATAAGCAATGTGTGTATATACTTTCACAAAAAGATAGCTTGAAAAATTTTGTCAATAATATTTATAGAACGCGTAGTGTAGAAGTTAGACATGTTAGAATACCAAAAAATTCGAAAAATATTAGCAAAAGATTTATTAGTTATCTTGGTCCGAAGTTTTATAATTTGTTACCTTTGTCAATAAGGTATTTGAGAAATATAAAAAAATTCCGCATTAGTTGTACAACATATATTGTAGAAAATTTAGTTACCTTTCTAGAAATCTTAGAAAATTCAGTTGTTTTGGGTCTATTGCAATATTGTAGAAAACAGTTTTAATAAACTCCAATTTCTATGCATTCCCTTGAGAATAACATGTAATGTTCTATATTCAAATTTGCCGCTTACACATAAATAAAAATTGTTTATCTCTATGCATATACAGGTGCTTGCATCTAGATGCAAAGTAAAACTTTCATATTATTATAATGATTATATTATTTGAACTATATGATGTATGTTTGTATGATATATTAGATATTGTAAATAAATAAATTCATTCTCCTAGTTCCTCAAAGTATTTCAAAAAAGTACACTTTCCGAAAAAGATTTTATTTCTGAATTTTTTTAGATTCCATAAATTTTTTGTTAATGCCAATTCATACTTTTTTATCGAAATTTCCGGAAACAAATCCAACTTCCGCAGCTTCTTCCATTATCTCTGTCTCTGGCGGTGTATTTATCAAAATCGTCACATCTCGGTATATACATCATATTATTTATTATGAATTGTTGGGATAATATTTGATAGAAAATGCGATTTTTATCAAAAGCACTAATGAGAACTAACCTAAAGAATTTAATAAACTTCAGCCAAGTTTTGGTCGATTTTTGTTGATTCTCCATGGAAATGTATGTGGTGTTGGCAAAGTGCCGTGAGAAAGAATATTTCTCACAGTATGAGCAATACATGGTTTTGAAACTAAGTGAGCTATGAGAAATGCGCTACTTTTCATAGCAGTAGTAGAAAAAGTTATTCAACATACTAACATACAAAACATAAGCCGTAATTCACTCAAGAAAGAAACTAAAAAAACATTGTTACGAAAGGCATATATATCATGCCGCGAGTTAGTTCCTTGACGACTCTATAGAGTAAATTTTATTGTTTGTGTGGGTGTTTATTTCCACAATTCTTTGTGTATTAATGTATTTTTACTATTTTTTTGTGAAATTACATGTATTCTTAAAATTTTTTCAACTGTTGGTAAAAAAAATCATGACATATGTACATCGCCATCTGTTGTATGGCTGCTGTTGCAAGTACTAATAAACATATTTGCGAGCATATTTGTATTTGTATAGTATTTTCAAAATGAACTAAAAACTATTATGAATACAAACTCAAAGTCTCGCTGTTCTCTTGATTATCTCATATCACCTCCAATCTGAGCATGGACTACTACCAGAGATTTATTATGAATTCAATTTTTTTATGGAAGATATTGCCACTACTTTGATTCGTTTTGATGAAAAAGTGTCATAATGTAACACCAAGAATCGTTGTTGGTAACCGCTATATAATAAGCGTTATCGGTTGACGGTCATCACCTTGAATATTTTGCTTTGCTTTGTCTATCTGCCCCATGGACGTATAAGTTTATACGTCCATGATCTGCCCCCTTCTTTGAACCATAATCCGACGGCCATAAAAAATGGAAGTTTCCGACTCTTACATTATAGCAAGTATTCAAGTATTCCTTATTGCACTGAAAGCATTGAAAGAATGTGATATTATGCATGACGAGGTTTTGATACTGTTACGAGACTGTCGCACGAGAAGCGATACGAGACTTGAGACGAGACTTATTATTTCATTGGCGAACCGAGACACGACTCTTTGAAAATTACGCCTCGTTGGTCTCGTGCGAACCACTGTTGAAGATTTATATTTATTATTGAATACTTTGTATTATATTTCGCGATCTTGAGTTATTAATGGTTGTTACGGATATACAGGGTGTATTCGAATAACACCGAAAAAATGCAAGAAGTGATTCCTTGTGAAATTCTAGCAAATAAAGTTCATATAAAGATGTGTCCTAGCTTGCTCCATTTTCGAGATACAGGATTTTGAAGTTTGAAGTATTAATTGTTTTTATTCATAACCTCCCTGTTTAAGCTTGCATGGTCCCAAAATTCGGTATAGTTGAAGACTGAGAAAGCCCCAAAATTTCAAAATGATTCTAATTGGGGTTATTGAATAATCTCAATGGAAGTCTTAAAAACACGACTACATTGAAATTTAGAGTCAAATCGAATTTTTATTGTTTCCACAAAAATTGAGCTAGATACAAAAATTACACAGAGGATGAAAAAGCAGTTATTTCAATAGTTCGATCTAGTAAAAATATGAAACTCAGGACAACCGGTGGCGTACAATGGACATTCACTATAAATGTATGAATATACCCAATGTGACTCCACTGGAGATATTATTCCGAATCTAATTGAACCAAAAGAACAAAACCACAACGTTTTATTGAAATTAATGGAAATACAATTGAGTAATGAATAAAAAAAACGATTTTTCATGGAAATACGAATACCCTGTATCTCGAAAACGAAGCAAGTTAGGACACATGTTTATATGAACTTTATTTATAAAATAAAACAAGGAATCACATTTCGAATTTTTTCGGTGTTATTTAGATACACCATGTATAGCGACATACATAATATATATATAGACAAAGATTCACTCGTTAGTGTGAGAACACACTTTTATCAGTTGACTATCTGGCTAATAAGTCCCAATAATCCAGCGACTTGCCAAATTACCTTCAACCACTACCTGTATATGTTTCTTTTATCATCACAAAATGACAATTTTATACTGATTTTATGCCAAATTACTGTGAAAAAACACAAATTTCAGCTTCTTATTGTATGTTAACAACTATGTCCATTAGGGTGGGCCGAGAAACCGTTTTATTCAATAATTTTGGAATTTCGTTTAGGAATAGTGCACAAAAAGTGCCTCTTGTTATTCCGACAAAAATGTTTATCAACAGTTTTTCTATTGTAATTCGTCTTCTGCCCCCTACCAGAACTAGAAATTTTCAAAAAAAAAAACAAAATCGACCTTTCGAATTTCGATTTGGAATAGCACGAAGAAGCTTCCTTTTCTTATTCCGACCAGAATATTTACATACAGTTTCTTTATTGCATTACGTCTACTGCCCCCTACCAGAACTCAAAATTTTCAAAAAAAAAAAATTAAAATCAACCTTTGGAATTTCGATTTGGAATAGCACGCAAAAGCTTCGGTTCCTTATTCCGACCAAAATATTCACATACAGTTTTTTTATTGCATTACGTCTACTGCCCCCTACCAGCCCTTGAAAGTGCGGTAACCATGTATGCACCTTCTAGTTTAATATAATTTTTTTTTTTGTAGGAGTAAGTATTTTGGGCAATCTTATTTTATCATCTATTATCTGCTTTCAATGGCAAAAATCATAAAACTTCGAATATATATATATGAAGTTATTGACTGTAAATTACCCGAAGTAGAGTTCTGCGACTTGAGTACCGACCAGAGATATCTATACGAAATTTGCCTTGCAATATCCTCTGGCCAATGTTCTGCAGATTCAGCAAACCAGAATCCAGGAAAAGTGAGTCATTCCCGATGGCCTACTTTGGCAAACCGCCTATTGCGGCTGTATATTTCCACCAATAACCCCAGTTCAAATTTGAGAGAACTGATAACTTTTGTTCTGAGAGTTTATGCGCCGATGTTGTTTCTGATTAAACTGAATCCATCTTGTCAAAATGGAGCAAAACATGTTTGGCAAACCATTGAGCTAAGTCGATATTTAAGGGACGATTTGCGAGTAATTATTGACCCAGTTATACAACGGAAAACATATTAGTATGTATGCTAAGTGACCCTCGTTCCCACATCAGAGAACTTGCCATGCGACGTATTCTGAAGGCGAAGGAAAGGGAAAATCCAGGAAAAATTCGTTCCTTCAGAATACCGAAACTGAATTTCGATGCAGATGATTATATTAATTCAATTGACTGGCAGAATAATGACAATGACATTACTTTGCCCCCACTACTCTATAATTTAGAACTAGATGGATTGCAAAATATAATGAGGTAAACCCCGAATAAAGTTATTAAGGTTACATCTTACCCCTGTCACAGCCAAGCCGTGGAAAGATGCATAAAATTGGTCACGGAAGCTTCGTTATCAGTTGTTGGTTCTAAAAAGCGAGATGGATTTATAAAAGCAAGATCAGATTCTCGTAAATTAATGCCACAATTTGAGAGCAAAAAGGACTTTTTACAATTAATTTATTCGTTATACATTTCATTACATGATCGAGTTTGTTATCTGCCTTTCTCAATTAATACATATTTGAGGTAATGTAAAGAGAAGAAATTGTGAGTTATTAAAAAAATGTGTTAATAAACATTATTCTATCGAAAAAGTTCGTATTTTAATTTTTTCTTAAGGTTTTGAGTTCCGGTAGGGGGCAGAAGACGTGATGCAATGAAAAAACTGTATTTGAATATGTTGGTCGGAATAAGGGAAGGAAGCTTTTGCATGCTATTCCAAATCGAAATTTCAGATGTCGATTTTCAAAATTTTCTGAAAGTTTTGAGTTCCGGTAGGGGGCAGAAGATGCATTACAATCAAAAAACTGTTGATGAGCATTTTTGTTGGAATAACAAAAGGCAACTTTTGTGCACTATTCCGAAACCAAATTCCAAAATTCTAATTCTCGGCCCACCCTAATGTCCATGGAGTAAATAAAAAATTTCAAACTAAAACTACCATAATCAATTCACCTGTCTCTGAGCACTTTTGACAACGAATATTGTATCAGTTCACGTAAGGGGACAGAATGAGAAAATTGAAATATTAAATAGAACTCATATATGTATTAATTCTCCCTTATTGGCCAGAGGTAAAGTAGGAGAAACCCATACTCATTTCTTATTATGATGTGATATCAGAATCTTATTTTTTTTATTTTTAGTGCAAAAATGTGGATGATTGGGACAGTGTCGATAATTGGAACGTTTATCTTACCCTTACATATTATAAATACAAGTACGTAACATCATTTTCTGAATGTTTTGTGATGAAACAAAATTTTATAAATCTCGTTTTTCCACTCACGTAACTAAAATGGCATTTGGCGAACGGATATGTACCACGCTAAATGATCGATTAATCATGGATTGACGATCTCTGATTTATTCAAAATATTAAACACGTTACCATGGCAACACGATTTCTTAAACACATTACCATGGTAACACAGTTCATTAAACACAGCTTCAGTAATTTGAGACATATCTGGCCTGTCAATAATTGTATTAACTGTCAACTGTGATTTTCGAATTTTATATCAGGATTATTCAAACAATTTTTGTCTGTAACAGAATTCTTCATTAAAAATATATGCGAAATGTAGACGAAAGTGAAATCGAAGAGAATGTTTTGGTACTCGCATATCTCCAAGAAGTTCAAAAATGAAGCATCTATCTTTGAGAACAATTTATTTATTCTCGGCTAAGCATGACAATAAACGTTAATCGAAGGATAGCAAGCAATGGACTGGACACATCTACAACCAATATCATTTATATACGTGTCTCGCTGGTTGCATGCAGTTGCATGTATTATGTTCTCAATTCCCATATTCCTCTCGAATTATTTTGTAGGTTAGCAGGAATAGCAGGTATGTTAATGTAATTTTCGGAGTTCGTAGAGAAAGCATAGTATGTAACGCGTTTATAAACTCTTCTAGACACTCAGATATTAAACACTCGCTCCGCTCTGCTCCGCTCTGCTCCGCTCTGCTCCGCTCGTGCTTAAAATACTCGTTACTAAAAGGACGTTTATAACACTTGTTACACAATATACTATTGTAATAACATCGATGGTTGCGTCAACTTTATCACCACGTTATATTCAAGATGAAATTGAGTTGCGTATGATTTAGATAGGTATATTTAGCTGCACAGTCTAATTGACCGAGCTTTAGGTGAATCACCTTCTCAGTTCTCTGTTGAAAAACTAATACAGTTCAATTCAACGAGTTTTCTAATGCTAACTCTTATCTATTTGATATTTCCCATTTGTTGGCTACATAATATCTCGAAATACAGAAAAAAAAACAGTCGCGTCGATAAATAAACCGCATATCTATTTCCGTCACCACAAATAAGCATAAAGCGGGTATAGTTCAAAAAATTTTGTTTACCCTTGTATTTGTAGTTACAACTACTATCACACTATTTTCGTTCCTCACTGCAACAATTAATCATTAATAATTCAAGAACTCTCGTGTTTTATACCTACTTAAAATTGATCAGGTATACTAGAAGCAGTTGGTGAGTACACTAATAAATAACGCGAACCATTTCACTTGTTCACTGACACTGACCGACTCGGTGGTACCATTACGGAACGATAAATGCAGACAACCGCTGGTACGACAGATTTTTTTTTGGGTTTTTAACCATAACTGACTTTGCGATGGGGTCTTAGAAATTCCCCGAAGCAGACAATGCGCTATATTTAGAAAAACCTGTCGCCACTGCTAAATTATACAACCATTTTGCCAGGACCGCATCTGGGGAGGTTTCCATTTACCCGACTATATCTACAGGGTGATCACCATCAAGTACGTGATGGAAATTTGGTAGATGATTCCTTAATTGATTTATTTCATGGAGAAACGCTTCCTTACCAAGATACATGTATTGAAAATTCTGGAAATACGTTTCTTCAATTACATAATTATGAATAATGTAGATTTTAGTGGTATTTTAAGAAAATTCGATGCTAATGCAATGAGGTATAGTTGGTTGAATTTGTTGAATACATGGTGACCACACTACATACTAATTTATCACTAACCAAATCGATTTGTAACTATATAAGAATCTTCACGAGGAAATTGAAACTGAATATCCTAGTCTAGAATGGCTGCTTATATCCAATAGCTATGTCCACCTGAATAAATCACCGATAATTCTGCAAGAAAGCGTGTAATCTAAAAATTGCAAGGTTTTTTTTATATTTTAAAAAGAGGTCGAGTCTGAAGGAGGAGGTCTCTTTTGAACAATATGAAAATAACCGAATGCAATCTGCATATGAGATAACACGCTAGAAATGCAAAATTATCTGGTAAATTTTGTGCACGAATGTAAGTCATTCGTATGGAGTACTTACCAAAATCGCGATGTTTTTTCACTTCTTGGAGTTTATCTGATATTCATTTTTATTGTTTAATGGCGTCTAGCGACACGATTTCAAATAATATATGTTTTCGCAGTTCTACGCATTTTATGTCTCTTTGTCACTGTTTCTCGCTCTTTGGACACATATCATCCAACAATCAGACATGAAACTTGGTACCTTGGATATTAACTATTAGGATCCCTATTATGGTACTCCTGAGTGTCAGATTATTTAGATGATGAGATGAAAATAACAAATATCTAACCCAACATCAGGTGGGTACTTCCAAGACGCAAATTCATTACTGCATGAGAGATACCTATTCAGTGACTTGACCACGAATGCCATTCAGACAACGGCAGCCATTTTTGAGACCGATTGTCGCCACTCTATTTAATCTACTCACCCTACGGTTCTCCAAACAATCTGGTGGTGATTGCTCGTTGCCACTCTCTCGTTAGTAAAATTCATTGGTTGGTTCTCTCCGTCTTTTCTTTCGGAGCGATCAAGTTTCGTTCAAAAAATGCAGGGTGTTTAACTGCATGCTAATCATTGAAAACATTGTCTGTTCTCAGTAGGATTTTATTCAGAATTTCTCTTTATTGACTAGAAATTTCAATACTGACCATCAGTCACCATCATCTGATGTCGATGCGCCATGTTGGTCTCTTGCATCTCATTCTTATGTTATTTTCAATTTCTCCCTCTCTCTCCTCGCTTTGCAGTGCAATTATCGTTGTAATTTTTCGATGATTGCTTTGCGCTCTTATGAGACATTCTATATATGAGGAAAATATTCGTTCAAATAGACTTATATAGATGACGAAACTTGTGCGGTGCGGGAACTACTATTGGGTGTCGGCATGCGCAGCAAATGTGTTGGAACACATTTTATGACACCCCTTATTTACATAAAGTGGGCGCACCGAAGTCATAGTTATTTATGTATCAAGGGCGTAAAGTAAGCGTTTATGGCCTGTGGCGTGAATAATGGCCCGATGCACTAGTGGTATATTTTCTGACTCAAAAGTAATTACTATAGATTTCGATAAACTAATATTCCCCCGAATTTAATTTGTTACGTTTGAATTCAGTAATCAAGAGAAGCGTAATGTTCATGGATGATTTACTCATGAAAATTATCGTACGAATATTGCAATTATCGAAATAGTAAAACTATTCGATCTCTAGAAGATATTCATTCATCAAAATTTTACAATATGCATACCCAGTATATATACCTACCTAATTTTGACGTTGTCAAGCAAACTGATGGTTGTTGTCTATATCAATACATCCAGTAAACAAGCTGAATTGTCATTCTCTGACTGAAAAGTAAAAATTAGTGATAATAATAATAGCGAGACTGTGGAATCATATAAAGAAGAAGTTCATGATATACCGCTACCGCTGGATATATTAGAATCTAGGAAAATGATCATAGGTTTTTCATTAATTGATATGTGGATATAAGGTGACTGAGAACAGCGGGCGCTAAAGTGCACTTTACGGCCCGTGGGCCATAATGAGCCCGCGGGCGGTAAAGTGCAACTTAACGCCCGCAAAACCAAGCGGTAAAGTGCACTTCACGGCCCGCTAGTGCATAAAATATATTTTGTTACTGCAAAATGCTATATGACAAGTAACAGAAACAGCGGGCATACAAACTTCTCAAGAACGATTATTAAACAGCAAAGTAGTCTCCATAGACAGAACACCAATAACAATAGGATGGCTGCTAGATCTGACAAAATCTACAACAATACATACAAGACTCCAAAACAGAGATCCGCGACATGCAGTGCTGACGTAGATATACATACTGCGCAGATGCCTCAACCAATTTTGATGATCGTTCGTTGGTCGTGAAAGATCTTTGCGTATCCTTATGTATTGTCATTCTATTTTTGGTCAGTGGTGCACCCAAATTCCACAGACCTCTTTTATGGATTTCATTCAGATATGTTGCTTGCGAAATGGAGAAGTTATAACGATGTCAAACTGTGAAAGTCATTTTTTCTTACCAAGAAGAATAACAATCTCGTTCAATGTACGAAAGGACTTGATAAAGTTTCCAGAAACTCATAGGTTAAGAAAGCGTTTATCATCAGTCTGGGTCGAAATCAGGCAATCTATTATCAGGCTATTTGGAAGATAAAATAGACACACTTAAAAAATCATGAAATTACGAAATTGGTTGTAATCATTGTGATAAAACATATATTGGCTGAACTAGGCGACCCATAAAAACAAGGTTGAAAGAACACTTAGTACATTTGGAGTATTGTAGATTAGATAAATCGAGTGTAACCGAACACATTTCTAATCGCAATCATTACACACACTTTTATAACCATAAATTAGTCGGACAAGTTCCATGTTTCAAAATTGGATGCATATGGATGCCTTGAAATATTCAAGAATAGTATAATGGAGTTATAAATAAGGATAAAATAGTGTCATTTACTATCGATAAGATCGATACTATCGATTATCGATAAAATGTTCGATGATTTTCGATATTGTCCAAAATATCCGTTGATTGTTGATTGTAATCGCCTACTTCTATTGTCCAATCCAACTGAAAAGCGTTGACGTTCGCTTTCATTGGTTAATATCGGAGGCAATATTACACTTGCCTGATATTATGACTTACGACGTGGCGTAACGGTTGAAGTTTTCTTTATGGGAAGATGTTTATATCATTAAATTCCGATTATTTTTCGTACATTGAAATTTTACCATCATTTTGGATTATATAAAAGGTGTTTTTGAAATAAGTGCACATATTCAGCACATTAATATGATACAGTCTATGGAATATTCCCATGATATCAGTTTTTTTTTCAATTCTTCTAATTAACGTGAAATTAAATCCCAAAAATTGAACGAAATACGAGAAAAACATCAAGTTCGCCACTTCAAAACAATTTGAATGATTGAACTCCGCGTGATTGTGCCTACCGCATGTAAATTTGAACAGAGGTGACGTCAGATTTGCTACAATGTAGAACTTTGGGTGGAAAAAGGGGCCTTACCTCAAATTTTATTCTGATCCCAAAATTGTTTTTATTAGTGCCATTCGATAGTACACGTCGAGCTTTCTTTGATGTGTTTGAAATATTTGCACTTATTTCAATGCCACCCTGTAGGCATCATATATATATTTTGTCAGTGTAAACATTCCTATTCAATGTTTCTCTCCGAATACTTGATGTGAAAAATATCGACAATTCATAAAACAATATGAATTTTTCGATAATATCGATAATATCCATAATATCGATAATATTGATAATATCGATAATATCGACTACTTCGATGATATCAACAATTTTGATAATACCGATAATATCGAAAAACCGATGATATCGATACATTGTGATTATCGATAATCCAAAATCACTTTCGCCCACCCCTATTCATAACTTAGTTATGTTAATCGGTAATTTCTGTTTTATTTTTGGTATTTGCAAAAAAATGCAATTTACATGGAATAAATCCCGCTGAAACCAATATTCCTAGCAAATGACCCTATCAAATTGAAATTTTGGGGTGGGCACTGGGGAAACAATCACCATATACCTGGGCAGTCAACGTGTTAACATCCCGTGAGTAAATTATTTTGCCTTTTCAGCAGGTCATTTACACTCTTCCGAATAACGATTACTATATCAAATATTTGTTTTCGCGAGTGAGTATTTACTGTAAGTTTCTATGTGAAACAGTTTTTTTTCAATGAAGATTTATTTATGGGGCAGATTCATACATAGTATCTATAGGGGAAGATTCGTACGTGATATCTAGTTCATGGACATTATTTGTGTTACCGAATCTTACGAATTAATCTACAGTTTAGATAGCAGATCCAGATGTGGTCTTGATATTATACAAAATCCTATACTATTTCATCTGCTACAGCTAGAACGTATTAGGGTAAAGAAACCTAAGACTTCTTACAATTTGTTCTAAAATTTGTTTCTAAAATTTGTTCTATCCGTCATTCGGTTGCCCCCTTACGAGCAACCCTCAAAAGTCTTCGAAAGTCTTGTGCGAGCAAGGAATGACGGGGGCCTTACCTTTTATCGTGTGATCCCAAACACTTTCTTGGGCCATCAGAAACATTTCTGCAGTCGACGGGGATCGAACCCCCGACCGGCAAGCGAATGCGAATTAGAATATAGACACTCTGTCCGCACGGCTACCTGGCCACAATGTACAGTAATATTTTTTTACTCCGTAATTTTCATTGCATAACATTACTTGCTGTGGTTTTTTATTTCGGTAGAGAATGAAAATATTCGGTACGGTAATTTACGGCGTTGAGCTCATGTCCGAATGTGCATTATACGTATAAAAATACCCCCTTCAAGGGGTACATTCGTATACATTCATTCAATGAAAATTTCGAATGATTTATACTAATTAAAATCGTAAATTATACTCTCTTCGAATACTTTAGAATCCCTCTCCGCAAGAAATTGGACTGAAGAGTAAAAAATTCACGAAAACGGTGCCAACTTCCCCCTGATTAATAAAAAATTATATATTTTCTTCGACGAATATTTCCAAAAATGTTGGATTATTGTTCCTTAGTCTCCTAGTCAATAAGAAATTGAGTCATGGAAGCAAAACAAGGTGAAATCGAATACCTAAACGTCACTTCAAGACATGTCGTCATCGACTCGCTTATGCTGGCCCACTGAATTACACACACAGCAACACAACCTGGAGCTAAAATCTACTACTTTATTCCCTTGTATAATAAATAACTATTCCTGTTGAATTTTCTATATGAAAATGTGTCATTGAAGTACATCATGAGTACAGGAAGTGTTCAATGACAAAATAAGCAGAGTAAGTAGCTGTAAATGCATCCAACACAAAAAAGGCAAAATTTCGAACTTTTTCTTGGAATATCTCGATAAATAGTGGTTTGTTCACATTTTCACTATCGAATTCGTGTTTTTTAGACAAAAATTCGTAAGTACCAACAAATATTTTCGAGAAAAAAAAAACCATTGCAAAAGTGCAAATTTACCGCGAAACATGTCGTGTGATTGTGAATTTCGTGGAAATCTTATATCGTTTGTGAGGTTTTTCGAATCACCCTGTATATGTTCACCTTTACCGTGCCCATCCGGTCCTGCATTTCGGATTTCATCAGCCGATAGATAGAAGCGAGGATATAGAAGGCACCTCATCCAAGAATACTATAGAGATCAAATTCCCCGCTAGAAAATGATGCAACATCTGAGCCGCAGTCATCATCCTGAATCCGCCGATTCATCGATAATTCTCGAATAATTAATCGTATTTCCACGCACGTTTACGGTTGTTCGTTTTTTGTGTCGCGACCGATTCGATTAATTACATTTTTCGCTAGGTACACGTAAATTTCAAGACTAAACGCATACATTTTGCTTCGCTTTCAAGGAGAGTGCCCTGAACCAACTAAAAAATATACCTACCAATGTTGTGGGCTAGCTCATGGAAATATCAATATGTCGGCACGAAGAAAAAACACTCAATACACTGACTGGTATTTTTATTGCTAAGATCATTGAATGAGTTCGATCCCAAAACATCTCGGTAAAAATAGGACGATTTGTTTTGGTTTTGTTATTATGCAAATAGAAATACTAATGGGCTTATATCACGAAAAAATTTTATTTCATAATTCGATAGAACTCACCCAAACTAGCTCACCACCGCAAACCGTTTCCTGCTGTGAGCTCCCTACGTTTTATAAAAAATTATTGAAATCCCCGATTTTACGGACCTTTGAAAACGAGGCAATGATGTGACGTCAAAACCCTAGTAATGAAACAAGACTATTCCAGACGCGAGAATTGACAAGCCCCGGGGTTTATCGCGGGAGAGAGAAGGACATATAATGCCCTCTCACTCGCGAGAATGCATTTGGCACATAGCCGAAGCACAGTACTTCATCATACTTCGTCGCGTAAGCAACTGGTTGGCTCAGTAGGCAGAGCATCGGCATGCCAAGCCGGCGGGCCGGGGTTCGAATCCGTGCGAGGCTCATCTTTTTTTTATTTTTTTCTTGTTCTCAAGTGATTTCTAAAAAATATTCTCTATGGGAAATAGGTTCATTTAGGGGTTTTCTATGTTTGTGGTTTAGGCCAGAGGTGAGGTTCGGTTAGGTTAGGTTAGGTTAGAATAGAATAGAATATTTTATTTGGTGTTAATAAACATTAAGTTTTACACAGGTCAACGAAACAAGTACAGATATACTCATAAAATAGATAGGTTAGGTTTTCTCATTTTTTATGCAGAAACAATATTTTCCTTCCTCAAGAAAAATTCTCCTTCTTCAAGAAAAAAGGTTCATCTGAGCGAGAGCGAGTTATGCGACCTTCTCTTTCCCGCGATGAACCCCGGGGCTGGTCAATTCTCGCATTCCAGACAGTTCTGACAGAGTGAATTAGCGCGAGATCACAGTTGAAAGAATTAATATATCAGTTGCCTCAGTCTCCGTCGGGCGTTTGGTATTTTCTTTTAACTATGGCGAGATGAGGTTTCTACGTCATAAGAGGATCCGTTTCCAGAAATAGTTATTTATTATACAAGGGAAAAAAGTTATAGATTTAAGCTCAAGGTTGTGTTGTCTCCCGACGCGTAGCGTTTTTATCAAGTGTATTACTTGTGTTGCAGGCATGTTTATTGTTGCTATTCAATTTATTTATAATTTAAACATGTATTTTACTTGGTTCTTTGGGATTTTCTCTCCTCGTTTCTATAAAATAAAAGTATTCGTATTATTTCAATATATTTGTAGAGGGACAAATCAGATGATTTGCCCCAAAATGTCACTGCGTTTAACAAATTTTTCTATCAGGGAGTCTAAAATCCCTCTACAAATATATTGAAATAATACGAATACTTTTATTTTATAGAAACGAGGAGAGAAAATCCCAAAGAACCAAGTAAAATGAATGTACCACCTCCTCGATTAACCTACAGACAGTATTTAAACATGTGTTTTTATTTCGAAAAATTGCGATTTTACTGATTTTAGTGGTTGTTCAGTAATGTACGTAAGCGCGAAGTGGAATGGAAGATAAAAAGGAATTTATTTTGTTCTTGTGTTGTTGGTTTATTTTTAGAAACTGGTACAATAAGAGCCATCAACAGTGCACCTTTATCTGCGGGAAAAGAATACAAATTTTTTCTCGTGGGATAAAAGTGGATTATAAAAAGTGACATTTTGTAACCTGTCAACAGAGATGAAATTTCAAACTCTTTCCCGTCACAGAAATATAATTATTTTTTCACCACTAACTGTAAAACCTACCATTCCTTAACCAATAAGGTAGTAAAGTGTATCATTATTACACAAGGACCAAGATATAAGGTCCCGTGGTAACGAATATTCTATACTATCAAGGTGTGCGTGTATTACATTTTTCTCTATTGCCACTATGACAACACTCCTTTTCAATTCAGATCGAAATTACATTTTCCGCCAGGTACAAGTAAATTTCAAGACTGAACGCATACATTATGCTTCGCTTTCAAGGAGAGTGCCCTGAACCAACTAAAAAATATACCAATGTTGTGGACTAGCTCATGGAAATATCAATATGTCGGCACGAAGAAAAAACACTTATACACTAACTGGTATTTTTATTGCTAATATCATTGAATGAGTTCGATCCCAACAAAAACATCTCGGTAAATATAGGACGATTTGTTTTGGTTTTGTGATTATGCAAATAGAAATACTAATTGTCAACTACGCGTTGATTGTTGAAATTAAACAAAGAAACACAATAGTTATTTACACCCTGTATTTTACAAGCTCGTTGAATTCCTCATTTTTTCTCTTCAAAATGATACATAATGTATGAATATAAGATTTTCAATAATGCTCCAAAATCACTAAAACATTTTATTTCAATAGTGGGCGATAGATTTTTCATATCAAAATGTTTCAATTGAAGGAATATTTCTAGATTTTTCCATGAAGAGGACAAAAACAATACCAACACTAATTCGCTAAGGAAACACAAAAATTTGGTAGGTAGGTACTTAATAGCAACAAATAAATAGTAATAGAAAGTTCATAATGTAGAATAAGCACCAGATTAAGTATTTACAAAAACAATTGAATTTCGAAATAATTCAGTAACTTATTCGATGAATTGTTCAAATTGATATCCATTTTCCCTAACACACAATTGACACAGTTTATCAATACGTCTTAATTCAGTGAGAGGCCCAACAATCTTGAAGAACTTCGTGTAACATCAAAGGCAGTTTTCCAGGAATCACAAAGACATCCATTAATGATTTTGAATTCATTAGGACGTATTACGTATTGAGAAAGTGTGTGAGGAAAAATGGACATCAATTTGAACAATTCAATGAATAAGTTACTGATTTATTTCGAAATTCAATTGTCTTAGTGAATATTTAATATTCTATATTTTGAACTTTTTATAACTATTTATTTGTTGCTATCAGGTACCAAATTTTTGTGTTCTCTTAGTTGATTAGTAATGGAATTGTTGTTGTCCTGTTCATGGAAAATTCAATAGAAATTTTTATTCGAAAAATCCATAGCTCACTATTGAAATTCAATGTTTTAGTGATTTTGGAGCATTTTGGAAAATTTTATATCTATACATTATATTTCATTTTGATAGGAAAAAAATAAGGATTTCAATGAGCTCATGAAATACAGGGTGTTCCTTTTGAAAAATCATAAGCTTGAGTCGTATCTCCAAAACCATACCCCAAAAAAATTTTTGAGTGCGCCACTGGATTCTGCGTGGAATTATCTATGAGATGAGTCTTCAGTTTGATAATTTCGCTGAGACTCTTCGTAGATATTGATGGGGTCCAAAAAGTATAAATTTTAAAAATCGCCCTGTATCTCATAAACGAAAACAGTAATGCAGAATCTGATTAGGTCATCTTGAGTTTCACAAAAAAGTGGCACGGGACAGCGAAAACCGAAAGGTTCTATCTCGAAAGTTAATTGAGATACCACGCAAAAGCATCGAAAACTATTTTGACAAATATTTAACTAAGTTCAACATCATTTTCAGTTGATTCAACAATCATTTCATTGTGCAACCAATCGAAGGTTTTTTTTCTATTCGACAAAATTGAATTGATTATGAAAACATTAGATTTTGTTGATTCAACACATCATTATTTTGTTGAACAGAACCCACAGATACATTATGTCAAACAAATATTTTGTTGAATGATTATCTAGTTGCATTTTCCTACCTAAAACATCCGTCTATATTATATAGAATATTAAGCTGTCCAAGAATTTCTAATGACGCTTATACAAGCTAATAGTAATCAACTGAGGAAATTATTCTTGTATTTCTCTTAGTTTTGAAATTCAGTTGCTTAATTTTTTCAAAAATACTATTCAACAAAACATTTTGTCAATTCTAAATACAATTTTGTTTGATCGAATGAATTGTTCCATTGAATGAAAAAATTATTTACTTATATTCAGAATAAATATTGTTATTTAAACATATTCACTCTCTGAGAAACTGAAAATTTTGTCACTTGAATGAAATGATATGATGATTTCAATCAACAGGATCTGTTCGTTAGAGCAGATATTGTATTATAGGAACAAAATATTTTTTGTTTATTTAACCAATTCCTGCTGTCAATGTGAATCATCTATGAGTTGAATCAAATAAATTTTAACTTGAAAACTGACAAAAAAAATTGTTGCGGTGACAAAATATTTGGTCGTGGATATATGACACTCTGATTTTGTTGAATTCACAAAAAAATTGTAGTTTATAACAATTTTTTTTCTGTGCATGTGTGTTCTGTGTAAACTTCGTTGCTCACTCCATAGGACACCTCAGGAGCGGAACACGACAACGAATCATGATGTGGAACTATTTCTGGCTGAGGCTATGAAATTGAAAAAAAATCTATGTTCTGGCGAAGACCGAAACAACGAGCGCCAAGGTGAATAAATTGAAATTAGAAGTGCAAAAATAATGAAAAAAAAACAATTAGTTTACTTTTTATTATCCCCTCTACAAATACATCAGGCATATAATTTTGCGTGACCAAACTATAGGTATGTTTGTATATATAGTTAAAAAATGATTGAGCTAATGGTAACTGATGCAATATCGAACTTCCAGACATCATGTCAATCTGTTCGTTTTTTCCTACTTCAATTATTTGTACTTAACGATAATTTGCGGGAGGTCAACTTTGAATGCAATGATATACCAAGGATAAAGTATTGAGCCATCTAATTTCACGTTCACTAAGAATCATTTTTTTCTACGGAAATGGACAAATGCCACAGGCTTGGTATTGATTTCTCAGTGAAGAAAAATTCGCACTTTCATCTTTTGATTCCGACTTCTATTTTTGTTCGACTTTTATTTCGAAATTTCCACTTTTATATCGAAATATCCACTTCTATCTCGAAATTTCGACATTTATCACGAAATATCAAATTTTTTCTCAAAATTTCGTTTTTGTCGCCTTTTTTCCCGTTTACTTTGCTATAAACATTAAAAAATACGTTCCGTTGTTGATGGGTCACATAAATATAATTCATTAAATCCCGAAGTTCTTTAAATTCAAATTCCATCGACCTTGGTGCATCACCTTGTGTGTTAATTTTCTCGTTCTTTGTGAATTCCCAAGAAAATTCTGGTCATGCGCTTGGCCTTTCTATAATAATAGCAAAAAACCTCTGGAAATATGAAGACGGTGAGAGAAAATCTCAGAAATATTTATCTGCAGACATGAAAAGTACAGGAAGATTGTTTATATTTCACACAATATAAAAACTCCGGAAAGATAAAGATGGTTTCGAGTTTCGACTTATGGGGCGTTTGGTCCCAGTGCTGGGACCAACGAAGTAATGCAATTGCAAAAAAAAAAGATCTAGAAGTTCGGCTAGATGAATAGGTACTCTCTTTGCAACACTAATAGCGATGTTGAGTTTTCAGGAATAACTTTAGATGAGAACCTCTCCTGGAAATCACATTGTCTTCATTATTGTCTTCAAAATTGAATTCTTTAAAATTTCTCTTCATTTATCTACGAACAGTCCTGGAAGTGGATCAGATGATAAATGTCGAGATAAATGTGTACTACGCTTGAATCGAGGCTAAGGTATGATGTTTGCCTCTGGGGCGAATAATCTGGCTGGAAAGATGTTTTCATTAGTCAAAAGCGAATATTGAGATGTATCGCTAAAATTCCACATAGAGAATCCTGTAGAACCTTTTTCAAAATGTTCAAAGTTTTGACGCTTTCCTGTCTCCTCATTTTCGTTTTTTTTTTTTTTTCAAGAATAGAACTAGTTTCAAATTGTGATGTTCATGGGAATGAAACAAGGAGAATGGACAATTTGTATGTCCCCTTTGCCAAAGAGAAAGTTGAATCTGATACTCCTGATCATCTTGGTCTCATAATATTTAACTATGTTCCAGAAAGAATAAAAAATATTGAGAGACTATCTTCATCCAAATCAGAACTGAAATGTTTTTTATTGGAAGAATGTTTCAATAGTATAAAAGATTAAATAGATATTCAAATTCTGTGTGGCATGTATTACTCAGTGTAATGTTTCATAGTTTGTGCATTAGTTCTTTTTCATGTAATCATCATTTTATGTATAATTATTATTACTATTTTGAATCTTGTACTTTTATTTTATTTAATTTTAACTATTTTATATTTTACTGACTGACAATTCCAATACATGTATAATACCATGTCGAAAAATGGAAATAAAAGATTGATTGATTGATTGATCACTACAATTAGAAAAAAGTGGGATAATTAATTCTGCCATTCATTGAAATATCGAAATGTGGTCAGTGCCGTACTCTAAAAGAATGTTCATTAATTTTTACCGAAGAGAATGCGAAATGCCTAACGCCCTGTATATGCTTCGTCGTTCTTCATCGCCGTCTCACGACTCAACGGTGCATTTTCGTATGAAGGTAACTTTATTTTGGATTGGTCTATTTTGGTCTCTATTTCACCCTGTAGAATTTATGGTACGTTGTCATGGGACAACTTGTATATTCGGAATCAACAGAAAGAGCTCTATAACGTTTAGAAAAATAAAATACAGGGTGTTCCACTTGCCCATAAAAAGATCTCCATTTCTGCCCATTTGAACCTTTCCGTATCAAACCAATATTAACTGAGACAGCATTGAGTAGAAAATATAAACAATCACCCTGTACATAGTTTGTTTATCCTGCATGTACGATAACAGTCTAATTGGATATAAAGGGTAACAATAGAGATAATTATAATTACTTGAATTAAGATCATAATCTAATTCTGCCTTGGAACGATGAATCATAGTCGGCATACTCATTCTTAAAGGAAGAAAGAAAAAAACATTTAAAATTTTTTTAGCGGAAATAATACACGAAACCTCAATCAAAGATATGAACGTTGGCGTATCAAGGATCAATTTGTAATCATGGTTTTTGACAGTATTTCGATGGAGTGACGAGCGCATATACAGGGTGAATGAAACTCCAAGTCTATAATATATTAAAAGGGAAGAAAAAACGATACACAGGGTGAGTCATAACTATTTGGACATAGGCTAAGGGCCGATTGTTTGTACTAAAATAAAATAATAATTATGAAATGGTTTTGTCAATATGAGTTTCATTCCATTCTCACTTCAAAATAACAAACGTTTCCAACCATGCATGTTCTAATTTTCCTACAAGATACTTGTTGAATGAATTATCGTTTCGGAACAAGAATATCATCTCTTTCGTTATATACAAACAAATTATTTTTTCTACTACTGCTATGAAAAGTAGCGCATTTCTCAAAGCTTACTTAGTTTCAAAACCATGTATTGCTCATACTGTGAGAACTGAGAAATATTTTTTCTCACGGCCAACACCACATACATTTCCATGGAGAATCTACAAAAATCGACCAAAACTTGACTGCTGTTCAGCTTTGAATAGTTGTCACAACTGTCAGAAGAAGTTTTTTAAATTCTTTAGGGTAGTTCTCATTAGTGGTTTTGATAGAAATCGCATTTCCATCAAATATAGTTCCTACAATTCATAATAAGTAATATGATGTATATACCGAGTTGTGACGATTTTGATAAGTACACCGCCAGAGACAGAGATAATGGAAAAAGCTGCGAAAGTTGGATTCATTTCCGGAAATTTGAAGAAAAAGGTATGAATTGGCATCGGTACGAAAAATTTATGGAATCTAAAAAAATACAGAAATAAAATCTTTTTCGGAAAGTGTACTTTTTGAAATACTTTGAGGAACTAGGAAAGGCGTCTACTCTTTGGTCACAATATTCAATGTGGCATAGTGCCACATTTCAAAAGGAATACCAATAAGTTACATTACTCGGATTCTTTGAATAAGTGCAGTTGTAGAAAAAGTATAGTGTGCAACATGTGGGGAAAAGCACCTTTCTCTCTCGTGCGTTTGCATTACTCGCCCTTCAGGCTCGTGCCACAAACTTTCGCACTCGTGAGAAAAGTTGAACTTTTCCCACTTGTTGCACAATATACTATTCTTGGACCAATACAGTCATCTTTGGTAGAAGTCCATATTGCTTTAAGTGGAGTGAAATTTTTTAAAGGAAGGAAGGAATGCTCGAAGTCATCTCCACAAATTTTGATGGTGTATTTTCAGTTTTTTCTAACCAAATTAGTTTAGATTCAAACACGTGCATGCTGGCTGTTTGCCCCATCAATTTTATTGATATTTTCCTCAAGAAGCGCTTTCATAAGGGCACGGGGAACCCCTTTTTCAAAAAACCCGCTAATTTATGGTGCGCTGTCAAAACAAACCTTTTGGCAATACCCTTCATATACCATTTCGGTATATGAAATTTCAATGAAAATTTTACACCAAACATTTTCGATGAATTTACAGCCTGTATTTCGTATCGTTACCATAGCAACTAAACAAATTTCCTGGAAATGTTTTCCTTCTCCTTGGAGGACGGAGCATGAAATTACACTGGAAATTTTTTTGACGTTCATAGGTTGAATGACATTTACATTCTACTTCAGATTATTTCGAGTTCATTCTATAAGTCAATGAATAAAAATCATTCATCAACAGTTTACCATATGATATAGGTATACTTGCAAATTCTAAATTTATAAAAACACATGTTGTTACTATACGTTAGTTCTGACATTTCATCACAAACAACCATCAACATGTAAATTTTCGTACTGCTTCAATCAATATCCAGGAATTTTTTCTCTACCACGAATATTTAGAAAATTTTCAAAATAATCGTGTTCTCGAAAAAATTTCCGGACATAATTGAAGCTCTCCTGATATCATAAGCACGGGGCCCTTATTTATTGAGGATCCGTTTTGCCATTAATAATTTGATTTTTCGACTACGGGCATTGACAATAGTAGCATCGAAAATTTGTTCAACTCCAAGTGAGTCAAACACTATCAAGTTAAAATTGCAATTACACTCCAGCCTTATCTTTCTTCAACATTTCTTTCTTGGATTCACTCCATTATCTTTCCTACTACTAATTTGATCCAAATTTAACGACCGAAAAACTAAACAGAATGCGGAGTCACAAGTTAATCGAAAGGGTCAGCTGCGATTATTCCCGCTTCGTGCGAGAGACCTTGTGTCGTTTTTTTTATCGCTTGGAGCGCACGAAAGGGAATCCCTATAATGGTCAAAGAACGATGTTCCAAAATTTGAGTCAGTCTCTGCCGCGTCTTCCAAAGTATTCAAGTTATGTTCCTCTTGTAATCTCGTCCCAAGAATGTCCAGCGATGGGATTTAAATCCGGGCTCTGAGCTGGCCGAGACATGTTATTCAAAACGAAAAAGGTCGGAAGAGAATTTCTGGATACTTTTTGGCGGTGAGTTATTGTTTTTTGAGGAAGTTTATTTGAAAAATATAGCAATCAAGATGAAATTTGGCGCAGACCCCTTTTGAAGGCATATACAATGAGGGGAATAAAGCAAAGTTGTCACATTCATTAAAAAGGTGGAACAGCAGATGAAATTCAATAGTAGCTAAAAAATTGATATTTCTAGATCTGAGATGAATCACGTTGAATAAGTTTAGAATTGGATCTCATCACTAATATTTAGAAGAAAATATTTTAGGACAACTCGAAAATCTAAGACGAAGTGATAAAGAAAATAAAAATGGAACTAATAGTCACTGGAAAGTATAACATTCAGAGTTGTCAATGTGAAATGTGAAATTTTCTCACATTGAGCTGCTGGAATCCTCAAAGTTGTCGTGCTCAGATTTGAGAAACCCCACAAAATCCTCATATTGATCATAAGAAATTCATGTGAATATTTTCTCCATGTAATTTGAACCGCTAATCATCAAACATTCAACTGCTAAGTGCCCCGGTGAATTGTCACTGTTGAAAAATCGAATCACCATGTTAATGACATAATTTGTCCTAATTTCCCTCAAGATAGTTTCTTTTAGCTGACAGCCCTCGGCCTTGAAGTATGTGACAAATGATTAGTAAATTATCAATGGCCTGGGATATTATAAGTGATAATCATTTCATGTCTACATTATTACATGATTTTCAGCAATATCTCAGGACAATATCATAGTTGATTGATGAAATATTGTTTACATGATTTTTTATTATAGCTATAGGGTATTGAAAATTATTGATTGGTCCAATTAACTGATTGCCTCATTTTCCTGAGGAACATTACTCTTTATAATACGGATATCTATTTATAAAAAATGCAACAATAATATCTATCAGTCATCAAACTATGGATCATTTTCGACCGATAAGTGGAAATGAAATAACAATGAGAAATGAGAATCATAACAATATTTCTGTCTCTAAGACTAGAAGTGAAGTGTTATAACGGCCATTATATTGATCGACTAGATCACTCACATGTTTGAAATCCTCAATGTGAAAAACTCCTCACACATTGGCAACGCTGATAACAAGATATTCTACTGAAGATCAACTTCAGTTTCACTTGTCTACTTCACCCATATATGGCAAGCTTCATTAGAAAGAATATCTAGCTGTGGCGTTGGATAAATCGAAGGCATTCGACCGTGTTTGGCATCTAGGACTCCTCCACAAACTACCGTCATACGGTTTACCACCTCATCTATGACATATTGTTTTCATAGCTTTCTCCCAGGCGGATCGCTCCATGTGGTGGAGCCGGAGTATTGTCTGATACCATTGCCATCGATTTCGGCGTTCCAGAAGGATCAATTGTGACACCTACTTCATATCTAACAATGATCTGTTGGAAGCAACCAATTGCCCTATCCACAACTTTGCAGACGATAAGTACTCTCCATACTGCGTTCTCTGCTAGAATTCCCATTTCTTCCCAGGAAACTGAGAACTTACGAAGAAGGCAGATCAAAGCTGTCATGCAATGACGATCTTGCTGAAATTACAGCCAGGAGAACCAAAAACCTAGTTGAATTCAACGCAAACAAAAATCAAGCCTGCATTTTTTCTAGAAAGGCGGAACTCATGATGTTCGATATAACAATGTCTGGTATCACTATTCCCACCAAAAATCAAGCCAGCATTTCCTCTAGAAAGGCGGAACTCATGATGTCTGATGTAAAAATGTCCGGTATCTGCAATACTATTTCATAGAAAAACCATGTCCGATCCATCGCGAAAGCTGCTTCACAAGAGCTCGGAATTTTATTCCGTGCGAAAATCTACTTTCCGAAGCACAGATACGACAAGTCCTAGAATACTGTTCTCAGATATGGGCTCTTCTATTCCAATCAGAGAAGAGCCATATATCTAGTGGGTGTTGCCACACTCATACTTTCACTTTTCTATAGATACGGAAAATGTTTCACAGAAATGTCTGCTATTATTCCATCACAAACAATACCACTCAGACGAACTCGACAGGCCCAAACAGCACATCCTGTCGTTGTCAACCCTGAAATATGTCGTAAAACACCTTACCAAAACTCGTTCGTCTATAGAATGGCAAAGCTTTGGAATCCTTTGCCAATGGAAGTATTCCCATGAGCTCCATAACCTCCAAAAGTTCAAAATAAATTTCAACACCTATCTCCTCTCTCTTTCCTCCCTAACGCATTGCCTTGGCAGTATTCTTTGACCTTACGAAAGCTCTCGACTGTGTTGATCACGCTATTCTATTACGGAAGCTTCATCGATATGGACACCGAATGGGTGTACGGGAGTAACTTGGGATTGGTTTGAGTCATATCTTACAGAGCGCAATCAAGTAGTCAGGAATAATGACATTTCAATGATCACTGAGATAGATTCGAGAGTGCCGCAAGGATCAGTAATGGACCCAATCCTGTTTTTATTATACGTCAATAATCTATTGAATATAAACATTTCTGGTGAACTCACATTATTTGCTGACGACACCACAATTTTGTGGAGGAGTAGAACCATATTGACGATCATAACCATAATATATCAAGAGATATAAAAAATATCAAGTCCTGGTGTGATTCAAATCATTCAATATCACAGAAACAAATATAGTTTCTTTCAAATGCACTATTCATAATTTATTCTTAGAAAATTAAATGCTTGAAAATAAGGAGTGTACTAGATTTTTAGGTTTGCATATAGACAGGAAATTGAAATTCAATACACATATAAATATCGATTAAAAAGAAAACTATCTTCCAGATGTTTACAAAAAAGAGCTGTCAGAAGATTTGTAACATTGGACCACGTGAGTGATGCAGGCAAGTTTTTATTGAAAAAAAAAATATTGTCAGTCGTCGCTCTATTTATTTTAGAAACTGTCTGTCTTGTAGAAAAACATCAACACCCAGAAATTTGAAACGAATTCTTCTCAATATTCCATGAGACAAAGTTCAAGGAAAAATTTGAAATTATCCTCACCTTCCTCCTCCTTACTCGAGGATTCGTTTATCTATAACGGAATTAAAATGTTAAATCATCTGCCAATCGATACTGAAGAATCCAATGTAGATATTGAGTGCTTCAGAAAAAAACATTTAAATGACTAAATACCTAGTAGTTCCCACTATTGTTTGCAGGAATTTTATGACGATATAAATGGTGGTTGAATGTTCGTTTTATTGATTCATTCATTTTATTACTTATACATAATATATATTATTATTGTGTGCTTTGTGTACCTATACCAAAAAGAATATGTAATTGACCAGATATTTATTATAATTTTCTAAATGTCTGTTCCAACTGTTTTGATTTTTTGAATTTATTCAAGTATTATGTATTTGTCAACAAGATTATGATTTTCAAAAAATTCCTTCCATGCGCTCCAAGAGATTAAAAAAAACATACGTGTGCACGTGTATACAGGGTGAGTCATTAGTGTGGCAAAGTGAGATAACAGCTTTACTGAGATAGAGAGACAAAAGTTCCAGCGATGATCTAGGATCATGAGCAGCACATTTCCAAATTATTTCGCTTTATACAAGGTGACTCAGAAATGCGTGTCGTATCAAAGTTATCCTTTTTCTTATGGGACACCCTGTATTTCATTGCATTTTCAAATTCTTCTTTGTGAGCTGATTCCATCAATGCATCACACTTGTGGTCTAGCGAGAATGATTACAGAGATATAGGATGTTCAAAATCAAGATTTTTCAACTTAAGGATTTTTTTTGCGTCGAAACTATTCATTATTGTTCGAAACGGCTTCCATGTCCCTATCCCAACTTTTGATTAACTATCTATTGACATTTAATTGGAACAAATACAGGGTGGTTCAAGAGTCAGCATTCTGATCACTCTTGTATCTGTTCCAACTAAATATCAGTATATAGTAAATCAAAAGTTGGGATAGGGACATGAAAGCCGTTTTGACCAATAATGAATATATTCGACGCAAAAAATTCCTAAAGTTGAAAAATCTGGATTTTGAACACTCTATGTCTCTGTAATCATTCTCGCTAGACCCCAAGTGTGATGAAATGATAAATTCAGCTCACAAAGGAGAATGCGAAAATACAATGAAATACAGGGTGTCCCACAAGAAAAAGTATAACTTTAATACGCCACGCATTCCTGAGTTACCCTGTATAAAGCGAAATAATCTGGATATGTGCTGCTCATGATTCTTGATCATCTCTGAAATTTTTATTCATCTATCTCAAATAGTAAAGCAGTTATCTCACTTTGCCACACTAATGACTCACCCTGTATACAAATAATAATTATTTGTACAATTATTGTACAAATCTTGTATTTCGTGAAAACTCGTTTATTCAAAATATCATAGCAGAGCGCTTTCGGCTATAATTCCATCATCAGTGCATACTCGTCAGGATGACAAGATATTCTTCATAAAGATATCTTTTGTCCTGTTAGGTAGCAGTGCAAACATCATTGCTAATCACGGTACAAACATATTGAAACTCGTTTCTCAAACTGGGATAAATTGTGTATTTCATTCTGTTACATTACTGTTGGCTGCTTAAAAAACGAAAAACAATTGCCAATCAGTATAGGTTTACGAGAAAAACTGACAAGAAAAAATCACGAGACCGTAGGTCGAGAGAAATTACTGATGGAAAATGTTTGAGTCACTTAGGAAATTCATCCAATCAAGATATAAGTTCGAGCCTTTTTTGACAAGATGAATCAACGACGATATACAAATAAACAACAACAATAATAAGGTAACAATCAAACCTGACACGATATAAATTGAAGTGACAGGCGCATACTGAAGTGCTCAAATAAATTAAGTCAGCCACTGAAATTTTTCTTCAATTTCGAATTTAACATTTTTTGTGAAATGAATTGATCTTCAATCGGAAAGCATTGCTTGAAAGCTGCGTTATTCCTCTTTAAGATTCATTGTTCAAAACACATCGAAATTGTTTAGGCATGACACACCAAGTGATTGATAGAAGTGTTACATAAATGAAAATGTTTAAATGCCCCCGTATTCGACAGGATTTTTTTTATTTTTCCACGAATCCTGCTTTCTGAACGCCTGAGACGATATCTCGGAATGGTTTCGGAATTTTCAATATTCTTCATACAGAATGATGAAATTCGATTTTCTGGATTTTATCGCATCACTGCGAATACATCCTTGATGAAATTACAAGGCGAAATGGTTTGAATATTGCCCACGAAATTTTTCAATCCGTACTGATGCGATAAAATCTACAAAATCGAATTTTATCATTCTGTATGAGGAATATCGAAGATTCCAAAACCATTTCGAGATATCGTCTGAGGCGTTCAGAAAACAGGATTCGTTGGAAAATAAAAAAAAATCCTGTGGAATAGGGGGAAACTCGAACGTTTTCATTTCTGTAACATTCTTTTCAAACACTTGGTGTGTCATGACTTTTTTTTATGTCCTGGTTCCCACAAAAAGGAATATCCTGTAATGTTCAGAGAACATCGTGAGAACCACGGGAAATGAGGTAGGAATATTGGTGTTCTTAAATTTGTGGAGGTTATACGCCTCGCGGAACACCTTCCTTGGCAATGTGTTCCAGAGCCTCGCTGTTCGTTGGATGAACGAGTCTTTGGAAAGAGATAACCTGCAGGTCTCCAAGGTGACCACGAAGGGATGCGAAGCCTCAACCTGACGGGTCAATCTCGCGGATACTGCCAAGTGAGCAACATTTGTTGACATAATATCTATAAAATATAGCCAGATCACCATCTTTTCTACGGTGTTCCAGAGAAGTGAGTGAGTTTGTGAGCGAGGCATCACCCACGAGACGAGTTGCCCTTGTTTGGAGAGAATCCAACAGTTTCAGGGTATGTTTGGGTGCTGCACTCCAAATATGGGAACAGTATTTCAGGACAGGTCGGACCTGTGCCTTATAGATCACAAGCAACTGAACAATTTCGATGTGTTTTGAACAATTAATCATAAAGGGGAAGAACGCAGCATTCAAGCACTGCTTTCCGATTAAAAATCAATTCATTTTTCGAAAAATTATGGCAAATTCAAAATTGACAAAAATCTGAGTGGACCATTTAATTCTTCGAGCACCTCAGCTTTGAGGAACAGAGGCATTCTCACAGCGTTTCGATGTCAAAATGACTCACGCCATCGTCATGTATCATATGCGATACTATTTTGCCGGAAATATTCGGCGATTGTTACGACAGCTTGTTGCCTAATGATCGCCGAATGACATTGTTTATCAAAACTTTCTAGCCGTAGGCAAGAAGTTCAGGGACAATGTCATGAGCGAAATTAAAGCAGCAAGCTAGAGCATGTCAATCGACGAATATTTCCAGGAGAAATAGTATCACGAGTTGTATTTGTATGGGTATTCCATGATTGAGATAATAAGCGAGCGGCTTGCGAGAGTTGTGCTCACAACATCCATCATTCTGGCTTCCAACATAATTGACATTTCAAATGACCAAAATTTTATCACTAAAAAACGAGGAAGGTTGGTCACGTGTTCGGCTTATGTATTGGTAAAGCAAGTCCGATGAAATTTAGTAAACAGAAAAATATCGCAGTAATACAGGAAAAACCGTGAAAATGACCGATTCTGATTGATTCTAGAGACCAAGAGTGGAGTAGTCAGCGAAAAACTAATATCAACAGCATGTTGAGAAACTATAGTCAAACACGTTCGATTCAATTTTCACGATGATACAAGGTGCTTTCTAATAGGAGTCTCAGAACATTTATTCAATAGTAGGTACCTACTCTTTGTAGTTATCATACCTTGTGTTTATATTCTGGAATATGTAAAATTTGTTAAAGTAACCCTAATAGATTTACGTTGCATAAATAAAATCATAATTACAATACTAAACATAGAAATCACATTTATCCAAATTCATTACTCCTGAACAGATCAAAGAGTGGAACTTCTTATACGATTGTTTGTTGACCTACAATATCTTAAACGAAGATATTAAAGACTTGAGTATGACTCGTTTCAGATCTGTTATGCAATCATTTTTACTGATGAATGATTTTCAAAATATTCAAGATATTATTGATTCCATTAGAAATTCGTAAATTTGATACTATAGTTCAGTATAGTGTATTTACTAGTTGTTATATACTATTATCTTCTTATATATTCATTTGTTATAGTTTTTAACATACGAAGATTGCATTTTACAATAATTTTTCAAGAAATCTGTTCTTCTATAGAATGACTATATGGACCTCATACTCAGTGCCATTCAAAAACCTTATTTTATCAGATTTTACCACTTATCTTTTTCCTCCTCTTATAATGGAGCTGAGTCATCGAGTTTTGATCACCCTGTACATTCGATTAATTTGGTGATAATAATGATCGTTGGTATTATTGCGCAAATAGCTGCAGATCTGGTTTCATTTCTTGAGGAAGCAAAGTCAAGGTCAGACCTTGATCGGCATTGTGCATTTAATTCGAGAGAATTCACAAACTCAAGGCTTCTTAGAATGTGAATGGGTTCTTTCTTTTCAATATTAGACAAGGTACTTCAATTCATGAAAAATACCAACCATTATTGTTAAAAATTGCAAAATTGGGTTCTTTCTTTCGTTTTATATATATATGAAAAATATCGACGGCATTCCCTAATAGCACACAATAACGTCCTAGGGACGTCCCTATTTGGTACAAATCACGTTTGAATGTCCCGAACCAAAAATAAGTGTCCTTGGGACGTCCCATCCCGTACATCTCATGCAATGTCCGAGCAAGGACGTCCACGGAATGTCCCAGCTGGTACATCATTTCAAATGTCCTAGAAATAGCATCCCTTAGACGTCCCACGTGGTACATATTGTAGAATGTCCATGCAAGGACGTCCTTGGCATGACCCTGATGGGATATGATTTTGAAAGTTTCTTTAGGGACATCCATCGGATGTCCCGAGTAGTACATATTCTGGCATAAAATGTCCCTGATGGTACATTCCTTCGAATATCTCTGCACAGACGCCCTTAATATTTCCAGGATCGTATAACAATCGAAATGTCCCATAGGGACATCCTTCGAATGTCCCTTAGGGATATCCGTCGGATGTCCCAATTGGTACATGAACTGTACTCTTCCAATGTCCTAGAAATAACGTCCTATGGACGTCCCAGTCGGTACTTTCAATATGTTGTCCCTGCGAGGACGTTAATTTACACCTCGCCGACGAATGATTGCTCGTAGGCTATAAGTATTCCTCGTCAATGTCCTTCACGTAAGTCCATTGGACATCCTTGGGACACTTTTTGGGGATCTTCTACGGATCATCAACTAAACTGGATGTCCTAATCAGTTATGCAAGATCTGGTCCTAGAGGGACCCAGAAAAATTCAAATTCAAGAATAATTCGTACGTCCCTGGGACATCCTATAGACATCCAATAGATATCCCTCAGCGTTGCTGATAGGTTGTCCTAGGGTTGTCTTAAGGATGTCCTCTGTAGTGCTTTATGAGGAATACTGTAGGATTTAGGTATTCGATAGTTGTCCCAGGGACATCCCTCAAAGACGTCCCTAGTTGGTCTTCAAGTGGGACATTTGTGCGTCCCACAGACGTCCACGGTACCAAATTCGAACGTCCTATGGACGTCCTGAGGATATCCATGGAACATAGGTTTGTTATTAGGGTTATTGCAGATACACCAAAGAAATGCTGAGCTATTATTTTGCACCAAAAGTTCTTGGTTCCTTCAGAAAACCACCCGTGCAGGAAGTATTAGATGTATAACCTTGAAGATTTTGAAGTTCGAATTATCGTATCCAATGCGATTATTTTTTGAGTTGTCCTAACCGAACGTTAACATTTGACTACGCGCTTTGTTTGGTAGAGTTACTCTATGTATATCCACGTATATTCAAAATTATACAACGTGATTTAACTCAATTTATACTTCTGGTTGGTTTCAGATCATACGAAGAAAATAATCATTGACGAAATCAGCTCACAAAGAAGAATCCGAAGTATGACGTTGATACGTCACGCATTTTTGAGTCACCCTGTATACCAAGGTGATTCAGAAATAGGCTGCTCATGAGCCTAGACCATCACAAAAATGTTTATTCATCTATCTCAAACAGCGAAGCCGTTATCTCACTTTTCCATTTCAATGACTCACCCTGTATACGTGAGTATTTTCTAAATAATCTCAATCAGTCTCAAAACAACTAACTATTTAGAATAATCGATAATAACAATCAGACTTTTTTTGTTGAAATGACATTTAGATAATTCGAGATTTAATTGGTTTTTAATTATTAGTTATAATGGAAACTTGGCAACTTTCATTGAGTTTGTTGATTGTTCCATCCCATTTATAGAGACAATATATGGTAAAGATATTGAGATATAAGATTATTAACAAGGTCAGGTTCCTTGATCGAGTTCCAAATATACTAGAGGTTTCCCAAAGAAATTTCGAGCACCTTGAAAATATTTGTTTTAAGATTTCATATGAAGGTATCTGCTATTGGAGAAAGATGAAACACCAAAACTGCATTTTTGAAAAATGGCGCATTTCGTTATTGGATTTTTGTACATGGGCCAAATCGGCAACAGTCTGGTATTATGTTCGGAGATTGTGAGTCTTTGGAAGTACGTGCATAAAAATTCACTCATCTTCTTTTATCACCCTGTATATTCCCTTGAAACACATCCGTTCATGTCAGATTATTCTGCCGAACAAATATACTGATATTATCTCGAATATTATAGAATCAGTTGACATATGGAAATTAGTGATAAACAGAAGCAATAAAAGGAAATAATTAAAGTAAAATACGTTACCTTGTTTTTCAGAATGGTGAAAACAAGCTCAACAGACACGTTGTACAGAACTATTTGGATTATTCGGTGACAGTTCGAACTCGAAACAAAAAATAATCAATGTTAAATCGTGGAGTTGAATCGGACTATGAGCGAATGATGCAATAACGAAACTTTTTGCAAATTTCGCTGACGTTCCGCCTGCCTAGAAGTCACAATCGCGATGATTGCGTAAATGTCCTAATTAACTATCTAAAATTAGTTCCGGTATCGTATTTTTCCCTTTCCTGTGTTGGTAGGTACTATATGTTCCCGGTAAACATTGATAACGCACGAAATTCGAATAACTAAACCATAATGAAATATTTATTTGTACACCAAGGTATCACCCATCAGGAACCAAGATTATATCCGGAGGTTCTAGCCGAGGGGTATGAGGTCCAACTCAGGCGCGGTCCGAGAGGGGGGTCACAGGGGTCTTGAACCCCCCCCCCCAAAAAATATTCACCACGTACTGTACCCCGGCAGACTCATCGCGATAATCACCAAGGGAACGAAGAGGAATATTACCCAAGAACTGTTTAATTATATTCCATTACTGGACAGCGTAACGAATGATCTGAAAGACTGCCTTTCTGAAGATACTCTGAACCTACTTGGCTTAGGTATTTTTAAGCCAAAATCACAATACACTGAGGATGACCTGATGAATGTGTGAAGAAGCAGGCAGCAGAATTCTTTACGCATCATCTGGGAGTTCCTACTTCTCCGGTCGTTACAGAGTATCAGCTATATGGATTTTAAAGTGATGTGATGTTTTACAGACATACTGTATATTTTTCTAGAAGGATTCAAGATTATCCGAATGGAATGATATAATGGATTATTACTCTCAGAATATCAAAGTATTAGTTGAAATATTATGATCAAAATATATTAGTTTGAAATATTCTCTTATCCGTTTCGATTCGTTTACATCTCACCGATACTCACTACATGAGTTCAGATACTAATACGAGTAGTTATAGTCATGTTCTCATAGAGATATTCCAACGATATAGCCGTTGCAAAAACACGACTGGATGGATAGGACAACTGGAGAATGGACCATCAGCGATACCAAGTCACAAAAATGTATATGAAGTCAACCTCCAAATTGAAGATCTTATCAGATCGCAAGTCGAGACCATTTTTATACTTCATTCCTATGCCAGTATGGGGATTTGAAACCCCATCAATGGAATGAATGCCGGCTGATTGACCGTCGGGATACCGTCGGCCAGAGTGATGGCCCCGTAAGGATTCAAGATTATCTGAATGGAATGATATAATGGATTATTACTCTCAGAATATCAAAGTATTAGTTGAAATATTATGATAAAAATATATTAGTTTGAAATATTCTCTTATCCGTTTCGATTCGTTTACATCTCACCGATACTCACTACATGAGTTCAGATACTAATACGAGTAGTTATAGTCATGTTCTTATAGAGATATTCCAACGATATAGCCGTTGCAAAAACACGACTGGATGGATAGGACAACTGGAGAATGGACCATCAGCGCTACCAAGTCACAAAAATGTATATGAAGTCAACCTCCAAATTGAAGATCTTATCAGATCGCAAGTCGAGACCATTTTTATACTTCATTCCTATGCCAGTATGGGGATTTGAAAGCCCATCAATGTAATGAATGCCGGCTGATTGACCGTCGGGATACCGTCGGCCAGAATGATGGCCCCGTACCAACGCTAGTCATTTTGCCGCAACATCTAGTTATGGGAGCAATGCATTGGGCCTTCAGTCTACCGCAAATGTATGGCTGCTGGGAAAGGTAATTTTCTACTTTGAGGCGGCGCCTGACAACTGGGCTAAGAAAAAGAATTTCAGAAGAGAGGCTAACGGGCACAGCTCTTTTAAATATACATCCCGAGATCCCTCCTAACGCGTTGAAAATCGTCAACCGATTCTCCAAATCTAATAGAAGATTTTCTTCTAGTTTGTAACTGAGTTGTTCGTTAACTTTTCCATAAATAAATATTTTTATACATACTATACGCTATACGCTTTATGCTATATTTGTTTTTTGTTCCGTTAGTTCGGTCAGAAGTCGAACTGACAGACGATCACACTTGTAATCAAGAGGTCGTGGGTATATCATATGGGATGGAGCCTAAACGTCACAGTAGTTTGATTTCCACTTCTTCAAACTGTTCCACAAAAAATCAAGCCTCCAATTCTTAGGTCAATTGTTCTCTAGCTGTTCTGGAAATAGGAAAAACTGCCTAAATCTAGCAATCTAGAACACCCTGTACTATTATCACCTACTTGATTTTTTCTAAGCAACTCAATCACTCTTATTTTCATAGACGACGGCCTATCTTGATATATAATACGACTTTATTGCCTATATCTAAATCTCCCAGCGGCGCAACCAGATCTTTTTCTAGGGGGGGACACACAAAAGTGTATACGAGACTGTTGTAGCGTTATAGTAGAACAAATACATATATGAAACATAAAAAAGAAGGCGCAATCCTTTTGATATTTTTTGCCGACATTCCGAAGCCATCCGCACTCATCCGCAATTGTTTGGGACCAGGGCCGGACTGAATTACTTTACTCAGAAACACTGTGGAAAGAACAGAAAATAATGATATCAGTAACCTAAATTATATTATCTAAATAGGTGTAGATATGGTTTGTTCTCTTGCCTACTTTTGAGCTACTAAGTGATTCATGAAGTCAAATAGAAACAATTCAAAATGTGTATAGTATCATATTTTTATAAGACAGGACTATTATCTCGTTATGTAAAATTCAGGACGGAAAATCTCATAAATTACGCTCCAAATGAACATAAAATCATTGAGAAATTCCATGTTGACGTTCAATAAATGTCACTTCCCTAGCTACTCGTGGGAACAATATGAGTAAGAAAACTGTAAAAGAAAACCCAAACGGGGAGGGTAAAACCCCCGATCCTCAGGAAACTGAGGAAATGGAGATCGGAAATCCGACTCCACAAGAGGGGCTGGGCGAGAACCCAGTCTCTCAACAAGAGGAGAGCGGAATCATACCGCCTCCACCAGAACTGACTACAGATCAGGAAAGGGAACTGCTAAAGTCCCCAATACCGACTGAATCAGATCAGGATGAGACAACCAGGGCACTGGATAGCCTCAAACTGAAACGTACTCGACTTCCAGGGTCGGGGCTGTGGCTGGGGGCACCAGGGTCGGCCTAATCCACCCTGACTATCCTACCGCAGCCCTAACGGGCGAACAATTGAAGGTCCTTCAGCGAGCCATCATGGAAGCTGTAGGCCTAATACCTGATGATGGCCCGCAGGTGAGGTTCCAGAGCTGTACTCTTCGGCCTGGATGGTTGCAAATTACCTGCGCGGACAGCATCAGTGCCAACTGGCTGGAGGAGGCATCAAAGCAACTCCAACCATGGGAAGGGACGAAAATCCAATTCGTCAAAGAGCAGGACCTTCCAAAACCTCACATCTGTGTGGCATACATCCCGGACGATGATGCCGGTGAACGGCTCTCGGCCGAGATGGTGCTCACGAGATTGAGGAAAATGAACCACGGTCTGACCACTCGGGATTGGGTCATACTAAACCGAGAGGACTCGGGCCGTGGGCAAACTTGGACATTCGCCGTAGACGAAATGTCCAAAACAACATTGGAGAAGCTGGAATTCAAGCCCTACTTCGGTTTCGGACGAATTCAGTTCCGTCCGAAAGGCGGTCGTGGAGGGAAAGAACCTTCCCGAACGCAGCAAGAGGGGGAGAAGGAAAGCACTCCTCCAAAGTCGGTCGCAAAGGGAGCACCGCAAGGGAAAGGCCGATCCTTCCCGAAAAGTGCCCCCCAGACCAAACAGCCTACGAGGAGGGTCTCGGGAAAGGGAAAATCCATCCCGAATAGACCACCACTCGTCAAGAGTGCCGGCACCTCCAGAGGGAAGGGGAGCAAACCGCCCTCTGGGGAAGGCGGGGGAGGACCGCCTAAAGAAGGCAAGGAAGGAACTGGCTGACACGTCAGTCAGGCTCTTGCAGGGTAACCTGCAACATGCCAAGGCCGCCACCTACGTCCTTGGCAAAAAATTCATTGAGGAGCGGATAGATCTGGCCCTCATCCAGGAACCCTGGACATCCAACACAGGCCGAATTACCGGCCTGAGTAATACATCTGGTAAGGTAATTGCAGTCAGCTCTGGGGTAAGACCCAGGGCATGTATCCTAGCCAGAAGCAACATTAACTATTTTATTCTTTCAGATTTCTGCACCCAAGACATGGCAACTATCCATGTGAAGTTTCCAGAGAGAGGGAGTATGACGGAACTTATCGTCTGCTCAGCATACTTTCCTGGAGACGCAGGGGCAGAACAACCTCCTCCAGCGGCCGTGCGAGAACTAATTGCCTTCAGCCGGAGGAACAACACCCATCTGGTGATAGGATGTGACGCCAATGCACACCATATAGCGTGGGGCAGCACAAACATCAACACGAGGGGTGAGTCTCTTTTTAATTACTTGATGGGGGAGGAGCTCACAGTTAACAATGTGGGCTCTGAGCCAACCTTCATCAATAGTATTGGGAAAGAGGTACTAGATTTAACAATCAGCTCAGAATTTCTAAGCAATAAGATATCCAATTGGAGGGTATCCTCTGAACCATCATGCTCAGATCATAGACACATTCAATTCAACATTGAAATAGGCCCCAGGCCAGTGGTACAATACCGAGACATACGGAGCTTGGACAGGGAAGGATACAAAACCTCCCTGAAGAACCATCTCCAAAACGGACTGACCACAACACATAGTCGTGAACAAATAGATATTGCTGCGGAACATCTGCAAACCGCACTTATCTCAGCATATCACGAAAACTGTCCACTAAGGGAGAAAAAGGATAACCGAAATGCTTCTTGGTGGAACAAAAATCTGGATAAATCACGAAAAGAAGTTCGAAGACTATTCAACCGAGCTAAAGAATCAGGTGAATGGGAAAACTACAGGGTTGCTCTAACCACATATAACAAAAATATCCGGAAAGCAAAAAGAGAATCATGGGAACGATTCTGTGAAAATGTGTCCAGCACATCAAGCGGAGCTCGTATCCACAAGATTCTATCCAGAGAGCCGACACAGGAGCTGGGATCGCTTAAACGTCCAGACGGCTCCTTTACGGCCTCCAGGAAAGAAACACTAGAGCTATTAGCTAATAACCACTTCCCAGGTAGCCTGATTCTGGACAAACGACCCCCAGTCACAAACGCAGGCCGAACAAAACGACCGGGCAGAGGTGACTGGATGGCTGCCAACAAAATAATCACACCACAAGCGATAAGATGGGCGGTTAACTCGTTCCACCCATACAAATCGCCAGGAGAGGACGGCATAGCTCCAGTTCTGTTACAAATCGGACTGGAACTTATTGTACCTATACTCACAAGACTCTTCAGAGCCAGTTTAGTCTGGAACTACATTCCACCCAACTGGTCTGCGACTAGGGTGATCTACATTCCGAAGATAGGTCGGACTGACCCACACCCTAAATCGCTCAGACCCATTAGTCTGACATCCTTTCTGTTGAAAAGCATGGAGAAAATACTGGATGGACACATGAGGTGCGGTGTACTAACAAAACACCCCCTTAATGTTCACCAGTATGCCTACCAAGCTGGCAAATCAACAGAACTTGCCCTCAATAACCTGGTCTCAGGAATAAACGACGCCCTGGAACAACAGGAGATAGCAGTCGCAGCATTCCTGGACATAGAAGGAGCATTCAACAATGCACTACCTCATTCCCTCTATGAGGCTACTGCCTCCAGGGGAATTGAACCAATACTATGTGACTGGATAAGAACTATGCTTCATAGCAGAACCATAACGACCTCCCTACAGGGGGAAAGTGTCGGCTTCAAGCCAGCCAGGGGCTGCCCGCAGGGGGGAGTCCTCTCCCCTCTGCTGTGGTCACTGCTGGTGGATGATTTGCTGGCCATTCTCTCGATATGGGAGGTCGATCTGCAAGCATATGCTGACGATCTGGTCCTAGTAATACGAGGCAAATCCGAAGAGACGATCTCCTACGTCCTTCAGGATATACTAGATACCATATATAAATGGTGTGAGAGGGAGGAAATGTCCAATAACCCCCACAAAATGGTCATAGTACCGTTCACCAGAAAAAGGAAGCTGGAACATCTAAGACCTCCTTCCATCAATGGTGTAACAATTCCTTTCGCGAGTGAAGCAAAATATCTTGGACTAACCCTTGATAAAAAGCTAAATTGGAACTCGCACCTGGAAAAGACTATCCGAAAGGCTAGTCTATCACTATGGACATGCCGCAGAATATGTGGCAAAACATGGGGCATGTCACCAAAACAAGTATACTGGCTGTACGTGACCGTCATACGACCTATGATCACGTACGGCTCTGTAGTCTGGTGGGGCAAAGGCCAACAGAAAATGGCCCAGGCCAAACTCAATGGACTACAGAGACAAGCGTGCCTGGCGATTACGGGGGCCATTTGCTCCACGCCAACAGCAGCAATGGAAGCCCTTCTTGGACTACTTCCTCTTCACATAGTTCTGGAGAGAGAAGCAAGATGGGCAACATACAGACTCCACCAAGCGGCCACTAGTCAACCGCAGGCAATAGTCATGAGAGGCAGCAGCATGCTGGAGGGCATAATAGCTCACAACATTCTGGGAATGCCCTCAGACATCATGCCTAAAACTATCAACCTTCACAAATCCTACACGGTGGTCTTCCCTGAAAGAGAAGACTGGGCTCGGAACGAAACTGACCTATATAGGGCTAATGAATGTTGGTTCACCGATGGTTCTAAAACTCTGGAAGGCGTCGGAGCCGGAATATACGGGATGAACCCAGTAGTGAAACGCTCATTCAGCATGGGCAAATTAGCTACGATATTCCAGGCAGAGGTACATGCCATTGAAATGTGTGCAAGGGAGTTGGAAAATCGACACCACACACGGAAAACAATAAAAATATTTTCAGATAGTCAAGCAGCACTGAAAGCGCTTGAATCCAACTGCTTTAAATCTAAAGCAGTATGGAACTGCAGAGAAACCTTGAACCAACTAGCAGAACGTAACAACGTGAACCTAGTTTGGATACCAGGTCACACGGGCCTAGTAGGAAACGAAATAGCGGACGCCCTAGCAAAAGGGGGGGCCGAAACACCGTTCACTGGGCCAGAACCGATCATCGGTATAGCATATAGCACTGCCAAGAATGCTATAACATCCTGGGCAGATAAGAAAAGACTCGAGTACTGGCGCAGTCTACCGGGCCTAGCCCATTCCAAAGCATTTATTGCTGGTACAAGGAACAAACAGGACACTGACAAACTACTAGAACTCAGCAGAGCAGATCTCAGAGTTATAGTGGGGTTGCTCACTGGCCACTGCAAACTCAAATACCACATGCACAAAATCGGACTTGCACAAGATGCAGAGTGCCGCCTATGTATGGAGGAGGATGAAACGGCGAAACACATCCTGTGTACATGCCCCGCAGCGGCCAGAACCAGATTTTCAATATTCGGCAATACAACAGTAAGGCCAGAAAACCTGGTAAATTGTTCTCCCAACGCAATCCTCAATTTCGTTAAGAAATTGGATATACAGGGAGAAATATAACCCTAGGGTGAGCCACAATAGGCCAATGGCCGCAGTGGAGGGCCTGACAATAGGCCCACTCACGTTCAACCTAACCTAACCTAACCTAAATGTCTGAAATCGTCGTGCATAAAATGTATGTATTTCGGGCATAACTTGCTTTGATGGACCTAGGCGTATCAATATCCTACTTACATGCTGTGGTTCATAAAAGCCTACTTAAGCCCTCGATACATGAATTGTGTCAGTTATTAGCGCGCTTGTAGAGAGATATATTCCTCCCGTTGAGAGTCGAATGCCTGAAATCGTTTTCCGTCAACGCATATGCAGACGCATTCTATTTTATCTCGAAAGGAATAAGGCTATAACAGTCCTGATGGAGTTTTCCACCCATTATTTTCAGAAAGTGTGATTCACTGCAGGTTATTCATACCATATCGTTCAAGTCAGGTGTGTTACCATCCAGCTGGAAGATGGCTAGAGTCCTACCAAGCAAGGAAAGAAAAACCCACCAAACAAAAAAATATACCTAGGCCTTTTGCTTTTTATCAGTTATTTCTAAAGTGATTAAGAAAGTCATCAACATTAAGCTCATCAAACATCTAGAACTCCCAGAAATCATAAATGATAGGCAATATAGCTTTCGCCATTGAATCTTGACTTGACATCTGCTTGCCGATATGTTAAATAAAGCTACCATCATAGGCTCACCACCTCAACTATGCCTTCTTCAATTCAGTTTTTTTATTTTCAGGCAGATCATCCCATGTGGTGATGGTGGATGGAGTATCCTCTGATACTATAGCCATCAGTTACAACGATCCACTAGGATAATTTCTGGTACCAACATCGTTCCTATTCCACATAGTCTAAGATCTTATGAATCCCCTTCGCTATTTTATCATCAGAACGATGGGCAAATATGAAGTTTAGGTCATGGTGCCTTTGGGAGGTTACAGGGAGCAGAGAGGCTAAAAATACCAACTCACTTTCGTCATACTATGAGGGATAATTTTTTATATTTCATCCGGGATAATATTAGGAACCACATCATTCATTGCCAAACACGTTACCATGGTGCCCACCCCTTGCCCGACTCCCTTAATCCTTGATGAATTTTAACTTAACTATCGTTTGGGTATAATAGCCGTATTTTTTGCACATTCAATCAGGAGATGTTTCCTCAGTATCTTGGCGGTTCTGGTGGTGCTAACCCCTAGACAAAATTGAATATAAAGGGTGATCCACGTTGGAATTATCATGTCCGCGTCAATTATTTCAAATAGAACACCCTATATATCATTCAATTTGTGAAATTTCCATGGAAAGCTGAATAATTCAAACATACACATCACGCCCTCTTGAAGTATAGTGGATAAATTGGTGAGGAATTTGATGAATTCGAAAAAGATGCCAAATGATAATGAACTTTGTTAGCTTCGAGCATTTTTTCAAGAATTATTCAATTAATTCTTTACGAACTTTTTACTTACTTTGAAGGAACACAGAATTTAACGGACGCACTGTGTACAATTTTCATGTGTGATATATATTTATGATGATATATTTATGACCTCAGCTTCCCATGGAGATTCCAAAAATTGAATTATATATGTATAGGGTGTTCCATTAGAGAAAATAATCGCGGACGTCATGAATCAGACTCGGATAACCCCGTGTATTCCGTTTTCCCTCAGAAATGTGGAAAAATGAAAATGAAACTCGACCTATTTCAGTAGATTCCTCAGAAATGGGTTTGGCTAAAAATGTATTCATTGACTACTTTACGAGAATTCCTGATGTAACGGACTCACTGTATACACAGAATCTATGCTGTATACAAACCCTATGTGAGATATATGTTTGAAATCAGCTTCACATGGAGATGTATGAATGTGGCAAATTGAATTCAAAAGTCTACCTGATTCAAGAGATTCTTCAAAAATTGGTAGTTTGCCTGAAAATAATGTTATTCAGTTCCTAACGAAAGCACTGTATACTGTATATATTCTGGCTACTGAGGAGACATTTTCTGATTGTTACCCAAGTAACATAATATAAAATCCAGCTCTTATACTTCAAACGAATGTTGAGTTTCAATTCATCAAGATTTAAGGGTGCCTGGCAAGGGGTAGCCACCATAATAAAGTATCATGGCAATGGTATGGCAATGGATGGCATGGTTTCTAATATTATCCCGAATGGAATATAAAAAAATTACCCTTTATAGTATGACGAAAGTAAGTTGGTATTTTTAGCACCTTTACTCCTTGTAAACTCCCAAAGGCTCCATGACTCGAACTTCATATTGGTCCATCGTTCTTATATACCTGTGTTGGGAACAAGCACTAAGAAACATTCATCTTTTATACAGGGTGTTTCTAAATAACACCGAGATAATTCAAGGGGTGATATTCTAGCAAATAAAGTTCATATAAACATATGTCCTAACTTGCTCCGTTTTTGAGATACAGGATGTTGAAGTTGGAAGTATTTTTTCATAAACCCCCTGTATAAGCTTTCATGTTGCCAAAATTCGGAATGGTTGGGAACTGAGGAAGCCCCAAAATTTCAAAATAATTCTAGTTGGGGGTTATTGAGTAATCTCAATGGAAGTCTTGAAAATACGTCTACATCGAAATTTGGAGTCGAATCGAATTTTTATTGTTTCTTCAAAAATTAAGGTAGATACAATAATCATATAAAGGATAAGAATGTTGTTATTCCTAAAGTTAAATCTAATAAAGAAATGAAACTCAGGAAAACCGGTGGCGTACAATGATAATCACCATAAATATCGATAAATGTACCCACTGTGACGCCACTGGAAGTATTATTTCGAATCTAATTGCACCAGAAGAAGCTTCATATTAATATTAACAAAACCACACCGTTTCATTGAAATTGATGGAATGACAATTGAGTAATGAATGAAAAAACGATTTCTCATGGAAATATTAATGCCCTGTATCTCGAAAACGAAGCAAGTTAGAACACATGTTTACATGAACTTTATTTCCTAAAATATCAAAAGGAATCATTTCTCGAATTTTTTCGGTATTATTTAGATACACCCTGTAAAATAACCAAGGTCTGGCGTTCATGGGATCTTGCTCTAATATCAATGATCTATTGGGACTAACCACTTGCCGATCCACAGCTTTACAGATGATATTACTCTCCATACTGCGTTCTCTTTCAAAATTTCAATCACTTCCCAGGGAACTGAGAACTCACTCAATGGCAATGAAGGTCTTGCTGCAATCACAGCCTGGAGAACCAACAACTTAATTGATTTCAACACCACCCAAACTCATGCCTGAGTTTTCTCTAGAAAAGTGGAACTAAGTATGCCTGATATAACAATGTCTCCTACCATCATTTCCACAAAGTCCACGATACATACAGGGTGCGCATCTTGAAATTGAAACCCTATCTCAACTCATTCGTTCTGATAGATATAAAAAAAAATGTCAAATTGAAAACTCACTTGAAACAACCGAAACGTTTATTTTGTGTAATTGTTCAATATACAGGGTCATTCGTTTTTTCGGAGACGACATCAACTCTAATTTTTTAAATGGAACATCCTATATAATTTTTGACATGTTGATAGAGCTTTTTTTTCTGATTTCAAATATATACATGAGTTGCATATTTGGATGAGAAATTGTCGAGTTATTGATCGATGACCAAAACACCACTGTTAAACATATATAAATGGCTTTGAAATGATGTTTATATATTGTTCAAGCTCCATGAAGGTGTTATGTCATTGTTTATTATAGAATTGAAATCGTTCAATCTCAATGAAAAAATATGTATGGAGTGTTTGAATAGAAGATGCCGTATTTTAGTAATAATAACTTGCGAAAAACGTTTGGTGAACATACATCATTAATCACTCGACAATTTTTCATCCGAATATATTATAACATATTTATATTTTTGTGATCAGGAGAGGAGGTTCTATCGAAATATCAAAAAATGTCTGAGATGGTACATTTAAAAAATCAGAGTTGATTTTCCAGAAAAACTAATGACCCGGTATATAGAACAATTTCATAAAATGAGAGTTTGGGTCGTTTCAAACAATTTTCTCAAATGACAATCTTTCATATCTCTAGAAACAAAAGAATTACACCTTGTAAATCGCGAAAGCTATGCTCCACAAAAACTCCCAAGCACAGATATGGCCCTTTTCAGATTACTGTCTCCACATAATATGGGGTTCAGTACACTGATACTCTTATAGATTTCATCAAGGAATGAGCCATTCACCTGATGGTTGGTGATGACACACTAACTAATTATCTCACATCATCGGAACACCGAAGGAATCTCGGCGACCTTTCACTTTTCTATAGACCACGGGAATTATTATTCAGAATGTTTACTATAATTCCATCACTAGCAATCCCAGTCAGACGTACTCGACAAGCCCAGTCAGCACATGCTTTCGCCGTAAATCTCAAGATATGTCGAACAACTCTTTACCAAAACTCGTTTCTCTACAGACCTGCAAAGCTTTGGCATTCTCTGACAAAGGAAGAATCCACATTAAGACCTTATAATCTCCAAAAGTTGAAAAAATCAGATGCTACCTCCCCTCTCTATCCCTCCTAGGTACGTACGATGGTTCTCCTCGAACATAATGAGGATTCCAATTCGTGCGCTCCACGAGATGAAAAAGACAGTCAGCGTGAAGAAAATGAAATTATATCGATTGCACACTATACCACTGGACCCTAGTGCCCACCCTTTGGTTGCGCCGCTGTCTCCTGTATCGAGCAATTATTAAATTATCATTAAATAATAACGAGATCGCAATGAATAATAAGTACCCAATTATTGGTATGCAAGCTCCAATTAAAATAGCGATTTCGGTTCCTACTAATTATTTAAATACATTTCTCGTACCCACCTACCTATTATCGATACAAAAATTCTTTGTCACCTAGGCAAATACCTGAACATACTTCCTCAAATGTACCGTTTGAACTTTGAAGGCTCTCATATTATTTTATTACCAATGTCAGTGGAAATGTTGTGATTGGTTTTTCTGACGATAGTTCAAAGAGTCGAAACTTCGAATATAAAAATTGATTCAGTCATTTTGAAGGTGATGACAACGACAATAGTGCGTCAGGGTAAAATAATAAAAGTGTATTGATGAATATCACAATTCCTACCGGTCTCATGTGGCATTACGATTCGGCCGACTGGGAAGGTCTTCGTTTGTTTTTTTAGCGTTTCCATGGAAGAGAGTTTGTTTCTCCTCAGCAGATCCAACACGATGTGCTGAGACAATTTCTGAAATCAACATGTTGGCGATGCAAACCTACATACCGAACACTGCAAGGAGAACATCTTCCGATAAGTCCTGTTTCAGTAGAAACTGCTCTAGAGCTGCCGCTTCCAAACAGGCAGCATTCCATCGATGCCAAAAAAATCCAGGCCCTGAGACTAGAGAAGAATATGTCGATGCTAGAGGTATATGCAATGAGACAATTCGATCATCAAAGGATGCTCATAATGCCAAAATAAGATCAAAACTCGTTGAATGTCCTAATGAATCCCGTTCATTTTGGTCCTTCGCCAAAGCTGTAGGAAGAAACTTCACTTCCAGCTCGTTTTCTCCTCTAACCAAGGAAGATGGAACACTAGCCACAATTGCCCAGGAGGAAGCCAACATTTACGCATTTATTTGCTGGAAATTCCACTCTGGATTCATCGGGAAAACAACCTCCAAACATAACGCCAATTGACAGTCATATGCCAGAGATCACCTCTCGCCAACGTACTATAAGGAAGATTTTATTGGGTCTCAACACCAACAAAGCTCATGGCTCCGACGGAATCCCACTGATTGTTCTCAAGAAATATGCTCTCGAACTAACGCCTGTTCTCTGCAAGTTGTTCAACTACTCTTACAAATTGAGGATATTCACGTCCAACTGGAAAATTGCAAGAGTTCAACCAATTCCTAAAAAAGGCAAAAAGACCTTACCTAGCAACTACAGACCGATCGCACTGCTATCTATTATTTCGAAGATCATGGAGAAAGCTATCAACATCGAGCTCATGGAATACCTCTGGAACATTCTGGTATTATCAACGATAGGCAATATGACTTCCATCATCAGAGGTCAACTGGTGACCTGCTCGCTTACGTCTCACATCATAATATAGCAGCAATCTATCGAAAAATAGGGTGAAACCTTAGCCGTGGCTCTTGATATCTCCAAGGCATTCGAAACTCCTCGCCATCTTATGGCTTGCCTCCCCAACTATATGTTCTCTGCTAGCTAGTTTTCTCTCAAACAGGTCTCTCCATGTAGTGGTCGACGGAGTTTCATCTGACTCTCTTATCACAAATGCTGGTGTTCCGCAAGAATCAATTCTAGAACCAACACTATTTCTACTCCATATCAAAGATTTGTTGAAAGCAACTTCATTTCCAGTAGACAGCTTCGCGGATGATAGTACCTTCCACACCGCCTTCTCTTCCAGGGCTCCAATTCCAGCCAGGCAAATCAGAAACGAACGAGGGATGAATGTTGACAACATGAATATGAACTTGGCAACAATTCTGGAATGGGGATCCAATAACTTCAATGCGAACAAAACACATGCATGCCTTTTCTCTAGAAAAGCCGATCTCACTGTGCCCAACATAAGACTGTTAGGAGTAACCATACCTTTGAACACATCCATTCCGATGCTTGGTATTATTATCAGCAATAACCTTCCTTGGAAAAATCACGTGAGATCAATTGCTAAAAGTTCATCCCAAAAACTTGGTTTTCTGTTTCGGGCCAGGAGCTATTTCACTTCCAGTCAGCTGCTCATGATCTATAAGGCACAGATCCAACCTGTCCTGAAATACTGTTCCCATATTTGGAGTGCAGCACCCAAACATACCCTGAAACTGTTGGACTCTGTCCAAAAAAAGACAATTCGTCTCGTGGCTGATGCCTCGCTCACAAACTCACTCACTTCTCTGGAACACCGTAGAAAAGTTGGCGATCTGGCTCTATTTTATAGATATTTGCATGAACGATGCTCTTCTGAAATATCAACAATTGTTCTTTCCTTGGCAGTTCCCACGAGATTAACCCTTCGAGTTGAGGCTTCGCACCCCTTCGTGGTCACTTTGGAGACCTGCAGAACATCTCTTTCCAATGACTCGTTCATCCAACGAACAGCGGGGCTCTGGAATACATTGTCAAGGGAGGTGTTTCCCGAGGCATATAACCTCCAGAAATGTAAGAAGAACACCAATTCCTACCTCGTTTCTCTTGATTCTCACGATGTTCTCTGAACATTACAGGAGATCCCTTCTCGTGAGAAACAGAACATAAAAAAACCTTGCTGCAGATACATAAATTGTTGGAAAAAAAGATGGAAACACAGTATATTTCTTCAAAAGAGCTAGTTATGATTTTTGATCGCAAATAACTTCCTCCAAGTAATCAATCGAATTGTTGGAATTGGCATTGATCATAACGAAATTTCTTGTGGTGGTGAATCCGAATAATCATCGGGATAAGACCCAATTTATTTCTTAGAGAGGAATATCGAATCAGCATCACAGTGTTCTCTCATGACCGAAAAGTACTTCAAATCTTTTATGCACTGGAGGGCGATTAAGTGCACTTCACCGCCCTCGGGTCCATTATAACTTGCGGGCCGTAAAGTACTTCTCCGTTCTCATGAAAAACCTATGTTTGCACTCTGAGCTGATTCTATTATTTCCAGCGGTATATTGTATACATGATCTTCTTCACCCCATTTCATGAATCTTATCACTTTTCACTCTACTAACGCACTTCTTTGAAAAATTGCTCTCTTGCTGTCTGAAGTTTTCACCTCGGTTTTCACCCACAGGATGGCAATTTAGCTCAATTTTTTCGTGTATTGCTAGACAACAACCATATCAGCTTGATTGACAATGTCAAAATTAGGTAGTGGGTATCTGAACCACTTACAGATTTTCTGATTCTTTAAGGCATAGATGAATAATAAATTAACAACTTGTCATGTTTTTTCTACACTTTTCATAGTGGCAGATATTCACCAGCTTTTTCTGGGGATTCGTGGAGTGGCAAGGTTTTCAATTAAAAAATGTGGCACTATTTCAAGGAGATGTTGTTCATCTGTTAATGCTAGATATTGCAAAAGAGGTAATCCTACGACAAGAAAGTATTAAATACCAACCTAATTATTTGTTAAAACAAAAAAATACCTCACTAGAAGGATAGTATCAAACATTTGAGAGATTCAACGATTCAATATGGTAGAGTACTCGAGAATATATATAACTGATGCGCTAGTATTTCAGATACTTGCTGCTTTACACTCACTCGTAGGATCCTATCAGGGGGTACTGATTCTAATGTAGCTATATATGTCTCAACCAAGTGCTTGTAGAGTATATCAAATTGACGTTAAAAAGGCAGGAATATAGCAATCATCAATGAAATACTAGATGAAATACTAACTTCTCAGCTTTATTTATATATACCACTGAGTGGAAATGTGAAAAACTAATCACTTTGATAAATGTTGTTTTTATAGAATACCAAATAAGAATAGTGGAAAATCTGGAGTGGGTAAAACTGTTTTTAATAACAACCTCACTAATTTAACCACCCTATATTAAACACTCCTTACAGAATCGGACCGAATATCTCTTGAAGCAGTTTCTAGAAGCACAAAGCTTCCGACTTGCAACCGAGAAAATGAAGTATTTTTCGGCTATGCACTCCGAAATGCGATGTGATAAATAATAAAATCGATTGATTGATAATAATGTCATGTAAATACGGTCAAAACGGTCTCACTATGTATAATATACCTACTCAAATTTTGATATATTGAAGAGAGTTGTTAGACACTAAATCTGTCTTGCAATCAGGCCCGGACCCTGTTGCTACTACGCCCCTGAGCTCTTCTATTTATTTACATAGGCCATTTTCGAACAAATAGGCCTTAGCCTTCAGGGCTATCTGACAACATTCGGAGACTTATTTCGACTTTGAAATAGACCACACGCTCTAGTAATGCCAACTGGTGTGAATGTAAATGTTACCTCCATTGGAAGGGAATCTCGAAGGGAATATTCTCAGATATATTAATAAACACAAAAAAATTGGTATACAGTGTGTCCATCTTAAGGACTTACCACCCCTGTAAAATTGTTATTATCTGACCGATTTCAAAAAACTTGTTCTTGTTGGATAGGTATTTGAAATGTCCATCCAACAAGAAAGTGATTTTACTCATGAACTGTCATCGTGGCCAACTGCGACCAACTTTATTGACTCATATTTGAGAAAGTACTATTAGGGATTTTTTTTTTCACAAAAAACAATGATGGATTCTGAATCAAGATCACTTGAAAAACACCTTTACTGATTTTTATCATCATAAAACACAGGGTGTCCGAAAAAATGAATTATGTTTTTTTAATAGGTGATCAGAAAATGTAGTAGTGTGGTCGAGAGTGTGGTATTTTTGAGAAGAATTGATGACACATTATTATTGAGGATCACTTTGAACATATCTGTACCGATTTTCATCATTCAAGAATACGATGTGTATGAGAAAACAATTGAAAAGAAAAAGTAGGCAATATTTTTTCATCAACTCAAAAAAAATATTAATTTGATTTTTCGAACACCCTGTGTTTAATGATGATGAAAATCGGTACAGGTATGTACCAACTGATCCTGACTCATCGTTTTATTTTGAGTGAAGAATTATCAGGATGAAAAATATTGCTTACCTATCCTTTTTAATTTTTTTTTCTCAGACACATTGTATATTCAAATGACGAAAATTGGTACAGGTATATTTGAAATAATCCTCAATGATAATTTGTGATTATTTATTTCTGGAAAAACCACAGAACTACATTTGCTGATCACCTATTTGAAGAAAATGATGATTCGTTTTTTCGGACACCCTGTGTTTTATGATGATGAAAATCGGTACAGGTATATTTCAAGTGGTAATGATTCAGAATCCATCATCAAGTTTCGTGGAAAAAAAACCCTAATAGTACTTTCTGGAATATGGGTCATTGAAATTTGTCGCAGTTGGCCACGATAACAGTCCAAGAATTAGAGTACTATCTCGTTGCATGGGCATTTCAAATACCTATCCAACAAAAACAAGTTTTATGAAATTGGTCGAATAATAACGATTTTACAGTGGTGGTGAGTCCTTAAGGTGGACACACTGTATATAAAGAAATACATTGAGAATTCACATTCTCCATGTGATGGAAATATTAATTCATTGTTAAAAAAAAATCCTCATAAATTACATTGTAAAAATTATGAGTCGGTTTTGTACTTTTGGTGTTTGGTGAGGCACTGTTGTAGTGGCTCGATCCGTACATTGTAGTGATGTTAACCTCGGGGGTTATAATTCATAATCTAGATGAAAATACCATCACAATAAGAAATCAATAGAGAGGGGTCTATTGATTTCTTATTGTGAATTTAGAATTTTAGTGGTTAGTATCACCTCCCCCCCCCTTGATCAGGAAGTGAAACTGGCAAGAAAAATTCCTCCTGAAATCAACTATTTTTAGTTTTTAAATGGCCACCTTGTATAGGTAGTAAAGTAAGTCTAATGTAATATATTCATTTCACTTGATTATTTGGGATTTTTTCTTTTTGTTTCTACAAAATGAAAATATAGGTATTATCTCAATATACATAATGTGTAGTAGGACAAATCAAAATGAACACTGCGTTCAACAAATGTTTCTATCAGGAAGCCTAGAAGAAAAATTCAATAGTCTCTCAGTGACACTTTGTTTTACTTAGTTTTGGACGTTTCGGGAACGAATCTGCTACCGTTTCCAACATAAAAATGCAAAACACTTCCCTTCGAAAATTCTGTTCTAGTTTGACATTCCTGTGTCATACTGATTACTGATGTTGACATATGGAAGAGAGATGATGTTAGTATATAGATGAGTTACAGGATATTTTCATTAATTGATCTTGAATCGAGTCTCAAATCTACCATTTACCCAGACAGCACTGGATATTCCTAGAATATTCTCTAAATATGCTAAATGAGGAGAATATATTCCGAATATTTTTCGAATATTCTTAGAATATATTTGTGCCTCTGGAATATTCAAAGAATATTCAGATGTGAATATTCTAGTATATTCCAGAAGGAATATTCTAAACTGTATATTCCTAAAATATTCCAGTTGGATAGTGCAGAGAATATTCAGGTATGAATATTCCAGGAATATTCCCATCTGAATATTCTGTTCCTGTATATTCATGGAATATTCCAATAATGTTCCCATGTGTTTCAATGAAATTGTAAAGTATGGAAATCAACCAATCACTATTTTTCAGATGTGAGTCATTAATTTTGAAATCGTATTTCAAAGTAAAGTGATTATATTACCAGGGATCAAAAACACAAAGTCGTCTCCACAATTTTGATAGGTAGTGATCAAAGTACTCAAAGATATTATCTGAATATTCCTAGAATATTATAGGTACATTCTGGATCAATAGGGAATATTCCGTGTGTAATATTCCGGGAATATATAAAATTTGCCCCACCAGCACATTCAGGGAATATTCGATAGATGATATGTATATCCCTGCCATGTTCATGAATATTCGCAATATCCAAAAAAGATATTCTATGAATATCCATGGAATATCTGGTGCTGTGTGGGTACATGTTCAGTTTTCAGTAGTGAATACCAAGTTCTATGTATATCAACTGAACAAGAAGCAATGCTTTTGTCTCCATTCAGAAGTAGTAAATATTCGATATTTTCTCAATATATCTATATTTCTTCTCTCCAAACTATTTTCCAAAGTGTTACTGATAGGCTCCCTGCTAGAAAAAAAATTTTAAAAGCATGGGGCAAATCATCTGATTTGTCCTACTACACATATCGAAATAATATTCATATTTTTATTTTGTAGGAACTAGGGGAGAAAATCCCAAATAATCAGGGAAAATGAATGTAACACCTTCTTGATTTACCTACAGACAGTATTCAATGTAATTTATGTTACTATAGGTACTAGGAACTCGACAAGCAATTTCTATAAACGTCTCAGAAGCAATTGCAAGAAGTTATTTTGAACCTTTGTTATGAATGTTATAGCCTTCAAGTTCAGTTAGGTATTGGGACAATTCAGGTAATCAACAATTCACATTAAACAATTCGATGCGCTGCGTTGAACATTTTAGTGATATATATTTTTCAAATCTCAATTTGAAGTAACCATTCGATCAGCATTTTTCACTGAATGAAATTCTGAAAAAACATTGATGATGGCTAAAACAAGGTCGAAACACACTCCGTATAATACATGGTTATTTTCAGGATGAAAAAACTCCTAGAATCAGTGAGCACATATCAGAGGTCCGTATTTCCAAAAAATAAGTTGATGGGTCTCTACGAATACGAATCGTCTCATCACCCTGTTAAATCTCATCAAAACATTGAATATTATTTCATGTTTTTCTGTAGGTACAATAATGGAGAAAAAAGATCATCCAAAAATTTACTTTTTTGATATACTTAACTGAAAAACTATGGATAATTTAGAAAATTTTCAAAGGCTGTTGGAATGACCCGAATGCGCCACTTTTCTCTTTCTGTGCAACCTTATCTTGGCCACACTATATATATATAATATATTTTGACACCCCTAATAAATTATTGATGCGGACTCAGTGAATCGCTAATTTTCTTATCAACCCTATTGACTTATTCCATCATTCTAGTATATACTTATACTTACGAAATCAATGTCACTTTAATTCATAAAATTCCCAAAAACTTTCAACTTAACGGATTTTCGACGAGTTTTTGAACCGGTTTCTGACGACCAACGACCGTTTTTCCCGCGTTTCGAATTCGCACTGAACTTGAGCAATTCGATACCAATGATATCTACCATAATATTACTTTCATCCGAATCCGATTTACATGCCCCACCGCCCATTGGCGTGTTCATGGGAAAGTCTAGGGGGGTACCGTCCCCCCTGCTCCATAAAAGTGTGGTGGTACCGATAGAAGTGTTCAACAATGTTTTTTTCATCGCTGGGAGCGCACGAAAGAACATCGTGCGATTCAAAATAAGCGACATGCCCTCTTTCGGATATTCAAGTGACTGATGGAATGTACATTGAATATTAGTTTGTTCAAGTTTCAGTGCATTCCCCAGTTAAGTGGGTATCTTGAATCATTATTGCTCGGTTTCTCATATTATTCATGAAAGTTTCCTCACTGCACAACACAGATAATTGCAATTAATGAATAATAGAAAGATTTCCTCTCAACTTCGAGAATGAATTCGGTTGCATTTTATTCCCAGAAATGGAAAGTTACAGTAGGAATTCGAACGGATGAAATCCTTACTCAAAAGCAAAAAGCACATAATAATGTTCATTGTTTCCTATACTAGGTAGATCAATTATTTGCAAATACATCTAGCTTTGAGAACTTTTCCTCTTTCATGAACACAAATGTAGATGCAAAATATCTATACTCTGTGAACTTCAACATAATATTCACTCCACCTAATCGAATATTTTACTACTGAATGGGAACGAAATGCAAACTTGGGGCATTATTCTTCACCGAATCTCATGTATTTGAAGTACGAATATAAGCTGAAAACCTCCTCGAATGAAAAGAGAACCTATACACGAATGAAAAGGACCAAAAGTGAAGTTTTCTTTGCTCAAATCACTACAAAAAATCTAAATAATACACACAAGCAAATGAGACATTTCAAAACAATGTACTTTCGCCACATTGGCGCTGTGATCTTGAATTCAGTCGCCTATAGTTCTTTTTTCAGAAGAACCTTGGGAGAAATACTTACTGATCGATGAATTGTACAAATATATCATTTCATGAGCTATCAAAAAAATAAATGGTTTTTTTAAATCTTGAAGCGCTCGAAAGGAAATTCCTATAATGTTCCAAAAACATAGTGCGTGGAATAATTTTCATTATTTGCATATGTGAATACTTCCATTGGCTTTTATAGATATAGCCAAATTGAAAAAACAGTAGATAATTAATCTATAACCCACTAAACATGTATTATTACAAAATATTGCCCCAATATTGTAGAGCTTTCTTCTGTAATATGAAAATAGAATATTGTATCAATTTTGCTGCTATATTCGTGTTGACAATATAAGAGCAGAACCTACTGACAAATTGTTTTTGAGTTACAAAGTGACCCTTTTATTGTAGTTTCAATAGCAATAGTGCATCAACATATAAAATATATATTTGAATTAAAATAACAACATCATATGGACTGTCTACGAACAATATTAGTACAAGTACAACGTTACATATAGAACTATCTTCGAATTCTTAATTGTAATGTTGCATTAAAATTGATAATTCATTGAGTTTGTAAATAACATAAGCTAACTACGAACAATATTGCTACAACTAATGTGATGCAACACATAGTGATTGAGAATTGTAATATATCTGATATATACAAAATGCTTCATTGTGTATCGATCGAGAGACGCCATTTTCTGGAATGCCTACGCGCAGTCGCAGATACTTGCATTCGACAAACGCCACCAGCATCTCAGTAGCAATATTTGATGATCTTTGGCTTCGTGAGAGGTATTTTGTTGTTGTACACGTCCAAATGGCATTAAATACCAATAAATTTACTTTGAAACACGAATTGAAGTACAGTGGTGATCTGGCGATATGTGATATTATGCAGTTGGGAAGGTTTTATAGTTGCAGTTAGGATGCCTGATGGTTAGGTGAGTCATCAGTTATTTATTGTAGATTAGGTATAACTTTAACAAATTTATACACCGTTTGATCCATGCGGATCGGTCGATCGATAATGAAGAATATAGAGTGTTGATAATTAATTGTATATCTGCCTATAGTTAGTTAAAGGACAAACTTGTGAATTCCTTTTTTTTTAGTGAGCAGTCAAAGTAACACAAATTGTATACCTACTCTTTTTTTGTTTCTGTTACAGCATACAAAAATCCATGAATCATTAAAAGTAATATGAAGTCGATCTTTTTGATTACTAAAACACTCACGGAAATTGAGGTTTTGTGTATAACTCATTGTGATCGAAGAACTATATACTATTACAATCACCGCTCAAATCATCAAATCTTATCTCTCATCTTTTTGTCGTACTTAGCTACTGTATAGAAAACTTGAGCTCGCACTCACAATTCATTAGAAAACAACCTCAAATATTTTTCTTCAGAATATTCATATCATCTGGTATATGAACATCTCTCTAGTGAGTCTAGTGTATATTATAATAACGATACGCTCAGCATATCATTGATATTCATATGAGATATCAATGGATTATTGTAGAAATGGTTATTCTCATGGTCCACAGAATTATCAGAAAATCATTGATACTCAATTGGGGGTCTAGAGAATGTTTTGAACATTTGAAAATGAATATTTTCAGAATCAAATATACGATCCTCAACTTTCAAGTTTGACCGATAGATGAACTAAAAGGTAGGTAGATTCCTGATTATTTCATTTCATTGTTCTTCTCTTTGTTCCAGGTTCTTGTGCAGTGCCTAAGCCGTAGCACCGTTATCGAAAACATTTTGAGAATTGCTCCATTGACTAATGAATTATGAAATAGTCGACACGATTAATCGATTATTAGAAAATCGCTGCGCTATGTATAATTAATAACATAAAATATGTAATTTTCCAATATTTTTTTATTCAAGGTCGTCAGTAACCTTGATGAAATATTACTTGAATAATTCATTCGAAAACATCACATTTATAATATTGCTGAACGTCCGTTTTAGTAGTTGCTGCGACCTTGCAGTAAGATAGTGACAATATTTGATGTAACGCATCACATTGTAATATTGCTGCAATATTGTTGTGATATCACTTTGCTTAGTGAAAAAGGTATTTTGATAAATACACAAAATAGAAAATACTGATTACGGAGGTGCTGATATTGTCTTTGTCGTATATTTATCATCACAATTTTACCTTTTTATTGCGTGTTTTTCAGTGTTTTCTATTTTCTGTAACCGTTCAGTAGGTTCCCTGTCCGGAAATTACATTTCATACGAGTTCTTGGTGCAAGACACTACCGTGTTTCTGGATGTGACTATTCTAATACCATACAAGTAAACTTGGTGAAAGACATGTCTCTAGATGTGAAAATGGAACAAAACTACTGAATTATGCTATTGTCATCGGTCCTTTACTAAGTGTGCAAAGTTTCAATTTGATTCGACGTCTTCAAGTGGGTCATAATCACTCGTCTCTCTGGATTTAACTTGTACTTGGTGCGCCGTGTGGCGGTCGAATTAGAATAGCCCCACGATATGTCCTGCCAGTCGTAGAAGGCCACTAAAAGGACGAAAATAAGTGGGAGATGGCTAACACCATTGCCCGGTGCGATACCACCACATCAACCATAGGCACTGTGAAATGGGTTGGGTGGTTTGATTCCAGCCAACCCAACTCAATCCAATTTCATCTTCCTCTCACGCCAACCTCCCTTTTCGATGAAGAAGAAAGCGATGATGATTTCTCCTGATGTAAAATCATCCGGAAGTGTATTACCTCTCCATTCGGATTTCTGGGCGAGAGGTGCTAGAGAGGGTTCGCCATCGGCTGAAAAAGTCTTCGACATAGACCTATGTAACATTCGTGGTCTAAGCAAGAACATCAACGATGTCCATCAGACATATTAGCCCTGACTGCGACACAAGTAAATTCATCCACCAATATGAGCCATATTTTTTGTCCTGGGTACGGACTCCACACACGCTTCAGGTTCAAGGACGGTCTCTGCCTCTATTCTGAAACGAATCTCTCGTCTTTGAGAAAAAACTTCATAACCAATCAAGTTCGATGTTATGTGGTTCAAACTCTATAGCCATAAACATACTGAATATCTATGTTGTCTCTACTTTTTTGAATTGACTTGCCGTTACTTGATGGAAATCCATGACAAATGTAAAAACTTCACAAACGATAATAAGATTTCCACAAAATTTTGTGGAAATCTTATCGTTTGTGAAGTTTTTACATTTGTCTCTACTTATCACCAAATGATCCATCCTTTGAAGAACTCTTCAAGTTCTTATCCCTGAAGCTCGACTTGATTCAGCAGAACCATCCAGCAGCCGAAATCATTATTATGGGCGATTTCAATGTATACAACACTGCCTTTGGCCACTCTAACAAAACAGATGAAGCTGGGCGACAAAACGAAGCTTTCGCCATCACTCACGGCTTGGAGCAGCTTATCAATACTAACACTATAATTATTCCTCACTGATAATCCAGTACCTTACACCATAGAAGTACAAGCACCACTTGGAAATTCTGATCACACACTCATCTCCACAACCTGTCCATTCCTCATTACATCAACTACTCCAGCACCCCCAAGTCATGTATGGCATTATAACACAGGAGACTGGGACAGTATCCACATGTTCGTCTCCGAGTTTCCTGGGCATAGAATGCTTTGATTCTGAGGATCCTTCACACTCTGTCGCGGAAATATCCGAGATCATCACGCTTGGAATGGACAAATACATACCTCATTCTTCGAAACCCTGATTCAACTAGACATGTTCTAGCGTTGTTGCAAGATACCAAACCTCGTGACTAGAACAGATTATGTTGAAACAAGGAATAACTGCAACAAAACGATAGATGCATCAAAAAAATCATACAATGCAAAAATAAGATCAAAACTAACAGATTGTCTCAATGGCTGCCGTTCATTTTGATCCCTTGCTAAAGCAGTCGGAAGGAATTCCAATAATAGTCGATTTCCATCACTCTCAGTGCCAACGGCACATAAGCAATAAGATCGCAAGAGAACTAAGAGATTACACCCGTTGAAAGTCAAATGCTCGAAATTTGTTTTTTATCAATGCACTATCAGTTGCATTTTACTCGGTCTCAAAACAAATAAGTCCAATGGTCCTGATGGAATTCCACCGACGTCTCAAAAAGTGTGCATCAGAATCGACACCGATTTTCAAGCTATTCACCATCTCCTACAAGTCGGGTATTCTTCCATCTTCCTGGAAAATAGCTCAAGTCCAGCCAAACTCCAAGAAAGGAAACAAGAGCCTGCCCAACAACTATAGGCCAATTGCCCTGTTATCGGACATCTCCAAAGTGATGATGGAGAGAGCCATCAACGTTGAACCCATCAAATATCTGGAAACATCAAGAATCATTAATCATATACAATATGGCTTTTGCCACCGATCATTTGGAGATTTACTTGCATACGTCGCTCATATATCATTCAATAGAAAAACATGGGGAATCTCTAGTTGTAGCGATAGATATTTCGAAGGCGTTCGAACGTGTTCGGCATCAAAAGGGCTGCTCCACAAACTACCATCATTCAGGCGTTCCACAAGGATCAATCTTGGCACCAACATTGTTCCTACTCCATCTATAGCAAGCACTCGCACTATCCACAGCTTTGCAGACTATAGTCCTCTCCCTACTGAATTCTCTTTTAGAATTCCCATATTTCCCCAGATCTTACAGCCTAGGAAACCAACAACCTACTTAAATTCAACGCCAAAACTCAGGCCTGTATTTTCTCTAGAAAGGCGGAATTCTTCAGTATGCTTTATATAAGAATGCATGGTACTACCATTTTCACCAAGACTACTATATATATGTATTACCATCAGCAATACTGTGTCACGAAAATATCATGTCCGATCCATCGCAAAAGCCGCTTCACAAAAACACGGATTCTTGTTCCGGGCGAGAAACTACTTCACACCTCAACAGATCTACAAAGCACAGACACGGACAGTTTCAGAATACTATTCTCATGCATGGGGTTCAGCACCCAAACATGAAGTTCTTATGCACTAATGCACTAACTCTTCGACCTCATTAGAACACCGTAGAAAATTCGGCAACCTTTCACCTCTCTATTGATACTTCCACAGGAAATGTTCCTCAGAAATATCTGCTATAATTCTAGCACTAGCAATACCAGTCAGACGAATACAACAGACGCAGTCAGCACAATCCTTCGTCTGAACATTGAAAAATGTCAAACAACCCTCCAACAAAACTCGTTCGTCTATAGAAGGGCGAAGCTTTGGGAGTATTCCCAACACAAGAACTTAAATAAACCTCAAAAAATTCAAAAAAATTCCAATAGCTTCCTCCTCTCCCTTTCTTCCCTATGCATTTCCTTTCGTGCGCTCCAAGAAATATAAAAAAAAATACATGGAGACTAAATATATGAAAAATATGTAGAGTGCGGTATCCACAATTTGAAATAATTATGTTTATCTGAGCAACAGTGGCTATATACCTATTTCGTATTCGAATGCATCAACAGTGTTAGAAAAAAAATCAGTTTCAGAAATACACTCACCGGTAAAAAAAACCGGCCACCAAATAATTTAGCCAAATTGTTTGCTCTGTAACTTTTTCAATTCTGGTCTGATTTTGGTGAAATTCCTACCAAATCGTAGATTCATGTTTCCAAATGTTAGCCCGAATATTAGTTCCTAAGAAAATATGATGACTCGATCATCATACAGGGAAAAACGAAAGTTACTTTTTCACCCCTAACTTTTTAGCGCCATGTGGGAAAGGTGAGTGGTTCAACTTAGCTTCATTATGTTTTTGATTGGAGATTGATCTCTTCTCTACGTTATGGTTTTTTATTCACGTCGATAACCATTTTTTAAAGGAAGATACAAGTGCTTCAAGAGAGCATGGATTCTTAAAATTTTCATTTACAATAATTCAGAACCATTCTCCAACCTTCTACTTTAATGCTTCATCATGTTTTAAGTTAAAGTGTGATCCTCTTTTCTCCCTTCTTCATACAACGGTTCATGCATAACGTCAATATCTCCTTTTTGAGAGAAGATACAAGTGTTTCAAGAAAGTTTGTTTTTTTTAAATTTTCAATAACAATAATTCAGAACCTATCTAACTATCTCAGGGGTGACCTCTAGAGGCTCATTCGCCTTCGCCCAGCCTTGTCAGATACTCTTCAAGAGCTACGATCCGCCCTTCAAGGAAGATTTTAGGCAATTCTTCAAGGCTACTTGAGTAATTTGATCAATTCGATGCCACGTCGGTTGAATGCTGCAATCCAATATCGAGAAGAGCATACTCGTTTTTGACTACAGGTCTGCTTCTTGTTTGATTTTTTGTAATTGATTTTCCAGTAAGTGCTAAGAAAGTAAGGTAGCAATATGTTATATTAATCCTTGCAGTTGGTGATCAATAATTTCATGTAAATTCTGATTATTGGTAAAGAAGATTGAAAAACGCCATACTTCCTTAAAACACTCGTATCTTCTTTTGAAAATCAGATATTGACGTGAATCAGAAACTTTTGAGTTAAGAAGGGATCACACTACAATCCGAAGCATAATGAAGCCATGTTCAATCACGCAATTTTGCCACAGGGCGTTGGGAAGTATAGGGTGAAAGAGTAACTTTGGTTTTTCCTTGTATAATAATCAAGTCATCAGCTTTTTAGGAAAACTGATATTTAGGCTAACATTCTGGAACATGACTACAATTTGATCGAAATTTAACAAAAATCGGACAAGGATTAAAAAAGTTACAGGCTAAAATTTGGGCAGATTTTTTGGTGGCCGGTTTATTTTGCCGGTGAGTGGTCCACTCTGTACGCCACTGCGATTACAGCGACCCATTCTCCCAATCTTATCGGCTACCATTTACAACTTCAATGATCCGGCTATTTATCAACAATATATTAACAACATGAACGACCTTTTCAGAACGTAAAACGTCTATATCGAGTTGTTATTCAGTTTTGTTTGCATTGTGGTGTGTATCTTTCGAGTTCAGCACATGAAAACTGAAAACGAATAAGAGTATTTGGAACACACTGTAGAGGCTGAGTCTGTTCTTGCGGCACGATATTTCATCATTATTTCTAGACCCTAGTTGCACACAAAACTTTATTGTAAGAATTCTCAGATCTATTCAATTATTTTGTTCGATATCGCACTCTCCACTATGTTTTGTGTGATACAATTTCAGAAATATCTATTTCCAGAATGGCGAAATTGGGGTGGTTCGACATTCGAGCCACTCTGCAATACTAACTGGAATGTGAATGATTTTTTCCTGATTGTTTGCCAACCAGTTTGAAGTCTTGATCCTCTGCTCTCGTTTCTGTAATAATTTTGATACTGATTGTGATCATGTCTTCTTGTTACACAGTAGTCTAAATATTTTAACATTCGAAATAACATTCCCAGAAAGCACAACTATATTTAAAGAATATTCATAGATGCACTGAATATTTCCACAATGAATTTTTGCTTATTCTATGCACATTGTATGAACATCCAAAATGGGCTGAATTTCGAATTCTCTGAACGTTCTCAGGATATTCTTGAGATGCTCTGACTTCATCATCAAAATATGTATAGCTCATTATTTGGATATTCTCAGGATATTATACAAATATTCAAATGATCTAGGGACGTTCTATGATTATACAGAACAGGCTGATCTAGATATTCTGAGAATATTCCTGGTAGCTATATTATTGGAAGGAAATTGAAAAAAGCTTTCTCCGGTGAGGTTGCGAACCTATATATACTCTCTTGTGATTATGCCTGTCCCTGAAAGGTCTGTACAAAATCTCAGTAAATATGTTCCTGAGGTCGCAATGAGCCGATTTTAGGCAACTTACCTGATTCCGAAATCGCTTTGTTTCCAAGATACAGGGTGGTGAAATTAAAGAATAAAATTGAATTTCTCAGAACTTATGAACGTTTTTGAACGTATCACTTGAAAAATTAATATTTGGAGTTTTTTTGAATTGCAGTGAAAATTAGCAGTGCGAAAGTGGATTTTTCCAAATATTTTCATGGAGTAGTGTACTTGACGATTTTTATTCATCATCTTCACCATCCTGAATCTCGGAAACGGAGCAGTTTCGGTCTGAAATATGTGTTGAGATTTCGTACAGACCTCTCAGGGGACCCTGTATTATGACAAACCTGACACCTTTACCGCTGAGCTACGAAACTTCTTGATTAATGGATAATACGCAGACAGCCCGTATAATAATAATTATAATGATAAACATCTTTATTTGTTCTAATATTTATATATACATACATATGGTAGAGCAGGTTGGGTTAGGGACAAGTTTCAAAAATAAATTCGAATCTATCATACATCATGATCATAATCTTTCAGACGTACAAAAATTTCATTATTTACAAAATGCGAATAATATAAATATTTCAAAAAATAAATCGCTAGCAGATCCAAAGTTTTATAAAACAAAATCGATATACTTTTAGGATCTCAACTCATTGGAGTTTGTTATGTCCAGATCAGATAGAACTACGAAAACACCAACCCGTATTACAAAACACTCTGTTAGGTTGGGTTGATTCGGGTCCATTAATACCCAAATATTGTTCAAATTCAACATTTTCTAATTTATCCACGATTAACTCAGAAATTCATAATCAAATCGAGAAATTTTGGAAAATAGAGGATTGTCTTTCAACCCCCAAGCTTTCTAAGGAGGAAAGTGAATGTGAAGAAAATTATATGAAAATAATCAAACATGATCAAACTGGTAGAATCATTGTGAATTCACCATAGATTCCATGCTATCGAAAAAAGATTATCGAAAAATCCTGATGATCTCAAAAAACATTATATTGAATTCATGAACGAATATGAAAATTTAGGGCACATGACCAAAATTGATCATCATGAACAAACCGTTCCTTGTTTTTATTTACCTCAACATGGAGTAATCAAAACTGATAGGTTAACTACAAAATTGAGGATAGTTTTCGATGCATCAATGAAAACTACTTCTAATATTTCTTTGAACGATACATGACGATACTCTCAAAGTAGGTCCAACAATTCAACATGACATTTTTTCAATTATTTCACGTTTCAGAATTCATAATTATGTTCTGATAGCAGTTGTTGAAAAAATGTACAGACAAGTATTAATTACCCCAGAACAACGATATTATCAAAGGATTGTATGGCGGGAAAATCCTAATGAACCATTAACTCACTTTCAACTTAACACAGTAACATACGGTACATCAAGTGCGCCTTTTTTATTAGCTATATCAGGTCACCCTCGGTTTATTTTGGAATACTAACGATGACGCATTTTCCTATAAAGTAAACGTCACTGAGAATAATCGAGTTACAAAGCGTTTTATACTTTCTACAATTTCAAAACTGTATGATCCATTAGGTCTAATAGGACCAGTAATTGTTAAAGCAAAAATCATAATGCAAAATTTGTGGCAACAACATTTGGATTGGGATGAAATTGTACCGTCCAAAGTACTCACAAATTGGTTAAAATCTCACAATCAATTAACTTTTGTAAAACATATTAGTATTCCTAGACAAATTGCTTCTGAAAATCCTACTGAAATTCAATTGCATGGATTTTCAGATGCATCCGAGAGAGCATATGGTTGCTGTATACTGTGTGTCCCACTTACCATGCTCACCATGGGTATCTTTTTAACGGTGAGAGATACGAGGTCGGTTAAATGACACCAAATGTGGAGTTTGTCAAGGCCAACTATAATGTGAAAAAATATTTTGATAAAATCTATTCGTTTTTGTTTTATACGCAAAAAAAAGATTCTGATCATTTTCATGTCTCCTCCGTAACTTTTTTAATTATAAAAATAGTCAAATAGGAATTTCACATTCTCATGGCAGTTTTTCAAAGTGATTTCGAGAAAAATATGAAATTTATACCAACTCTTCTAGAATTTGAGATATCAGCACCAACTTTAGTTTTTCAAATGTAGGACATAGCTCACTTTGACTTAGTTAGAAATAACTTTTTTTTTTCTCTCACAGATGATATGTCGCAGTAATAGTTTTGTGTTGATAACAACGGAGTTATCGTCATTCATACAAAAACAAAAAATTATTTGGAAGCCGCCATCTCGAATTTATAAATTTTAACAAAAAAATCATGATCTCCGACCTCAAAAACCCCCACTCACCAATTTTGAATAGAATCGGACCAAATCTCGTTCGCCATCTTGGAGCAGACATTTTCTTAATTTCAACAAAAATTCCATAATGAGTTGTCACCGAAATTATGAACACCTGCCAAATTTCAAGGTTTTCGGAGTTATGGAATTTTTGTTGAAATGAAAAAAAAATGGCTGCTCCAAGATGGCGGACAAGATTTGGTCCGATTCGGTTCAAAATTGGTAAGTGTGGGTTATTGACGTCGGAGATCATGATTTTTTCGTTGAAATTCATAGATTCAAGATGGCGGCTCCCAAATAATTTTTTGTTTTTGTATAAATGACGATAACTCCGTTGTTATCAACACAAAACTATTACTGCGACATATCATCTGTGAGAGAAAAAGAAGTTAATTGTAACCAAGTCATAGTGAGGTATTTCCTACATTTGGAAAACTAAAGTTGGTGCTGATATCTCAAATTCTAGAAGAGTTGGTATAAATTTCATATTTTTTTCGAAATCACTGAAAAACTGCCATGAGAATGTGAAATTCGTATTTGAATATTTTCATAAATAAAGAAGTTACGGAGGAGACATGAAAATGATCAAAATCTGTTTTTTGCGTATAAAACAAAAACGAATAGATTTTATCAAAATATTTGTTCACATTATAGTAGGCCTTGACAAACTCCACATTTGGTGTCATTTAACCGACCTCGTATCTCTCACCGTTAAAAAGATACCCATGGTGAGCATGGTAGGTGGGACACACTGTATATCTAAGATCAATGTACTCAGGCGGAAAAATTATAGCAAACCTTCTTTGTTCAAAATCTCGTTTAGCACCTCTAAAAACAATTACGCTTCCACGTTTACAATTATGTGGAGCATTACTTCTATGACAACTTATAAAAAAGATAATTCAGGCACTCGATAAAAATATCAATCGTTTTTATTGGGATGATTCTACAATAACATTGTCATGGATCGATACAGTACCAAGTTCACTTAAAATCTTTGTGGCTCATAGAGTTATAGAAATTCAGAGATACACTGAGTGTTATCAATGGAAACATGTCAATAGTCAGGATAAACCGGCTGATATTATTTCCAGAGGAGTCCTCAATGTTTAACGAAATCTGAGATGTGGTGGCACGGTCCCAAAGTGTTGTCAATTTGAGTTCAAAGATCAAACCATATTTACTCGATTCTCAAGCATAACCAAATTATTGAAAGTTACTGCATATTGTTTACGATTTATTCAAAATTAAAAAATAAACAGAAGAACAAATCATCTTTGAAGATTTCTGAAATTGATAATGCTACGAATGTCTTATTGAAAATAGTACAACACCTGAATTTTCAATTGAGATCAATTCATCAGAAAATAATAATCAACTACCCAACCACAGCAAGTTTCTTTGTCTCAATCCATTTTTGGATAATCACGAAATACTCAGGGTAGGAGGAAGATTAGTTAAATCCAATTTGAATATATATCATCAACAACCAATTGTTTCACCGGGTAATCATTTATTCACGAAATTAGTTATTGAATATGAACATATACGGCATATGCATTCTGAAAATCAAATTACACTATTGGCAGTTCGTCAAAAATATTGGCCTTTAAATGGTCGTTATATAACTCGAAAATTTTTGCGAAAATGTGTATTGTGTTTCAAGGCAAAACCACTAGCTAACCCAAATCTAATGGGTGATCTGCCAGAAAACAGAGTTAAGCCTTCAAGAGCATTTCTTATAGTCGGCACCGATTATGCTGGGCCATTACTTATTAAAGATGGTAAATTCAGAAATCGCAAATCAATAAAATGTTACCTTTGTATTTTCATTTGCTTTGCTACTAAGGCTGTTCATATTGTAGTAACGGAGCGTACTACAGATGCATTTTCAAATGCACCTAAAAGATTTATCTCCCGACGTGGGATTTGTAAGGTAATACATAGTGACAATGGCACCAATTTTATAGGGGCAGCAGATGGATTAAAAAACGTCCTCATGAATCTTGAAAATCATACTGCATTTAAAAATTATATAGTCAACAATTCAATTGAATGGAAATTTATTCCACCTCGAGCACCAAATTTTGGCGGAATATGGAAGGCAGCAATTAAATCTGCAAAATATCATATGAGAAGAATACTTTCGAATGTACCTTTGACTGTTGAGCGGCCGCGGTCTGTCCCCCCCACACCACTTGATGGTGAGGTTGGGCTTGTAGGGGAAAAGGAAATGGTTGAAGTTTGGTAAATATCAGGCTAGGGTACCTTGGGTTCACCATTCCCGTACTCACAAGTTGTAAACCCCTGAGGGCACATGCATACCTAATTAAAGTGTCATTCCTGCGATTCTAGCATCAGAACAGTGAATCTGGGTTATTTATAATAATAATGATAATGATAATAATAGGTATTTATTTCATTCAAACCATTGATACGATGAACAAATTGTAAATGGAGTGACAATCAACATCGTTGCTCTTTCATGTAACCCCCAAAAGCATCAAAAGTGCCATTTCAAATTGACATCGTAAATGTTGAACAAAACAAAAATCAGAAATTAAACTTGAAAATAGCGGAAGAAAAGTACAAAATGACATGTCTCTTGAAGGAGTTGATATTTGGAGTATCTTTCATAGAACCTGGTAACTCATTGAATATTTTTGTGGCAGGGGCGGAAAAACTACCTTGGTGGAGAAAATACACTTCACGCCTTGGAAAGAAGAAAATAATAGGTTCTATAACTAGTGGTGAAAAAATTAATATATTCACACAACTGTTGACATCATTTAACGCAAAAGAAGGCATTCCATCGAGTATATTGATAAAATGTTGGTCAACGACATAATCTACATTTTACTTATCTATTACCAATATTGTCTGTGATAAGATATCATCCTTTCTTGTTTGTTTTTCTACATCGTGTGGTTGGTATTTTTGGTCAACTTATCGTCTTCATTCATACATTGCCTTGATGGTACTTCTTCAAGTTCAATGTTATTACCCTCATGGCACCCTATACTAGATGTTTTTAAAAGTGGGGCATATTTTTTGAACAGCAAGTATATTGACATTATCGAAATTACACAATCTGAACAAGAAAAATAGAGATAATAATTGGTTAACGAGCTGATTTCACTGTTTTTTGACGTTGGGTGTACCCTTCAGACGTTACTTTTTAAATCCAGCAGCGGGAATTGTAACTCCAAAACTAACCTTTTTCTGCAATCGGCTCAAAATTAGCTCTCGAAGTTGACATTTCTCTTACTAACACAATAAAATAATGAGTATGTAGGCAACACTCTCAGTGTCTAGGAGCTAAAGTTGAAGTTTAACTCCTAAGAACTAAAAACGTATCGAATGACAGAGCAGATATGATAGCTGCTTTGACACTGACATGCTCGTGTGGCTCAAAATAGTGGTATTTTCACTTATATTTCATCAACTAGATATCAATTATTCCTATTCCGATTGCCTAAAAAATAGCATATTTCATTCGGATCAAAAGTGACTCTGTTTGACTCGCAAAATTCACGTGCTCGGCTTCGCGATCGCTCCGCTTCGCAAACGCAAATATCGCTTGTCATACAAAGTGTCACATTTGATCCTACAAAAACAAAGTACTATTTTTGGTAATTTCAAGCGATAATTCAGAATATGGGAGGTTCTCTAATTGAATACAGATCACGCAAAAAAATCCATAAGTTGAAATATTTCGATTTTGAACACCCAATATCTCTGTAATCATTCTCGCTAGACCCCAAATGTGATGCATTGATGGAATCAGCTCACAAAGGAGAATGCAAAAATGCAATGAAATACAGGGTGTCCCATTAGAAAAAGTATAACTTTGATACGCTACGCATTTCTGAGTTTTCTTGTATGAAGCGAAATAATTTGGAAATGTGCTGCTCATGGTGCTAGATGAATGGGACTGAATATACAGAGTGTCTGTAAAAGGTTGGTACATGGCTAGGCTGTGGACTCCTGGGATAAAAACAAGTTGATGTAGGCCAACTCTCCTATATCCAAAATCGTCTCGTTGAGTTGGTACAAGGCGTGAAGTCTTTTTTTGGAAAAAAAATAATTTTTGCCCATAAAAAGAGTAGGCTGAGATCGATTTTCATAATTTTTGGCATGGCATAATCTGTGACTGTCAGTCATGTTTTGAGATGTTTTTCATCATCATCAGTGACCTACGAGTGTTTCAAACAACCATGTTGCCGTACAAATTTGGTGATAACTTTGCAGAGGTCACACTGGAAACTTCCAGTTTTTTTTCAGAAAGATGTTTCCTTCAGTAGCAGCTGATGAAATTTGAATATTATTCTCAGCGTCAATTATTTTGATAACAGACATTTTCTGATATCGAATATGTCATTAATATATTATTGATGAGACAAGACTGAAATATATCGAAATATTTGGAATGAATAGTATGTCTGCTCACAAGTATATCTGTCACTTTCAGTGAATAATTTTGATTTCGGAATAAATAATCAGCAGATTCGGTACTGTCAGTTGAATTCGAAATGTAGCCTATAAGATGGTCGTTCAATTTTCAATTTGATTCTTATTGGATATTGCACCATGACGTTCTCCAAACATAGGCGATCCGCAATAATTGAGGTCCCGCTATTTGATTATTCCAACAATGTATTTGTAAATTTTTTTCGAATTTTCGTTGTAATATGTGAACATGATTTATTCCTACAGAACAGGTGAGTCTTTTTGAATTGTCGTTGTTGAAGTGTTAGTCTGATATTTCTCTTTATTTTTCTCTTACTTTAGTGTTCCTATCTAGGTAACTATAGAAGTTGATGATCAAGCTTTGAAGCTTCGGAACATGTCCCGTAATTTGATTACAATGAAGTATAGTTTTGGTAAAGTAGACTGTTCTAGCGACAAGCCCAGTCAGCACATCCTTTCGATGTCAACCTTGAAAGATGTCGAACAACACTCTTCCATGATCCGTTTGTTTATAGGATGGCGAAGCTTTGGAATTCTTTGCCAATGGAAGTATTCCCAAGAACTCATAACCTCCAAAAGTTCAAGAAAAAATCCAATACCTACTTCCTCTTCCTATGCTCCCTAGGTACGCACGATGCACTTCGAACATTATAGGAATTTCCTTTCGTGAGCTCCAAAAGATGAAAAAAAAACTAATACTGTCGTGGTGATCTTCGATCCTATAGGCATTGTTAAATGGGTTAAACCCAGGGTCACCATACCCATGTTTCAGTAGCTGGTTGATAATTCTGTCCAAGCCAACCCAATCCAATCCAAGGAATGATGAGTTTTCTTCAAGTGAAATTATTCGAAAGTAAAATATCTCTCCATTCGGATTTCCGGGCGAGAGGTGCCAGAGAGGGTTCACCATCGGGCTGGGTAAGAATATCAAGATGTCCATCGACAACTTCAAACTGAAAATCCGGACATATTGGTTCTGACAGAAACACCAATATGACCTATATGCTCTGAACTAGGTACGAACTCCACACAGGTTTCAGGTTCAACGGAGGACTCTGCCTCTATTCCAAAACGAATATCTCATGTCATCGAAAAGAATCAGGTTGATGTTATGTAGTTAAAACTCGAAAACCAGAAACAGTCCAAAAATCCCCAAGGTATCCACGTTTTTTATCTCTCGGAGCGCTCGAAAGAAACCCCTATAATGTTCGAAGAACACCGTGCGTACCAAATGATCCATCCTGTGGAGAGCTTTTCGATTTCTTGTCTGTGAAGCCTGCTCTTCAACATAACCAACCATCAGCAGAAATCATCATAATGGGCGATTTCAATGAACAAAACACTGCTTCAACTGCTTGGCTCGTACACTCCAACAAAACGGACGAAGCTGGGCGACAAGTCGAAGCTTTCGCCATCACTCACTGCTCAAAGCAGCTTATCAACGAAAAAACAAAATTCCCGATGTGAATAACCCGGAATAACCATTCAGCCAACATACTTCATTTAGTCCTTACCAATCATTCAGCACCTTCCACTCCATAGATGAACAAGCTCCCCTGACCACACAGTCATCTCCACAACCTGCCCATTTTTTATTCCATCAACTGCAGACATAATCGAGCTGGAAATGGGCACACTTTTCTCAAGAATATCATCACTTAAGAATCTTGGTTCAACAAGATTTGTTCTAGAGCTGTTGCCTTGCAACAAATAGCCTACCATCGAAGACGCAAACACCCTAAGCTCGTCACGAGAGCAGAATATGTTGAAGTCAGGAATAACTTCAGCCATACAGAAGGTGCATCAACAGAAACATATAATACCAAAATAATATCGGAACTCATTGATTGTCCTCCCGTTCGTTTCGGTCCCTCACTGAAGCAGTCGGGAGATAAACTAGTAGTGTATTTCCACCAGTCTCTACAGCCGACGGCACATTATCAACAACATTGCAAGAAAAACTGACAATATTCACAGAGATATACGCAGCAAACTCCACCTCAGGTTCCCGCGGAAGACACGCCAGATATTCCTCCTGTTGAAAGTCAAATGCCCGAAATCATCTTTCATCAACGCACCATCAGACGCATTCTGCTTGGTCTCAGAACGTATATGGCTGATAACGATCCTGATGAAATTTCACCCATCATTTTCATAGAGTGTGCATCAGAATTGACACTCTGGAAGTTATTTATCATCTTTACAAGTCGGAGGTTTCTCCATCTTGCTGGAAAATAACTAGAGTCCGACCTATATCCCCAAGTAAGGAAGAAGAAAACCTGCTCAAAGGAACTATCAGCCTATTGCCCTTTTATCAGCTATCTCCGAAGAGATGGAGAAAGCCATCATGGTATTTTTGAATCGCAAGTGCTCAACGTAGCATTTACTGCAAAAAATACTATCGATAGACTTCTAGGCAACCCTAACGATAAAATTACCACTAACGATGAGTCAGGTATTCTGTTCGTTAAAAATTTTCAAAAATTTTCTAATATTACGTTTTTTGTTCTTCCAATTATTTCTGTCCAACGGGAAATTTGATTCGGAGTGAAGTGAAGTGCAATACATGTATTTCGACATTTCACTGGTAGAAAAAGTGATCAGGATGTTTTCCAGGTTTGAAGAGATTACTCATCCCAAGCCACCCTTGTTATGAACTGATTTTGTTGATTGTATCTATACTGATATTATGGATCCGAAATAACTGTACTGATTTGAAAAAATATTTGACCATTAAAAGGCGACTTTACCCCTGATGAACGTAGGTTACTTTTTACTGCGGAAAAATGCTTCATTCCTATGGGAAAACGGGTTAATAGGACAACGGGTAGTCTATTCCTTCTATTCGTTCTGTTTGTTATTGTCAGGAGGATGTTCTTATGGAAGAAAAAATTGGAAAATTCAAGATGGCGAATTCAATATGGCACACGAGTTGTGCAATTATAATCCGATTCTATTACAATTTGGTATCTGAGCATTTTTGGGGTCGAAGATAATGATTCTTCCATCAAAATTGGAAAATTCAAGATGGCCGAACCAATATGGCAGTAGAGTTTCGTAATTAGAAGCCGAATGTATTCAAAATTGATATCTGGGAGTTTTTGAGGTCGGAGATTATGATTTTTTCCTCGAATAGGAAAATTCAAGATTGCGGATCCAATTTGACGGACGACTTTTGTAATTATGATCTGATTCTAATCAAAATTGGTATCTGAGAATTTTTGGGGTCGAAGATTATAAGTGTTTTATCAAAAATGGAAAATTCAAGATGGTGGATCCAATATGGCGAACGAGTTCTGTGATTCTGATCCAATTTCAATCAAAATTGATATATCGGGATTTTTGTGGTCTAAGATTATGATTCGCTGATCAAAATTAGAGAATTCAAGATGGCGGATCAAATATGACGGACGTGTTTTGTAATTATGTTTATATTCTATTCGAAATTGGTATCTATGGATTTTCGAGATCGGAGATCATGATTCTTCAAAATTAGGAAATTAGAAATGGCGGATCCAATCCGACGGACGAATTTTGTAATCATGATCTGATTCTATTCAAAATTGTTATCTGGGAGTTTTCGTGTTCGGAGATTATGATTTTTTCGTCAAATCTTGGAAAGTCAAGATATGGCATACGAGTTCATCAATTATGGACCGATTCTATTTAAAATTGGTATCTGAGGGTTTACGGGTCGGACATTATGATTCCTTCGTTATAATTAGAAAATTCAAGATGGCGGATTCAATACGTCTATTTACCATTCATTCATCTATTCATCTATTTATTTATATGTTTTGTTTGATATTTAGTGTTTTTTGACGTGTTTGTTCATTTATATTCCAGATGTGAATATTTTGAATGGAAAACGAATAAAGTATACAGGGTGATCCACGGTGGATGGCCTATTAGAAGTATTTGGAGAACGAGAAGACAGAACATCCTGAAAATTGGGTTTCTTCGATAATTGAACATTCTCTATCCGTCTAAAATATTTTCATCGATACAGTGTTGCCACATCTATCAGCAACAACTAGCAACTTTGTTATTTCAAATGGAACACCCTGAATTTTATTGCATTTTTAGATTCTTTTTGAAGAGCTGATTTCATCAATGTATCACACTTGGGGTCTAGCAGGAATGATTACAGAGATATAGGGTGTTCAAAATCGAGATTTTTCAATTTTAGGATTTTTTTGTGTCGAAACTATTCATTATCGATCAAAACGGCTCACATGTCCCTATCTTAACTTTTGATTGATTATCTACTAGAATTTGATTGGAAAAAATACAGGGTGTTCCGTATGAAATAACAAAGTTGCTAGTTATTTCTGATAGAAGTGGCAACACTGTATCAATAAAAACATTTCAAACAAATAGAAAATGTTCAATTATCAAAGCATCCCAATTTTCAGAATGTTCTGTCTTTTCGTTCTCCAGATACTTCTAATAGGCCATCCACCGTGGATCAGCCTGTATATCTATCTATCTATATGTCGAACGTTCGAACGAGCTTTTTGAAATGAGTGGTTTTTCCAAAATCTGATGAAACACGATATCATAGATATAGCTCAACTAAATAGGAGTAGAAATTAGATAGTAGTTCAGAAAACTAAAGAATACATTACCGAACTAAAGAGAAGCAAAATAAATAGTACTTTGAGAAACTAAGAAAACACGCTCTAATGATGAGTCAAACTAAACAGAAATTGAAAATGAAAAAATGAAAATGTGTTGTTAAATATTCAACTGAAAAAATATTTTCTGGAAATAATGTACAGGGCTGGTTTTATTAATTGTTTTCCACTCGTTCATAAAAACTTGAAGCAGATTTCATACAATTTCCCCTACAGATTCCACTCATATTGACAATGATAAAATATCTCTCCGAATATACAGGGTGAAGAGAAAAATTCATTTTTTCCAAATGGAATGCGCCGAATATATTTCGATAGATTTGAATTCCCCCATTCATCCTGATTTCAAATAAATGATATAAGGAAAACATATCTATCAAAATATACAGCGCATTCCATTTATTATATATATATATTAATTTCTGTATACCCTGTACATTTGAAGAGATATTGCAAAACTGTCACTATGATGGAAAATAATTGTATGAAATCAGTTTTAAAATTTTTTGAACGGGTGGAAAACAATATTTGCCGGGTCAGCTAGTCTTATATGCATATCATTTGCACATTAAACTATAACTATAACTATAGCCAACATTGTTCAATAAAAAATAAAGTCGGTATAAGCACAGTTTAGGAATGGGTATTTAAACTGTGGTATAAGTATGCAATGATGTTGAATGTAATGAATTATTGATGAAAAAAACAGCAAACTTATTATACCAACCTTTAGTGATTATAAATCAGCGATACCTCCTATTCAAATATCACACTTAAAAAACATTATTCCATATCGGATTCATGTTATCATCCATTTTATTATCATTTCAGGTTTACGTTCGAACAGGTTTAATTTTAATATGCATATACAAGAATGTCTATTGAAAGAAATTAAAAATCCTGTGAACAGACAGAAATTAAAATGGTACTCTATACTACAGAACTGCTGATTATTTAAAAGATCAATTGACTTACCTGTTAAGGAAAATTGATCATAATTATATGAACATTTTCGTCGAAGAATTATAAAAATAACCACTTGTAGTCGTTCCTTTCGACTCTACTAGGTACGAAGTTCAAAGACAAATTTTCAACATCCACCCTGATACCTAACATTCCTGTGCCCAACCGATACCGCCTAGCAGCCGATAGTCATTTCTTGAAAGTATTGCTGGATCGTCAGGGAGGGATCGAATAGGGCGGGAATTTATAATTCTTCGACGAAAATGTTCATATAATTATGATCAATTTTCCTTAACAGGTAAGTCAATTGATCTTTTAATTATATTTCACATTTTCGTCTCGAATTATAAAAATATCCACTTGTAGTTGTTCAAAGAGGTCAGACGATCCAGCCTATGAACGTCTGAGATCAGTGCCTCACAATCTATTGAAATACATATTTCATGTAAATATGCGAATTCACAAAATATGGAGTTATAGTGATTCGAAACAAAGTCTTTAGAGAATATCAATAGGTCAGGTTAATACAATATTGTAATTAACCATACCTAATACTCGCTTGCTTCAATATTCCGTAAAAAAGGAAAACAATTTGAGGACAATAATATCAGTCTTTTAATCTCGACTTCTATATAACCCATAACTTAATCATCGTTAACTACTGAGCCAGAAAGAACTCGCAAGGCAAGTGCTTGGGTTATATATCGAGTTATATGTCGTATCGTAATCGTATAGTAGTGGTGGCAAGACAAAGTTGAGGTTTCTCTTTCAAAAAAGGGCAATAATAACACTGGCTGATTTCTTGACCAGTCAGTAGTTTTGTCCACTCTATCATTTACCTGTATAATTCCTCTCAGTTTCAAGTTACAGTTACAATTTTTGTAATCAAATCTGAAAAAATTTCTAGAGGATAAAGTCTCCAAAGGTTAATCAGTTATTTTGGTTGTGGAGGCTTTCTATTGCAACTCCCCTTGAAGAGGCTTTCGAGGAGCAGGCTATCGCTTTCGTTCAATCGAAGAATCAGAGATGAAGCCGACTTATATGAATTTATCAGCGAGAATGATATATCTTGTTTATACTGCTGATCTAAGAATTCTAAAATTTTATTGCGAACCGGATCATAAAGATTCTGCTTGTTATCTTGACAATATCTGTATCGAATACTCCTCTGCCACCAGGATAGTTCTTTTTCACAAGGAATGAGTTGATCTGATCCCTCTTGCTCTCTTTCTGATTTTGATTGTTTTGCTCAACATATAAAGTATAATCGCAAATGGAGGAAACCTAGAAGAAAAAGTGTTTCCTATTGTTGGTGAATATGCATCCACCTTCCAAGAATTAGGGTATGTGGCTTCCATGACATAAACTTTCAACATTTTGTATTTACTGATGAATCGGTTGAGTATATTTCTGGAGAGCCTAGTTGTTTTAAAATAATATCAAAATATTTTCCTGACAATTCATATTCTGTTTCAATTGAAGTGCAGCGTGATTTGCTGACGGCCTCAGTATCTTGTTCCAAATTCATATTTGGGGCAAATATCCAAATCTGTCTATCTTACTACCATTTGAGTAGTCCCCTAGCCAGTGAGAGATACGACAGAAAAAATTCACAACATGAAAACTATTGTTTCTTATCGGCATTCTGTTTCTTGAAACAGATTCTGATCAACAATTGAAATCGACTAATATTCTAGTGTAAATGTTCATGACATCGTAGCCTCATGGTTGAAGCGTCAGTATTTTATCTGGATTGCCGGTAGATGGGTTCGATTCCTACCACGAACGCAAAAAAAATTCTAATGGCCTAAGAGAGTGTTTGGGATCACACGTTAAAAGGTAAGACCCCCGTCCTTCCTTGCTCGTCCAAGTCTTTTGAAGACTTTTGAGGGTTGGTCGTAAAGCGGCAACGGAATTATGGATAAGAACTTTTTTTTTTCTCGAACATTTCGTTGACTATAATCACCATTAGAATTATTGAAACAGGTATTCCAATATAATTTGCAAATTCCCTGATTTCACAAGTTTTTTTAATTTTCATTTTCTGTGTGAAATTTCTAATTTTGTCAATTCTTTCTCCAGGTAGTGATGTTTTCATGTCAGTATATAGTATCGAATGAAAATCCAAGAAAAGTACACCTCAGGCAAGGAGTGAGATGGTACACATTAGTTAAAATTAATTTTGATCCCAAAACACTAACAATCTTATAACTGTCCTAGAATTTTTCTGATACTCCATATATACTCTCTCTTGCAATCACCTTATTACTAGTATGTCATCTAGATAAATTATACATGTGACAGGTAGCTACTTTTTAAAATTTTTTCAAGGCAGGATTCATCGACTCAGTAAACACATGTGGTGCTATAGGGCGATAGATTTATAGAATGTCAAAGTAAAGAGGCCAAAGAGGCCCATTGGGAGTCAATCAATTGATAATTTTTGTTTTCAAATTTTAAACAGATATTTTCGATCTATCTCTCTAAAGATACAGAATATTAAGCATCTTTCAAGTCTACTTTTGTGAGATAACAATTATTATGTAGAAGCTTCGTCACTACTGTTCGATAATCCTCTAGTGTAAAGTATATAATTGTATTAACGTTTTTCCGGTCTAGTATAAACGAGTGAGTTATATTTGATTTCTTGGCGAGGAAATATGTGGAGAGAAAAGATTCTCCCATAAGGCCAATTATTGAAACTGTATCTATGCTCAGCAGCTTATTTATAGCCTTTCTCATCTCAGCCAAATTTCTTTCCTGTATGGAAGTTATTGGCCAAGACTGTTGGTAAGGTTTCTTGGCAAAATTCGTTTGATAACCCTGCACCTAACTCAAAATGGGAGGATAATTGGTTGAAGCTTTACAATTTCTGATTTGTACAGTAATGGATCCTCACCTCTGTCGAAATTGTTCCTCTGTTTCGTTTAAAGCCTGAGATGTTGGCGGTTATTAAAGTAAGAGGAAATAACGGCTTCTTGAGCAGATGCGCTCCTATATTCTTCATATCTCGATTGTATTTTACTCATGTAGGCGTACGCCCCGAACAGTAGTTCGTCAATAGGCCCCTCCACGCATACTTTTTGGTGGTGAAGTTGAGATGAGGAATGATCAAATACCTCCGATGTAACGATATGGAGTGGGAGGCATCATCAGCCAAAAGTTTAGTCCCATTGACATATTTCTCAAAATTTCATTGGATTCGTTTGTATTGGCTGCGAATACAATTTATAATTGGGTCTAGCTACTGCAGAAAGACCCATTACTAGCTATTACTGTGAATTGATGAGGAACTCATTCAACAGACTTTTCTGGAAGAACGGATTGTATTTCATCAGGGTTGAGCCTCGCGGAATCATTACCTAACAATCTTTAATCGGAGGATACTTGGTAACCATTTCAGCTCTGGACTCTTGTCGATTCCTTCAGTGAGGGACACCTTTCCACCCCCTGCAATTTCTTCGTGGATCTCCGGTCCAAAAAGATGTATCAGAATCAGTTTTTTTTTTTTTTTTTTTCAGAGAAATAACTCTTCAGGAGGATGACTTATGTTAATTCTCTATCTGAATCTTGCTGGGGATCCTCATCAGGAAACTCGACTGGTCGATCCTCACTTTCGAAACAATTATATATGATGCGAGTGTGAGTTGCTCCAGCTACTGCCACTGGTCGTGGAGTCTAGTGTAGAAAAAAGAGACAAAAAAGTAATTAAGCTCTGTCTACAGTATATATACCTCATATATTGTGAATGTGAGGCTCGGATGAACGGAGGAGTGAGGTTCCCCTCTCTCCCCCCCCTTTTTTTTAAGTTTGACTCAATCAGGTATAAATATATATACCGATAAGAAAATTTTTTATTTTTTTTTCACCTGTCAACAATGACAAAATAAACCTGCCACGTAGTGACATTAACAGAAACAAGAAACCCACAAGAAACGGTTCATTAATCAGCTGTGCACATATTTAGCTCTTCTCAGGCCAGTCTTGGGCAAGTCTATAGTAGCGGCGCCTCGTATGAGTGCCTGTATTGTATATATGTTAGCGATATCTCCTTATAGCTACGCCATTGTAGCTAGAATGTGGTAAAGATCCTTAGTCAGGAAATGTCAGCAGTCTGAAGTCGAACAGCGTTGAATATTGAAAATACGAATAATAAAATAAAGACTTTGGAGTTAATTCCATTATTATTAGGAATGATTGCCTCTTGTAGTTTACATATTTTTCGTTCTATCCAGCGTTTGCCGGATGTCTATAACAAAAAAAACTAAACCCTGCATTCAGTTGATAAACAAGGTCATAGTACCGTAGCGGCGCCTCGTATGAGTGCCTGTATAGTACGTTTTTCATTTTATCCAGCGTGTGCCGAATGTCCATAATGAAAAAACCAAACCCTGCAGTCAGCTGATAAACAAGGCTATAGCACATTTGCTATAGTAGCGGCGCCTCGTATGAGTGCCTGTATAGTATACTTTTCATTCTATCCAGCGTTTGCCGGATGTCTATAACAAAAAAACCAAACCCTGCATTCAGTTGATAAACAAGGTCATAGTACCGTAGCGGCGCCTCGTATGAGTGCCTGTATAGTACATTTTTCATTTTATCCAGCGTGTGCCGAATGTCCATAATGAAAAAACCAAACCCTGCAGTCAACTGATAAACAAGGCTATAGCACATTTGCTATAGTAGCGGCGCCTCGTATGAGTGCCTATATAGTATATTTTTCATTCTATCCAGCGTGTGCCGGATGTCTATAATGGAAAATCCAAATGCTGTCGAATTAAAACTGAACATTCCTATCATGCTTTGTGTGTCCACCATTCCTCAATTTCCAGCTATGATGTAATTAAGTAATGTGTAGGTACTTACTCGATAAACTCTACTAAATATTTCTTGACACTCTAATTTCCTTTTTCAATTTGGGTATCTTTCTATAATTTTTCGTTGATTTTCCACTTTTGCCCATGATAAGGTACACTTTTTATCACTTCACTAAAACTAAAACACCTCTAAATCAACACTTGTCTCTGAAACGTTCATACCCTAGCGGTACGAAAAGAACAATGACTATCGGCTGCTAGGCGGTATCGGTTGGGCACAGGAATGTTAGGTATCAGGGTGGATGTTGAAAATTTGTCTTTGAACTTCGTACCTAGTAGAGTCGAAAGGAACGACTACAAGTGGTTATTTTTATAATTCGAGACGAAAATGTGAAATATAATTCAAAATAGAGGGGTACTGGTATATAATTCAATACATTCCTTTGGAGATGTGATAGGGGAGGTGGAAAGGCGTGAATTGAACCCTGATATGCATTATGCAGAAGATAAATGGTTTTCGAGATATTTCAATTTTTTTGCTTTTCTCCAAAAGGTAGACTTTAAGAGTTTAAAAGTTAGTTTCCCGGGAATCTGCTGATATTTTTTTCAACCTCTCAACTAGAATACACGATCAACACTATGGTCTTATGTTTGGAATGAAGAAATTCTAGAAATAATTCAGATCATAGATAAATTGTGAATACAAAGTCGTACCTACTTTTGTTAGTGGATTGTGAATTTCAACCACATTAAGCGGTTATTTTTAGAAAAATCTCTTGGCCACATTTTTTTAATACTTCCTTGAGGCAATAGTTGCGTTTCATTTGTTCCATTGTGGTAACGGTGGTGGGAACAGAATGACGTTTACAAATAAAACGACAAACTTCATGACCTTGCGTGTGAGAATAGACATATTGTAGATGACATATGATATATTCATTTATTGAGACCCGAATAATTTCAAGTGAAAAATCAAGAAAATGAATCAATGCTTATCTGGAGCAGTGATTGTGCTGATTATAGAAAGTTCTATAAGATCGAGAGAATCTATTTGATCTGGCAATGAAGATATGAAACCTGTCTTACTTGAAAAAAATCATAAACTGGTGAACCTCACAATAAAGATACCTCACAATAACAATGTCTTCTACTTTCAGAATGTTTCGTTTTTCATCAATCTTATTTCATTTTTTGATAGCATCATTGCTTGTCGTGAGACGGAATGAAAAGTAGCAACCAGAATCGGAAAAGTTGCAAATAAAACGACACATATTGAAGGATGGCGGTGGCGAAATAGGATGAATAAAACGCAACTATAAGATATCTATAACTATGGGTACAAATGTAACTGAAAGTGCTTGATACGGATTTGTTATATAAAGGAATAGTGAAATACATGGAAAAGGAATATTCTCAGATAAAATTATGAACACGACAAAATGGAGTGTCCCGAAATTACATAGAAAGATTTCATCCACAGATTGTAGGAACAAAAATTGTAAAAAAACTTCAAGCACTTTCATTATCATTTGTACCCAGTAAGATTGCTATTTCATTGGAGGAAGTTTCAACAAACAAAAATACGAGTTTGTATTTTTGGAGATGAACGCAAAAAATTAAATATCTCAAAAACTATCAACTTTTGCATAAACCATATCAGGGTCAAATCCACTCTGTATGACCTATCCTATCACATCTCCAGAAGAAATGTATCGAATTACCAGTAACCCTGTATAATCAACTTAACTAGCAAAACAAACTGAATTCCACATAACACAGGATATCCTAAGAATATCCGTTTCATGTCCAATTCTGTTCGGGATATTCCTTGCTTTTGATTGGACATTCAAGAGATCGTCATCTGTGATGAATATATAGTGTGGAGAATTTAACTGGAATGAATTCGTTTTCGGGAAGGTGAACATTTTGTCTTGAATTTCCCGACATACGTCAACGATTTAATGTATTTACCTACCTCTTGCAAGCAATATCGATAATTTATTTTCCAGGGGTAGCAGAAATCACCCTCAACATATTTTTTTTTAATGAAACCCTATGGCTTTTGTGACCCCTCATTGGAAAGCTGGTGGAAACAGGAATTCAGCGTACTAGTCAAATTTGAGTTTTTTATACGTTCAAAGGTTGCATGAATTCGAAATGTACTTTCGGAATTCAGTTCAGTTTTTGCCACAACTGCTATCTGCTATCGTATTCCAGTTTTTTTTATAGAGCCGCAAAAAGAAATTTAGTTTTTTTGCCGTATTCACCGTTCGAGACAAAGTGTTATTGCAAACTGGTGGAAATGCCCTATATCACTCTCACTAAAAGTCAAAATATTTATGAAAAACGTTGAAAATATATTCTTCGAACTTAAATTTTGATTTTATGCGGCCCCCAAACGTACTGCAAACTCAAATACGATCAGTACGCTGGATTTCTCTTTCAAGCAGCTTTCCAATGAGTGGTCGCAAGCCATAGGGTTGCTTTGAAATAAACATATTGATAAATATATTGATTCTTGCTACCCCTGAAGGGTGATGTTCTCCATATTGCTCGCCAAATGTAGGTGAATACATTCAAACGTTGACGTGTCTCACGAATTTTCCGAAAACTCATTCACTTCCCCCTGTAGTGAATTCATTCCAGCTAAAGTCTCCACCATGTATAATTCAAATAAATTACAAAGTCATTGTATGATCTATTGATGAACACTCATACATGAACTTTTTCATGGACAGCCCTCGGAATAACCATAAAATGACCCAAAGCAAACATAAATTCATATAAATATCAAAATTACCGTTCAAAATCATCATTTTTATTTCTTCAACATTTTCGTTCGTAACAAAATTTGCCCATCTGAAAAGTTCTCGTACCAAATATTTTTTCTGGGCATGAGATGCATATTAATGATATATTCATCGATGCCTAGTATATAGTTTAACGAGCAGGAAACGATAGTAATTTCCCACGAGAATGGAGATGCAAATCAAACGAATGAAAAATTAGCATCCTATGCGAGTTATGTATTATACTTCTTCTACGGCTGTAACAAATTAGATTTTTCATTTCTTCGGCGTTTAGTAATTTCTCAAGTACCTACTCTTAAGTAATGCTCTATTTAATAAAGCTTCACTTAAGAGTACTTGTCTATTAGATAGAGCTGGCATTGCTTGAAATTTGACATTTCATGGAAGATACATTTATTGTGAAAAAAATAACACAATGAAGTTATTTTGATTTATCGAAAACAGTAAAACAGGGCAAATTTTGTGTTATCGCCGTAGAAAATAATTATTTACCTAACAAGTGCGGAAAGTAGTACTTTTCCGCACGCGACAGCAGTTGCACAAACGACCCAGAGCGGAGTTCGGGCAAGACGTCAAGGGTGGCAAAGACATTTCCCTCAAGAGTTAGATACAATGTTGTGCTGCGATAGTGTTTTCGTCTATAATATTTATGTACGAAAAAGTTCTTGAATGAACAAGATTATATAATAATGAATATTTACATACATGGATCATTCAGTAAGTTCTAAATATCCTCATTTTCAACAATACAAAAATTGTGTGGAACAGTACTTTTTCGCACTAGAGCGGCACTGTAACTTTTCCACACGATTTTATCGAATGATCGTTCGAAAAACTTACTTTTCCACACGCTCGTAGGAAATGAAAAAATATTACAGGAAATAGCATACGGTCAGCCATGAAAAATTTGGTGCAAACTTGAATGATATAAGAAAAAACAATAAAAGTCTCAAAGTCTGTCGACCACGAAAAATTATTTATTATAAGTAGTGTAACTAGTTTCGGCCACAGGCCATCATCAGACACAAAATTGATGTATCCAGAAGTGCCTGAAAGATAACTATGAACATTGTTGAGAAGTTAAAACGAGTCGAAGAGTTGATATACTAACCTCAGTAACTTTTTCTTTTGTAAAATTTGTATATCGCTACTTCAAAGCTGAGACAACTCCCCAGAAGTCGAAACTTGTGCGGGGTTAGGAAGAGCGGGACCTACAGCTCATAGTAGAATCCGAACCACCTTTAGGGCATCGAGGTGCTGCCAGGATTACAACCATGAATCACACATTTTAAAGAAAAATGCTCTGCCGATAGCCGGATTCGAACCGACAGTACCTCTGCATCGTGAACTGCTATCTAGCGAATTTCAGCGCATAGACAAACTCGGCCACGGAGCCCATTATATATTAACAGCAAAAAATTCAATCAAAAAGCCAATGTCGAAATTCAAAATATCAGTCCTGAATTTGAAGTAGGTTTAAATCTGGAAAAAGTCCAGAGATCTGCTTTTAGTGGACTTTTTCCATATTCAAACCTATTTTGAATTCAGGACTGATATTTTGAATTTCGACCTTGGTTTTTTGATACAGTAATTTTCCTAACATGTGCGGAAAGTGATTCTTTCCCGCACGCGATTGCCGTTGACACGAACGACGCAAAGCGGAGATCGGGCAAGCAGTCGAGTGCGGGAAAGACACTTTCCGCATGAGTTAGGAACAATATTTTTTCTACAAGCGTAGCAAATTGATTGATTTGTTCAATTAATTATTCATGCATATAGGAACAACTAACAAGAGAGAGAAATGTATGCTCTATCTACTGATTATTAGTAATAGCTATTGTGAACTAACAGTTTGACGCATTATGTACAGGTTCATTGCGAAAGCCAGCAGGCCCATAAGGTGTTTGGTCTAAAGGTTTCAGACACTTCTAGGAAATGAGCCATAAATACATCTTCTTTATTCGGTATTTTCATTTCTTTATTGTTGCACCATTCGATAAAACGCGTGTATAGCTTCACCTTTCTTGAGACTTCGTTTTGGCAGTAACTCATCTGTATCGCATCCGTCTAGCTGGAAGTTTTTGATCACATTGTGGCAATTCCACTGTATCGAAAATGACAGTAACGCTGTGTCTGTCACTTCGACAATAACAAACTCATTTGAGGTTTGATTGGCATGACAACAATAATTGTTGCCCATCAGATCAATCCAAATCTATAGGGGGATTTTCATAATAATCAATTTTTATTTTTCAATATTTCTTAATTTTCACAATGAATAGTGCAATTTGATGGATGAGTCTGAACATACATACTTAATACTGCAACAATCAAACTCAAACTCTCATATTCCATCACCTACCACCTTATATTTTGCCATATTATCATATCTTTGTTTTTCCCGCAATGTTACGGGAAAATTACACTTCCCAAACTGAATTGCGTGCGGGTATAGGGTGAATCACGCACGCTTGTAGAAAAACATATTTTCCTCAACAGTAAGGTACAACGAGTGTTTTCGTCCTGATTATTCATGTAAAAAAAGTGTTTGTATAAACAAGATTTTATATAATGATGCTACAAAATGACACATAATGAGACATACTAGTAACATACATAGATCATTTAGTAAGTCGTCCTAAATATCATCATTTTCAACAATACAAAATCGTGTAGAACAGTACTTTTTCGCACTAGGGCGTAAATGTAACTTTTCCACACGATTTTATCGATTGATCGTCCAAAAGAGTTACTTTTCCACATGCTCGTAGGAAAAGATAATATATTCCAGAAAATATTCTACGGACAGCCATGAAATATTTGGAGCAAACATGAAGGATATTGAATAACAATAAGGCTGAATTTTGAAAATCCATGCCTTTTGATTTTGAATTATACAGGGTGAGTCAGTTTCTTGTAGCAGGACTTCAACAGCTGAGAGAAGACATTTTTTCAAGAAGAAAATTCTATGTAAACATCACCTCATATAATGCATGTCATTGGTATTGGTGAGTGTGAATAGTGACAGATGCTCAGCGACCTGATTAGATCTATTTATTGTGCCCCATCTTCTTCTCTCAAGGTTTTTTTGTTTATTGCAGCCCCTCAAGCTTCAATTCATTTAGAAACCTTTGGATATTGAGGGGATCTGTTTGTGGTATTTTTTCCACGGTCAGCTGGTATGCTTTCAGTATAAATAGTATAATCGATCTTCGATCTTCTGTGGTGTACAGCAAAGCAATTCAACAATATGTGATGGGGTGTTTCTAGATGTTCTCCACAGAACCTTCAGGTGCTGTCCTCCTCCAAACCAAGCTTCCTTAGGTGTTCTTTGAGTCTACAATGCCCTGTTAGATCCTGTTATTGCTTTTGAGACAAATTTTGCTGAGATTGATCAGTGTCTTCGATCTTTCTCGGTTGAAATTTCCGAGGAGATCAATGCATGTCATAACCAGACCTAAACATTACTTTGGAAGTCAATTAACAGATGAAGGAAGGTGAGCACTGGGCATCCCATAGGAACATTATTTGAATATTTCAAAGTATGCTTGCACATTATTTTATTATATATTTTGTTTTCAATGTAATTGCGATATATTTGTGATGGAAAAGCGATGTGTTTTTGAGATAAAAGTAAGATGTGATGCGAGATGTCATATCTCAGTGAAACGAAAAATAAGTTTCCTCTAACATGGTGTGATAATAGGTACACCACAGACTTCTGATGACATCTAATATTGATTATGTATTGTTGTGACTGGTAAGTGGTCCCTCGGGTCTCCTGTCCATTCAGTCGTCTTTTCAGCGGCGCTATCCTTGGTATGTATCGTTTATCATAGTCAGTTGAACAGATCATCAAACGAATGTCGGGTCGCGCTGCCACACTCTTTGAACTTTCAAAGGGACTAACGGCTGGCGGTGATGTGTACGAATTTCTATCAGAATGAGATCATTTATTTGTATGAAAAATTATGGAGTGTGTGTCGGCAAAATGTAAGCAAACCAAGACTAGTTTGAAAGCAATATGTAACGAATATTTGCGCGAATTCAGCATCACTTTGTTGAGTAATGAATATATTCATGTACCTATTGATTTTCGCCGAACAAGAATTTTTTGAATATTCTTGCAGGTGAATTCACTCCTGTACATCGCAGCGATGCAACATTGGTGATATCGCAGTGTTGCCTCATCACGATATCTCAGAGATGTCATGTAACAGATGTGATGGCTGAGATATTTGTATCTGTATAAACGTGAAGAAATAACAAAAAAATTTAGTGAATCAAAAATCTCTAATTCTCATCATTGAACATTGCGCACTTGGTTACATTATTGATTCTTTTTGTACGAATTTTCTTGAGAGCGCACCGTTTCAGTTTTTCGCCTATATATAGGGCTTCAGAACTGCTCAAGCCGGCGCTGTAGGTTATGATTAAATGGTAATACTATTCAAATTCTTACTCATAATGCTAAGAGAGAGAAAAAAATGAATTGACGAGAACAAAGAGTCAGTGGCGCAGCCAGAATTTTATATAAGGGTCAGTTTCAGAAAAAAATAGAGATAGTATTGAAATGACCGAGAATAGGTAGAATAAAAAAAACGTAACGTACATATATGTTGTTGCTCTGAGTAATGCCCAGTTTCGATTTTTTCATTAATTTTTTTTCCTTTCTATTCATAGTCCATGAAATTCTCACAATCCATTCGAGATTTAACCGAAACCAGAACATCACCAAAAATCACTGCTTCTTGCGCTTTTGCACTCAGCTACTGGAACCGATTGTGATGCCTTGCCCTTATCCAGTGACCAGTGACCCAAGCAGCATACTGACGCCGTAGGTAAAGGTAAATTTTTCGTCACCCTGGACGTCTATTCGACCTGATGAATGGCGTCCTAATAACGTTAGGATGACGTGAATATGTCACAGCTCAAAGACGTCATTTGGTAACGTTATTTCGACGTGATATTGTCACGAGTAGAACATACAGTATATTAGTAATTTGTAACCATGAGGGTTTTATAAACATAAAATTATTCAAATCATCAATTGACATTGAACTATGAAAACTGACCAAGGAACTCTCATGAGAAACGTGCAAATCTAATAAAATGATGTATATAAATATTGGATATGAGGGTTCCGAAGTTAGTCTGGTCTGGGGCTACTCTTGACTTGACAAGAGCTCGTCGTAATGGTCGTTATAATGTAAGTTGTTATTCAGTCTTTATATTCATTGTTGTTGATTCATATTTGTCATCACTTCACTCATAATGTTTCATGCTGCAATACATATTGTTATCTTTGAATATAGTGTCGTATACTTTCAGTTACCCCTAAACTATTAGTGCCTATTTGAATATTACCTCTCGCAGAATATTAAGCCAAGCATTACCCCTTATTAATCGATATGGATGGTCTAACCACCTATATCGTAACAGTGGTGGAAACACAACTCTTTTGTTGTGACATGGTGGAGGTCAACCCTTCTATCGTGACATGGTGGAGGCGCCTAAGCTTCTTTCCTTGAGTCGCATTCCTCATAATGGACTCATAATTTCAATATTTTTTTTCAATCATCAACTTTACTCAATTTCATATATTTCATCCAAAGGCACTAGTAGAAAGGGTTATTTGAAAGTAATTCAGTATATCAGCATGAATTATGGGTGATAACAAAGTAAGAAAGTCATTCAAATTAGAAATCCAAATTTTTTTCAATATTTTAAATACCATTAAGCTTGAAAAGTTTGAAAACAATCATTCCATTTCTATTCAAAGACATGATATAAAGCACCGGACCAGACTCACAAAGTTTGGAGCTTATCTCTGAACTTCGTTATTTTTTTTTTCTCTATTCGTAATTTTCTATCTGAATTTCGGGAGAAGTTCTTCCTATATATCATTCTTGTCAGTTTTTTTTTTCTCAAATCAAGGAACCTAATTCCAAATATTTTTTTTTCATAGGTGATAAAATCATTCAAGAAATGCAATGCCAAGGCCAGTCAATATAATATATAATATAAGTCATTCACAACGTGTCTATAGTCTTATAACAATACGAAATCAAAACAATAACAAATCATCGTGCTCGATATAATTCATGATAAATTATTAGTGCGAATGCAAATAATTAATAATTCAAGTAATAGTTAAGAATTTTTCGATTCAAAATATCTTAGTCAGTATATTTATGACCTTTCAAATATTGAAAATACTCTTAAACGTTGGTATCGTTTACCATTTTTTGTCATTCCTCCTGAAATTATTTATACGCAAATATGATATTATTATGTTATGGAAATATTATATGAAATTAATTAATTGAGCTCAAGAATATTGATGTGTATGTAAACTCTCAATGAAGAGATTGTTACTTGGTTTCAAGTGAAAACCGTTTCCGTACAGAATAATCGTCACCCTATTCAGATTTTCTCGTGGTCCTAGCCAAACCACATCCAGAGAAGTAGCTGTTTGGTTGATATTCTAAAAAGTACGAAGTGTTATAGTTGAAAGTGTGCACTATAACAGAAAATAGGAGGGAATCCTGGAAGATGTGCCACACTAAGGCATGAAGGATTAACCTTACTGAATATATTTTGTCCTCGAATTGATAGGACATGGAATGATGATTTAATGTGGAATAATGAGCTCGTATATGATGATTATGTATATTTATGAATTATGAAGATGATTATAATGATATTTACCCCCGGGGATGATTTTTCCAAAAAATGGAAAATATTTGCGAGTTGCTAGACAAAGAAATGTACGGTCTAGTTCTAACAAAGTTGGAGAAATGAGCATGCGGTATTTAAAAGGAGTATTTTCAATCAGTTCAATAATGTATAAGTGATGAAATATCACAACATATTTTTCAATTTTCTTATAATAAACTATCTTACTACTTGAATTCATCGAAACATGGTGAATAGGGAAATTAATATATTTTTTTAATTGAATAAACGCCAATTCATTGTGTAACCGGTTACACCAAAGATAAATAAATAAATCGAATAAAATTCTGATAATATTTCATATTGAACAAAGACAAAAAATGATCACATAGGCCTATGTGTCGAAATATTGTTCAAGAAGAACATGAAAGTACCAATTCTCGGACGTTTCATCAGTTTATTCAAGCTGCCAACAATGAGTTGTCAGATGAATATCCTTTTAAATCTTACGGATTGGACCTGGAATGTCAAAAATGATCAATATGTAAGTATGAAATAACATGGTGACATTTTCGATAATATATTTATCAAATAGCAAATTTTTTTTTCATGAAATTTTTCAACGAGAAGGCACGTTGGTTTGTTTACATGACACAAGTTAATATTTTATCATTTTTTCAAGTAACGCGCTTGTTGATTTGAATAACTTTCAATTAGCAAAACTGGTAATTCATTTTTATTTTCGATTTCAAAGTAGAGAACTCACCGCCAAAATGATTCAAAATTCAAATTACTGAGTTACTAGGTGAATCGAATATAGAACCTATAAATAAGAAATTTATGATAATTTCGCGTGAATAGGAAATATACAAGTAGATTGGTAACTTATAAGAAATTTTTTAATTATTCACTCAATCAGTTAATTTTAAAGCACGAAACTATTTGCAATGCTTTTTTTTTCTCAGAAGGAAAGACACAGTTCAGATTTCCCTGAAATGAACAACAACCTTTCTCCATTTATTATATTCTTGAATATTGCTTACTAGGTCACTAGTAGTAATAAAATTAAATAGCAGGCATTTTGATGAACTCGATATAGTAAATAAGTATGAACTTGACACTTGATTCGTGTTGCATTATGTTGCTAGTATATATTTCTCATTTATTTATAGGTATAATAATTAATCAAGTTTTTAATATCTCTATAGGAATCGTGTTAATATGTTATTACAAAACTTAGATGAATAATCATAATGTTAGAGTATTCGAGGAGTTATTTTTTTTCCTAATCATAGATTATTTCGAGTAAGAACTATAGTTAGTGAAATTTAATTTGCAGCATAAATGTTGGTACTTCACATATAATATAGGATTTCTATGAAGTTTAAATGAAGTATAAAGCATATCACGGCACATAGGTTAATCATTTATTGCTTATCTTGAATTTTGTTCATTCAATTTTTTCGATCTATCATGTGATAGTAATATATAGGGTTATACAGAAATCCCTATTGTGATATAAATAGTAACGTAGGTATTTGACAATCAATTTTTTTGCATGATGTCACGGTATCACACAAAACCGAGAAAGAAAACAATGCACGCACACTGATCACTGGCATACAACACTCATCAAGAAATCAGACACCCAGGGGGATGCAGCCAAATGGCCAAACATGGACAAATCGAGGACTGTTTGACTGTACAATATGATTCGATGGTAGCTGGGTAGCCCAGGAACGAAGAGGAAACAAGTGGGAATGCTACAAGTTGTGGATAGCTGCTAGAAGTTTGACGTTGGAACACCACGAAAGTCGTTCCATGAGATGCCTGACCAATCTCTCATATGACAGAAATTTGTCGTTGCCTCCCATTGCGCCACAGTCAACTAGCTTCATTGAGACGACTTTGAGACGAATAGAGCATCAAGATGTTGTGCCGTCATCATGTCCAGGACGAGGATACCTTTCGAGCCCAAAAAGGAACCCGCCAAAATTCCTACGACGATTGAAGGATGCCCATCAGTCGTCAGTCGCTACCCCAAGAAGCCAGCAGTTCCCTTCGTTCAGCTGCCAACTACCTCGAAACACAATCTAGGAAATCTTAAATCCCGAAAGATTTCATCCCGATGCCCAGGACAAGGATACCTTCGAGCCCAAAAGGATCCTGCCGAAATTTCCATGACGATTGGAGGATGCCATGCCCAATCGTCATTCCCTACCCCCAAGCTGCCAGAAGTCCCACCGAGAAGAGTCTGATTGAAATGCTTTAGTTGAATATAGCCAGTGCCGGACTTAGTAAAGGTGTGAGTGTGCATTGTAGACACTAAATTTTGAATGTTTGTGAACAGTTTTTTTTCTGAAATTATTTGTATATGTAAATGAAATTTAAATGTTCTCCTCGATATATTTAAGTTAGGTAGTAATTTAAAAACTGGGGTCCAGTTTTCTCGGAGAGAGGGGTCATGTCACGAGTAGAACATACAGTATATTAGTAATTTGTAACCATGAGGGTTTTATAAACATAAAATTATTCAAATCATCAATTGACATTGAACTATGAAAACTGACCAAGGAACTCTCATGAGAAACGTGCAAATCTAATAAAATGATGTATATAAATATTGGATATGAGGGTTCCGAAGTTAGTCTGGTCTGGGGCTACTCTTGACTTGACAAGAGCTCGTCGTAATGGTCGTTATAATGTAAGTTGTTATTCAGTCTTTATATTCATTGTTGTTGATTCATATTTGTCATCACTTCACTCATAATGTTTCATGCTGCAATACATATTGTTATCTTTGAATATAGTGTCGTATACTTTCAGTTACCCCTAAACTATTAGTGCCTATTTGAATATTACCTCTCGCAGAATATTAAGCCAAGCATTACCCCTTATTAATCGATATGGATGGTCTAACCACCTATATCGTAACAGTGGTGGAAACACAACTCTTTTGTTGTGACATGGTGGAGGTCAACCCTTCTATCGTGACAATATTTCGACCTCAATTGGGCCATTTGAGTTACGTATATTCGACGTTCAGGAGACGTCAATTCGACGATCGGTTCACCTTGATTCCACGTAATGTTGACGTCATTTTGACGACTTCTTTTCGTCATCTACGACGTCTCATTGACCTAAATGATGACGATTTTATGAACAATATAAAAACAATCACTAAAATTAAGAAATGAGACAGGTACATCTGGCAGTTGACAAGTAAGTGATGACTTTGAGCACTGGCAGTAATAATTCCTATGGTGACAGAATAGTGTAGTAGGTAAGGCCTGTGAATGATAGCAAAATCGAAAAAAAATAGCTCAACTTATACAATGCGTAAGTGTGAAAATTAAATAATCATCATATACCTATCGATGAAATGCATTTCACATTCTCACTAAGGAGTTTTCATTGGCATTCAATTTTTTGAAAGTGAAAAATGGATAAATCAATAGTATTATAGTGAAGAAAATATAAGTTATAATTTCTACATCAATAATTCCTACATCAATCATTTATACAAACAGGGTTCTATACGTACCTATGCAGATCACTACAATTGCGTATCATCCTTTTTTTATTTTGCGTCTTTAATGAAGTCATTATGACACTCTAATGCGTATCGAAACAGCTCATATTAGGACACGCTGCATTTCTTGTCTCAAAACTGGTAATGGTAATTATTATTGAAGTTATAGAAGAAATGCGACTTTGAGATAGATGCATCACAATTGTTCTCTTCACAGAAGCTTATTATATCAAGAAGAAATTTCAGAATATATTTACAATTATAAACCTGCAATAGTTTGTACCAGTGAAACTTGTATAACAAATGACTTTGAAGATTCTGAAATCAGTATCATTGGGTTTTAATACCATTAGATGTAATTCCACAAGTAGACATACAGGTGGTGTACTTGTCCACATAGATGAAACTATAAGGTTTAGAAACGTAGAAATAGTTGTTGAACACATGTTGCTTTGGCTTTTATCTTTTAATACTAGAGTAAACAATATAGCTTATTGGATCATTGTTCTATATAGGTCACCTAGTGGAAATATAAGTTCATTTTTTGATAGCTTTTTTCCTTGGTTTGAAACTAGAATTGTGAAAAACTCTTCTCAGAATATAATTTTGATAGGCGATTTTGACATTAATTACAATGAAATTAATTGTAATACTGTCAAACTGCAAGAGTTCATCGAAAATTATGGAATGAAACAGGTTGTTGAGGACTTTACTAGAATAACACAATTTACCAAAACCAAAATAGATTTAGTTTTCACAAATTGTGTAGATATAGCAGTTAGAGTTAACCATACAGATAAAATATCAGACCATTCAATAGTTGAAATATATACAGGAACTTACAAGAACACTCAAGTGAAGAAAATTACCAGAGGCAAAATAAACTATGATGCAATATCTCAAATACTGATTGAAAAAGACTGGTGTTATAGTTGTACTGATGTTGATATTGTTTGCGATAATTTTATAAATAACATTAAAACAACATTAGATGAGGTCTCTCCTATTAAGGAAATCGTTGTGAGATATGACAATAAATGGATGAATGACGAATGTCGACAAGCAATGAGGGAAAAAAATGATTCTTACAGTCGGTTTACTTTCACAAAAAATAATAATGACTGGTTGGAATATAAACGTTGTAGAAATAAACTAGTGAGAGTGATAGCCAACACAAAAAAACAGTTCTATAAACACTTAATTGATGATAATAAGAATGATAGCAAGAGAATGTGGAAAAACTTGAAATATATATTAGGCAACAAAAAAAAGAAAAATATTACAGATGGTGTTATATGCAATGGAAGTTACATATGCAATCTAGTTATTATAGCAGATTCGTTGAACGATTTTTTTGTCGAAAGTATCGAAATAATCGCCACTGAAATTGGACCAACAGATGTGGACTTACTTGCTATAACGGATACTATTGCTGATGTGGATAATGTGGGTTTTGGTCACTTTAGTGCAATATCTTTGAATAGCTTATATAAAGTTATATGTACCCAGCATAAAAATGGAAGCGTCGATGCAATTGATCTGAAACTCATCAAATCGATCTTTGATATCATAGGATATCCTTTGAGATATTTGATAGATCTTAGCTTAGAAAGAGGAAAATTACCAAATCAATTCAAAACCTCGGTTATAGCACCAGTCCCCAAAGTCTGTAATACAATGTTGGCTGAAGAGTTGCGACCTATAAACATGTTACCATTTTGTGAAAAATTATTGGAGTTAGTGGTGTATAATCAAATTATAGAATATATAAATGCCAAAAACATTCTTGTGTCCTATCAATCAGGATTTAGGAATGCTTACTCTTGTGAGACAGCCTTGCAATGTGTTATAAGAGACTGGAAAAATAACATTGAGGAAGGAAGTTGCATTTGTGCGGTATTCATTGACTTGTAGCGTGCCTTTGAAACGATAAATAGGGAAATTCTATTAATTGAACTGCAAAAATATGGATTTACTGGAATTGCACTGGAATGGCTGAATAATTACTTACAGTTCCGTAAGCAGAAAACCAACTACAGAGACTGTTATTCGGAAACTAGAAGTAATGAATTAGGAGTGCCTCAAGGTAGTGTCCTTGGACCACTGCTATTCATATTATATATAAATGACCTAGGTAATGTATTGATGAATTGCAAAATACACTTTTTCGCTGATGATACCCTAATATATTATAGCGATAAAAATTTCGAAAGGCTTATTCAAAACATCAATCAGGATTTGAATTCATTGCATGTGAAGTTTGTGGCAAATAAGTTGAAGGTAAGCGAGAATAAAACAAAATGTATGTTTGTTGGAAGTGAAATAGCTCACAAAAAATTTCTCAGTGTGAATCTGCAAATAAAATTGAACAACGTAAATATCGAATATGTAGATGAAATAAAACACCTTGGCCTCATTATAGATAGACAATTGAAGTTCCACAAACATGTTCAATATACTTCGAAAAAAATTGGTAAAAAGTTAGGAGTGTTTTATAGGATAAGTAAGCATCTTTCCATGGAAACGAAATCCACCCTCTATAATTCGATTATATGGCCTCATTTCAATTATTGTAGCTCCATAATTTATACATCTGGTGTCAATCTAGATAGACTTCAGAAACTGCAGAATCACGCTATGAGAATAATTATTGGATGCGACAGGTATACTAGTATCGAGAGTATGCTCGATAAACTCAACTGGTTGAACTTGAAGGATACATATTACAAAAATACTATGATCTTCATTTACAAAATGGTTAATAAAATATTGCCTCAGTACTTGTTTTCACATCTAGTTAAAGTTTCCGATGTACATGCATATAACACCAGATCTAGAGACAACTATTATGTGAACTCTGTGTCAAAAAATTGTACGATGAATAGTCTGTTTTACCGTGGTATAATTGAATATAATGCGTTACCTGGCGATATCAAGAATATACCTATTATAATAAAGTTCAAATCATCTCTCATCAAACATATAAATGATAGAAAAACCTATACAAAATGACCTCATTCTTGAAATTTATTATGTCCATCATATTTTCGTCTTAATAGGAGTGACCAAATCTTGATCAAAAATTTGAAATCAGTATGATCATCTATTCAGTATATCTATTCATTAATTGATCATATTCATCATATTATAATTATAATATTAATTTCATTACCTTTCTGTTTGTTATCTTCACAAGGTTCCTGTAATATTTCCCGAGATATTTCCTTCATATGTATGTATTATCTTCATGATAAATAAAATCCTATCTATCTATCTATATGTAATCTTCAGCAACTGCTGAAGATTTCATCGCCTCTATTTGCTAAATTGAATACGCTAGAACGTCGGAAAACAATGTCTTTTAAAAATCTCTGGATTTGGTAATTCAAGATACTCTGCAATGATTCTTGGCATGTTTCCAATTGTGTTGATGCCAATAGGACTATTCGTGTAGTAACCATTGCGATATATAGGTCAACAAGTAGGAAGCGTTTACATTCACATAATTATTTAGGTGGTATAGTTCGCCAGTTTGACACCATACTTGGAAATCGTGGAATTCTTTTTCATGAGCTGGACGAGGTGTCTTGGGCGACAAATCATTTATAGCCGTTTGGGCAAATTCCCTCAGTTCAGGAAGGAGACAACTTGAGTTTGCCTCTTCAGTCATTCTCAAAATAGGAAATTCAGAATTACGCTAGACCAAACATTTCAAATTATATTGCTAGAATGATGATGTTAATTTGAATAAATTTTCTACCATCTGTCAAATTTGGGAATGAACATTCGAATGTTTTCTCATTGGTACCGACCTACACATTACTTTCAAGTATAATTATCACCTTGTGGTGGATATAACATATAATCCATCTTGCTGAAGTAACGTGTTCCAAAGTGCTCGAGGTCGAACTTTTCTGATTTCAAAACAGAGGAAGATGAGTAAGATAATGATAATATACGGATGTTATGTTCAAAAAGAGTGAAAAATATTGATATCATATCAAAATGAAAACCGTGTCAGAGTATAATAAATTTCCAATTGCTCATTTATACAATATAACGTGTCTTATTTCGTAGGCTCGGATCAATGGAATATATTATATTGATGGGTTTGTACACCTACATCTAAGAGTTCAGTATCCTGGTGTATACCTAGTGGTGGATATAAAGTCGATTTTTCATAATGACACAAAAATGTCGTCAATCTAAGGTCGTGACAATGACGTTCCAAATACGTTGAAGGAATGATGTCATAAATCACGTCATTTTTCCCAATATGACGTCGTGGACCTAGAATCAACAAAAAAAGACGCAAAAATTACGTCAGCTCACTGCCTGGAGACATCTCACCGTTTAAGTGGTGAAGACGCGTAGGTGTGCCGATTCGAAAACAATTACTAGATACACAAGCTGCCAAGATTTTTTTCTTCACCTAGATTGACTTTCTAGTTCGCGTCTGGGGTGGGGAGAGGGTGGGATTCCAACCCCTATAACCCCCCTCGCTGAGCCACTGCAAAGAGTGTGATGCAAGGCGCTATGAAATCAGCTTTGGGTACAAATTTTGCCACCAACGAACCATGTTAATTGCATTGTAAATGTGATATTGCAAAATTATTTCCATTCGATTTGAATTCTCATTGAGAATTCATGTACCTACTTAAAGACTTGACCAAAGTTCAACAATCCATAATTCAAAGAACTCAACAAACACACGTTTTTCTAGATGACGAACTCCACAAACAGTATGATTAATTATTGTACTAAGCAAATAGTACAACTTGTTGAAATCGACACTTTGTTTCATTTGTAGCATAGGCTCATAAAGCCAATAAAGGTGCTGATCTCACCCTAGTGGGTCCTGATAACAGGACAATGGGCCTGTAGTTGTTGGGCAGGTTCTTGTTCCCTTTTTTGGGGATTGGTTGGACTCTAGCTGTCTTCCAGCATGATGGAAAAATACCCGACCTGTACGAGACGGTAAACAACTTGCAGAGAATCGGTGTTAATTCTGGTGCACATTTTTTGAGGATAATGGGTGGAATTCCATCAGGACCGTTAGCCTTATTCGTTTCGAGACCAAGCAAAATTCGTCTGATAGTGCGTTGACGGATGACGATTTCGGGCATTCGACTCTCAATGGGTGGAATATCTGGCGGCAATTTTCCTTGGGAACCTAAAGTAGAGTTTGCTGCGAACATCTCTGCAAAAATATTTGCTTTCTCCTGCGATGTTGTTGCTAATGTGCCGTCGGATTTGAACAGTGGTGGAAATGAACTATTAGTGAAATTTCTTCCGACCGCTTTAGCAAGGACCAAAACGAACGGGAGCCATTGGGATAATCTATGAGTTCAGGCTTGTTAGCTTGTATTCGCCTGAGGGTGGGGAATGAGAAGATCCAATAAATTTGGCACCTCGCATTCTCCACAACGGACTCAATATCCCCCGAAGCAAAGGGCAGCACTGCCTAGTTAACACAAACATCCCTGGGATGTCACATCCATGTCTCGCTAGGTAACAGTGTAAATCACAAGAAAACATCATCGATATGGCCAGGGAACTCCTGATTAAACAAAACAATCGCAATATTCTTCACATTTCATTGGATTTGAGGTTTGAGACGTAGGTGAATTTGTGAGGCCCCCTAACAACCATAAGACTCACTGGAACCTCACATTCTTGACTATTTATGTAACATACGGAATCAATCAATCTTGATGTTGAAAATGAATTCACTTTAATACGTACTGTGAGTTTTATTTGGCATCACAGATGTGATGTGTGGCATGAATGTGATGCCCTCTTATATCTCTGTTAACTGCGTGGGGTCTCATCTATTCCGTACGAGTGCCTCAAATGGTGGTAGAACCCTCGCAACGCCGCATTGTGTCTATGGATATGGGCCGAGACTGTATACACCGTGCAAGAAGACAGCAGGTGCATAATTGTCTCGGGGCCCTGCGGCAGGCCCTGCAATTTGTGTCAGGGACCTCCATATCCATGACTACGGTAGACGAGAGTATTAAAAACCCTATCCTGGCATGCCATGATGAACCCCTCTGTTACCGATTTAAGCCCTCCTGACTTGAGAATAGCAAAATTCAGTTCTTTTTTTCATGTTCTAGTTCCCACGAAAAGGGATATCCTGTAATGTTCAGAGAACATCGTGGGAACCAAGGGAATTAAGGTAGGAATTGGTGTTCTCCTTGAATTTCTGGAGGTTATATGCCTCGGGGAACACCTCCCTAAGCAATGTGTTTCAGTGCCTCGCTGTTCGTTGGATGAACGAGTCTTTGGAAAGAGATGTTCTGGAGGTCTCCAAAGTGACCACGAAGGGGTACGAAGCCTCAACTTGACGGGTCAATCTCGCGGGGACTGCCTAGGGAGGTACAATTGTTGATATTCTAGAAGAGCATCGTCCATGAAAATATCTATAAAATAGAGCCAGATCGCCAATTTTTCTACGGTGTTCCAAAGAAGCAGAGATTATACACTCCCCTAGATAGGCAACGCCCGTGTTAAAACTGGCCGCGCTCGGAATGGAGCCACAAATCCAGTTTCGTTCCCGCTATTTGGAGCCCTTCGAAATTCATTCATGAAAATCGTCGCGTATCTACCGAACACTACCGAGTCCCCGACCAGTCCCGACTCACAAAATGCGTGTATGCCAAATCTTCTTTGGAACTCTCGACGTGGTGCTCGAACCAAATACAACTACCGCTCGACCGTCCCTTCCCCCTCGCTCGACCATCCCTTCCCCCTTGCCACCCTTGCTCGACCTTTCGCCACTTCGCACACGTGCCGCCTATCCCTTCATCTCTAGAGCAGGTATAATTTTTAAATCTGGAGTCCGGAGGTGCCTGGAGGCTGGACATATCTTGCCATTTTATTACTTATTAATGAATTATTGTTGTTGTATGTGATTTCGATGCGATTGTTCTCTTTTATTTCTCATTATTGTGTTTACCTATCTGGTTATTACTGTATTGTACTCTGTGACCAGATATTCTCTGCTTTGACGATCATGAATCGCCCTCAGGACCACCGTAGTGGAAATAAATGTAGTTTTTTCAATTGTGGAATATGCCAAAGAGACGATGAAACTTTACAAATGTTTCGTGTTCCTAGTGATGCTCGTGCCGAACAGTGGATTTTAAATTGTGGTTAGTTGTAAGTTTTTTAGTACTTTTTTTCAACAAACCTCAAGTTATAACAGAGAGAGTTATTGTTTTTTTTTCAAAAATACGTATAATTTGAATCTTTTCAATCCTGAAGTAGGTATGCTTAGAAGGGGTTGAAATATTCAACCCCTAAGACATTTTTTCTTACAACTTTTCTTGGATGAAAAATTTTCTTTCAAAAAGATGTCAAATTCTTCGAAGTTTTGGAAATTACTTTTAGAAAAAAAAGTTAGTAAATAAATTTTCAGCCATGTTTTTTCAAAATTTCATCCAATAAAATAGTTGTAAAAAATATCAAGAGGTTGAATTAATATTTCAAACCCTTCTATTAAGCATACTTTATATATAGGGTTGAAAACATTAATGACAAATAATATTAACCAAGTTTCGTATCTTACAGGAACATTCAAATTTGAGAGGAATGTGTAAAATCGGGAAAGAAATAATTTCGCGTAGTGAATGTTTTTGAAATTCAAACGAGTAAGCGTACTTTAAATGATTGATTTGAAAAATTCTTACTTTTAACATCTAGTGAAAGTCACGTGACTCCGACCTAGCCAGCCATTTTAGATATATGTTACTTAAATCTCTTTATTTTCATATTTGAGACTTTTTCTGAAATAAATACCAAGTGATTCGAAAGTTTTCTTTTACATTTGTTTCTCACACCTACCTATTACACTTAAACTATAAGCTTGGGCATGTTTTGAATGTGTATGACACTTTTTTTTTTCTCCTACCTTAATGGCCATGGACATTAGTCCTTCAGCCACACACAATTTAAATTTTTCGTTTATATTTCAATATTGTTTTTTGTTATGAATTTGACCAATATGTCAAAAATGTTTTTCCTGTAGTAAGCAATACGTTTACTGTTGTCGGTAGCTGAGCCCCGACCTTCACAAGATCTTCAAAGAGATCATTTCTAGGAAATTTTCTGCAGCTAAAAATTATATGATTTAGATCCGCAATTTCATTATCTATGTTACATAAGGGAGAATCTATCACCCCTATTTTATTCAGATGATATGGAAAACATCCATGATTTGTTTTCAATCTCGTCATAATAGTACAGTACTTTTTATTTGCTTCATGATCGTAAATATAATTTATATTATTAGGCAGTTCTTTATGTATCCTAAAATATGAGCTATTTGAATTTTCTGTTATTTCTCTCCAGTAATTGCCCCACTCAATATAAATATTGTTTTTGAATAAGTGAAATAGATCTTTATAACATGGAATGTGTATGACACTATATTTATCGTTTGAAGTAATTGTATGTACCTAATTTGGTGTTTTCAGCTTTCATTCATAACCACAGGAGTAATTAAATATTTCGTGCATAGAAACATTTGTTCTTTTCCGAAAATGATCAATGATGAATAGATGAATTTGTTTGTGGAATAGAATCGGATCATAATTACAAAACTCGTCTCCAAATTGGTTCTGCCATCTTGAATTTACTAATTTTTACGGAAGAATCATAATCTCCGACCCCGAAAACTCCCAAATACAAATTCTGAATAGAATCGGATCATAATTACAAAACTCGTCCGCCATCTTGTATTTCCTAATTTTCATGAAAGAATCATAATCTCCGACCCCGCGAAAACCTTCAGATACATTTTTAATAGAATCGGATCATAATCACAAAACTAGTCCGCCATGTATTGGTTCCGCCATCTTGTTTTTCCTGATTTTGACTGAAGAATCATAATCTTCGACCCCGAAAACCTTCAGGTATCAATTTTGAATAGAATCGGATCATAACTACAAAACTCGTCCGCCATCTTGAATTTCCTAATTTTGACGAAAGAATCATAATCTTCGACCCCGAAAGCCCCCAGATACAAATTTTGAAGATAATCAAATCATAATTACGAAACTCGTCCGCCCTATATTGGTTCCGCCATCTTGTATTTCCTTATTTTGACCAAAGGATCATAATCTTCGACCCCAAAAACCTCCAGATACCAATTTTGAATAGAATCGGATCATAATATTGAAAAAACTTGTCCGCCATATTGGTTCCGCCATCTTTAACTCTCTAATTTTGTCGAAAGAATTATAATCTCCGACCCCGCAAACCCCCAGATACAAATATTGAATAGAATCGGATCATAACTACAAAACTCGTCCGCCATCTTGAATTTCCTAATTTTGACAAAAGAATCATAATCTTCGACCCCGAAAGCCCCCAGATACAAATTTTGAAGATAATCAAATCATAATTACGAGACTCGTCCGCCATATATTGGTTCCGCCATCTTGTATTTCCTTATTTTGACCAAAGGATCATAATCTTCGGCCCCAAAAACCTCCAGATACCAATTTTGAATAGAATCGGATCATAATATTAAAAAAACTTGTCCGCCATATTGGTTCCGCCATCTTTAACTCTCTAATTTTGTCGAAAGAATCATAATCTCCGACCCCGCAAACCCCCAGATACAAAAAATATTGAATAGAATCGGATCATGATTACATGATCGTCCGTCATATCGGATCCGCCATCTTGAATTTTCTAATTTTCACGAATTTCAATACTTTTTAATATCCCATTCCGGACTAAGAGAAATCCGAAAATAATCAAATATATTGGACTTACTTTTATATAGATAATTAATGTACCTAGATAATTCGTAATTTTGAAATATAAATTAATTATTATTCGTATTTCATAAATAAATGTCAATATTTTCAAATAGTCACGGCGTGAATCCAAACTCTCCTTGAAAATAATCATCGTCTCGGCTGGTCTCGGTCATCTCAGATATAATAAATTAGCACTACCAATATAGTAGGAGTCTTGGCAACGATGTAAATACCAGTGAATGGACGTAGTAAATATCGATTTTACTACAGCTTCAATATTCTATCCACGATAGACAGCGACATCTGTTGAAACACATTCACAACTCGAAAGACGTTGCCTCTCATGCCATATACAGTGTTTATCTATGGTCTGTATAATCTCTGAAAGAAGTGAGTGACTATGGGAACAGTATTCCAGGATAGGTGGGATCTGTGCCATATGGATCATAAGCAGCTGACTGGAAGTGAAATGGCTCTTGGCCCTTAACAGAAAAACAAGTTTTTGGGATGCACTTCTCGCAATTGATCTCACGTGATTTTCCCAAGAAAGGTTATTGCTGATAGTAATATCAAGCATCGAAATGGATGTCTTCAAAGGTATAATTATTCCTGACATGCTTATGTTTGGCACAGTGAGATCGGCTTTTCTAGAGAAAAGGCATGCTTGTGTTTTGTTCGCATTGAAATCTACCAAGTTACTGGATCCCCATTCGAGAATTGTTGCCAAGTCCATATTCATGTTGTCAATATTTCTCCCTCGTTCGTTTCTGATTTGCCTGGCAGGTATTTGAGCCCTGGGAGAGAAGGAGGTATGGAGGGTACTGATAAGTAGACCGAATGCATGGTTTTTTCCATGTGAAGCTGCAGGAGCTCAGTAACTTCTGAAACTTTGATGCAAGCCTTTCTCCGAGCAGGCTCTAGCTCAGTAACTGAGTCCTGAGCCTCGCGCTTGGAATCGAAAATCAGAGACAGTTCATCGGCTACTCGACATGCTGCCCTGAAAAGAAAAGCTTCTACGTCTGCATCTCCATGGGTTTTAACCATTTGCAGAAGGAGATCCGAAGTCCTGATGACTTTGCAGGCGCCATCTTGAACCATTCTGTCCACGGCCACCCTGGTCTCTAGGTATGTATAACCGTGGAACGGACGAATCTGGATGCAGACTCCTATGGAGATGCATCATCTTGCGAGTAATTACGTCAAGTTGTCGCATCTCGACTTGAGTCCACTTTATCTCTTCAATTTTTTTTATCGCTTGGAGCGCACGAAAGGGAATCCCTATAATGTTCAAGGAACATCGCGCGTTCCTAGGGAGGATAGGGACAGGAGGTAGGTATTGGAATTTTTTTTGAACTTTTGGAGATTATATATTGTTGGGAATACTTCCACAGGCAATGAATTCCAGAGCCTAGCCGTTCTATGGATGAAGCTGTCTTGATAAAGTGGGAATCGGAACAGGAAGCAGCAGGTGGGTGTACGTCCCTCCAGCATCCAGGTGGTCTAGGATGGTTCCGTCCACGAGCTGCGCGTCCTTGTCGTAGTTTCCGCATTATCCTCTCTTGAGATGAACCAGTGCACATTTGTCTATTCCGAATTCCATTCCAATTGCTTGAGTGTACTCCTACACCACCCTGAGAGATTGGTCCATATCCCTTTCACCAGAGGCATTAAGTTTGAAGTCATCCACATAGAATAAGTGGGTGACCTTATGCCTTCGGTAACTGGGTCGGCCGCAGTTGTATCCTCTGGTTTTCCTGAGCTCAACGGATAGTGGCAGAAGTGAGATGCAGAATAGGAGAGGGCTGAAGGAGTCCCCTTGAAATACTAATCTCCTTATGATAACTGGCTCTATTTGGACTCTCGCATTACCTGATGGTATGGTAAAACGGGTCTTCCAGACCAGCATCAGTGCATCTCACTATAGAGACATGCTAGTTGCCACCAAAGCTGAAGCCTGTATTTTTCACGTGTGTCTGAGTGGCCAAAATGTCGGGTTACATGCCCAACGCTAACGAGTCAACTCAGATGTTGTGAGTTCGGTTGAGTAACCGACAAAAATTGTGACTTGACTCCTATGTGTAAAAAACAAGTACCTACTCAGTAAATTTTTATCTATTTTGATGAAACAACTAGAAAGGAAAAAAGTTTCTTAATCCACAAATAACAAATAAAAATATATTCTTTTTAAGTTGTGAAAAAATACACTCGATATTTCCTCAGGTCATTATTCCAGTCTCGTCTCACGGTTCTCTTTTTATCCAAACATAGTCGGGTGCGTCAAAATAGGATTCTGCGCTCTCGCTGTCAATCAACAGCCGTATATCGGCTTTTTCGTCTAAATCTTGGTCCTCCTCCTTCTTCAGATCCAATCCAACCTCAGTACGGTCGCTAGCGGCAATCCTTTCAGATTCCTCCACCTTGACTGTGGTCAATTCAATATCGATCTCTTCCATCTTCATCGTCGAGGTCAACGGATTGTCCTCCAACTTCACATCTGAAAGCAAGGGGATTGGTGACATTTTGTTTCCATCTTTTTGAGCACACGAAAGGGAACATCTTTTGCAAAGAATTTTTTTTTATTTTTCATTTTATTGTTTATACATCCAACAGGCCTAGAGCCCAATTACAGGAGTATATTATACTATCTCATCCCAACCTAGGTATGTATGAATGACTATATATATGTTAGTTCAGAAGTAAATTGGATATTTTTCTCTTGAATTGAGTTAAAGTCAAGAAAAATATGTCAGCATCCGTCTGTAGATTATTGTAACTTCGACACATGGAACTAACTGGACAGTTAAAGTGGTGGAGAGTTTGTGGAATTGAAATACGTAAAGTTATATTCGATCTTGACGCCAACCGTGGTACATTGAAATTTAAGGAAGAAACTAGGGTTGAGCAATCAATACTGTTGTTTACAATTTTATGAGTGAATATTAAGTCACTTTTCTCACGACATTTACGTAGGGAAGGCAGATTGAATTCGTCCAGTAGTGCATTGTAATCAAATCCTCTCTGAGGATACTGTGTATGTTTTTTATGAATAAAGTAACTTTACGAATTTTCCCTGCACAGACTCTATGAGATTGACATGATTTTGTTGACGAGGGTTCCAGACCGTGCTGCAATATTCAAGCTTACTTCTGACTAGTGAGAAATATATAGTTTTGATAGCATCAAGAGACTCGAATTCCTTACAATTTCGAATCAAGAAACCCATTATTTTCATGGCTTTGGTAACAATGTTTTCAACATGATTAGAAAATGTGAGTTTATTATCAAACATGACACCAAGATCTTTAGTATTCAACACACGGAAAAAAATTGTATTATCTAAAGTATAATTATATTCAATTGATTCGACCTTCCGGGAGGAAGTCATTACCTTGCATTTGTTGATATTTAGATAAAGCCTGTTACGAATACACCAGTCATTTAGAAAATCCAAGTCATTTTGCAATGACACACAGTCTGATACATTCTTAACCTCTCTATATATCTTCATATCATCAGCATACAGTAATTTCTGAGAAGAAATGGAATCACAAATATCATTTATAAATAGTAGGAAAAGTAAAGGTCCCAGATTAGACCCTTGGGGAACACCAGCTGTGGAAACAAACATGAAAGATTTGACACCTTCATATTCAACAAATAGTTGCCTATCAGATAGAAATGATTTCAGAACGCTCTGGATCGCTTTTGAAATGCCAAAACCGGATAATTTTTTCAAAAGGTTTGCATCTGACACTCGGTCAAAGGCTTTACTGAGGTCAGTATGAATTACGTCTACTTGTTTTCTGGAGTCGAACAGCTTGGAAAATGCAGAAATTAAAACAATTGGACGGTAGTTTTCAATCATAGATTTTTTACCTGATTTAAACACAGGACATACACGTGATAATTTCCAAGTTTTCGGTAATTGCCCAGTCTTTATAATAAGGTTGAAAATAAAATACAGTGGTTCAGATAACAATCGAATATGTTTTTTTATAAGAATTACGGGGATATTATCTGGCCAACAAGTAAATTTGTTCTTCAATTTCCCAGCTGCTGCAATTATTTCACTACGAGTTATTTCGTTGATAATTAGATACTGACATGGATTATTCAATAATTCAGTATTGATGTTGTTTTGACCAACGTCATCTTGATCTGGCACATAGACACTATTGAAATGTGTTGCAAAAGCATTTACTATATGTGAAGGTGAAGATAAATCGGACGGATGAAATTTCGGCCGCAATAAGGTCAGGTACTTAAAAAGGACATGTGAATTCGGCCGGAGGTTTAAGGGTTTGTTCTTATCTTATAAGCATTTTCGACCTAACGGAGCAGGTAAAAATATATTTCGTCCAAAAAGAAAATGTACCATCCATATACAAAAAATTCATTTTACACAATGTAGTAATGTTTGTTTGGCAAGAAAAAACAATGATATTATCATCTGAACTGTTGATTAACAGAAAATTTTCACCTGTTGTCGTTTTAGGAGAATACATGTCAAGTACAGTATGTACTTCATGAATATCTTTAGGTATGGCTGGCAAGAGCTTACGACGACTATTATACACATTTCTTCTTATAAGGCTTATATCGGTGCTTATCAATTCCTCCGGTAAATTTGTTGAAAGAACACTCTTTATAATTTTAGATGGTTTCTCCGATATATCCTCCTGGGCTTTTCGCTTGCATGCAGTTGTAACAAGTTTTCTCTGCAAAGAACGTTCATCTGGTTCATGATTGTGAGTTGAGTCACTTCTGGTTACAGTAAGTTCAGCACCAATTGTATAAACTTTAGCTAAACATTTTAAATTTTTTTATGCACCTCGCTCCAACGAACTTCCCCACTTTTTAGTACATCTTGTTTACAAAATGAAAATTTTTCTATTATTAGCAAGTCACAACCACGCGAACTCTTTACTATGGAAACGGCCATTATAGGAAATCAAAGTTCTCTATCTGTTGATCGCAGACAAACTAAGTGTACAGAATATCTTTAATAATAAGGTAAACCCATAAACCAATATTTTCCATAATCATGACATGTACCCTCGGCCGAAATTTCCTCCACCGAAATTACTCAAGTCATTAGATAGGCCCTCTGCTTTGGGCAGGTAGCCAAGGTACTTTCAGGCCGAAATTACGCCCGCCGCACCTTGCACCAGCACCTATTGTTCTGTGCCTGGTACACTGAAAACTGATCTGTGATAATATATAGGATCATTCGGGTTCCGATTTCAGAACTGTTCAAGTATGGTTCTCGAACTGCGTAGAACTAGTGCGCAGTTGTTTCGCATCCTAGGACTGTTTCAGAACGGTTCACAAATTATGAACACCCGAACGCTGCAGGAGAGAACCTCTGAGAACTCAACCTCTATCCAGAATTTGCGAAAAAAAACAATAGTTTATTGGAACCTGATCTTTATTCTGATAATATTCGGAAGCTTCAAACTCTCCTTAGAGTCTATTCACAATATCTCTGGAAGCCCTCTGGGAAGGAATTGTGAATATATTCCATCATAGCATTCGTAGCTAGATTTTCAATATGTTTTGTCCCTTGTACCTACATGAATTTCGACACCCGTAATGGCAAAGTATCCCCAACATAATCCTCCATCGTTCGGATTATCTAACAAAAGTTCGAGAATTACCAGATTAGGCACAATATTTTCAGCAGCTTCAGCAAGGAACTCCTTCACCACTGCTTCTTGAAGATGAGGAACTACTACCATCAAATGAATATACTAACTCCATAATATTGAGAAAATAGTGAAAATAGCAATAAACAGTTGAATAAATAAAAAATATATCATTATGACGTTACCCCACAACAGGTAGAATCGAAAACTAAATGTAATGAGCAATGAGCATGCGCCAAAAATAATCCTAGAACGGTTCATGCTCGAGAGCAGGTACTGGTTTCGGATAGTTCTAGGACCGTCCTAGGACGATTCTGGAAAAACCCGAACGCGTAAAGGGTCAGTCCTAGAACAGTTCCACAAAACCCGAACGCGACCGATTCTACTGCGCAAACTCCTGACAGTTATAGAACCGTAATAGTTCGAACCCTAATGAACCTTATATGAACGATGAATAAACCAGTTATCATCCCGCAGTCTTTTAATACAGACGTCCCGTCTCCAACACTCTCCCGAGTCCACACCACAAATATTATCTCTGGGTTCGTCCTGTTTGTGGAAAAAAATTAAATATAACTGATCACCCGGTATAACAAATTGCTTTAAGGGGTCATAATATGACACTAATCATTTCCTGCTACTTGGGTCTGATGTTGACTGTGATTTACCTGCATAACATGTGGTGTCCGACTTTCTAGAAGCAGGTTCAAACGGTACTAAAGGCGGTACATCGGTACATGGTGAACTAGACGTGTACCATTGAGTGTTCTGCCTGCTTATCGGAACCAGAGGTGGTACCGTGTCATCGTCTAGAAGCCTGGAGTAAGGTGTACTCCTCCGGGACAAACTGTTGAATCCTAATGCTGCCCCATCCCTTTTTATGGGTACCAGAGGGGGCAATTCGATATCGGGTACCACATACTGGGTAACTATCAATCCGTTATCAAGCGTCATTATCCGGCCATCGTTAATGAAGTTATTATGTTCCTGACCAGCACCATCAGTATGAGCCGATATTTCAAACCATTGTGAATCTGAAATGAAATCATGAAGAAATCATGAACTATAAATTATAGTATCAGGGTCCCACCGATTTCATAACAGGGTGTATACACATGTGTCCTAACTTGCTCCGTTTTTAAGATACAGGACGTTGAAGTTGGAAGTATTAATTGTTTTTATTTATAACCCCTGTAAAAGCTTTCATGGTGCCTAAATTCAGTATAGACTGAGAAAGTCCCAAAAATTTCAAAATGATTCTAATTGGGGTTATTAAGTAATCTCAATGAAAGTCTTGAAAACACGCCTACATTAAAATTTTGAGTCAAATCGAATTCTTATTGTTTCCTCAAAAAACAAGCTATAGATACAAAAATTACACAGAGGATAAAAAAATTGTTTCAATAGTTCAATCTGATAAAAATATGAAACTCAGAAAAACCGGTGGTGGCCGTGAGCGTAGAGTCGCTGGCTGTTGCCCAGGCGGTCCGGGTTCGATCCCCGGCGCGAGCACTGAATTAATTTTCGGTAGTTTCGTTGGGCGGGAGGAGATAGGTGGCCAACCCAACATTCTTGGTACCTAGATATCAATCCTTTGGACTGTCCACGGTTACCAGCCGAGTAGTGCTTCGGATGACACTTAAAAAGCTAAGGTCCCCGTCTTCTTAACTCACACAAGTCTCTGACTTTCGAGGGTTGCTTTGCAACTAAGCTGGCGGTTAAAAACACTTTTAAACACTTTTTTTTAAACAATATGACATTCACCATAAATATCGATGAATTTACCCACTGTGACGCTACTGGGAATATTAATTCGAATCTAATTGCACCAAAAGTAGCCTCATATCAATATTAACAAAACCAAAACGTTTTATTGAAATTGATGAAAAGACAACTGAGTAATGAATAAAAAACACGATTTTTCTTGGAAATATTAATACCCTGTATCTCGAAGACGAAGCAAGTTAGGACACATGTTCATGTGAACTTTATTTCCTCAAATATCACAAGGAATCGCCCCTTGAATTTTTTCGGTGTTATTTAAATACACCCTGTATATTTTGCTATTTCCTAAACGGTAAAAGATATTGAGTTGATCAAACTAGGCGAAAGTTGCAACGTAGACCTTTTCAAAATGTCGTTTTGCGAACTAAAAAAGATATCAGAAAGTACTGGAATATTTTGAAGACTATGGAAATCACATATTACGTTTCTGTCAATTTTCTGTTCACTTAATATTAGCTAGAGGAAGGGTGCCATGTTCGTTTTTTATACCGTTGGATCAGCGTTGATAGATATAGAGCTGACTATTGCAGTCATTTCAAAATTAATCAAATTCATCACAAAATCTTACCAATTGCAAACCAAAGACAATTTGTGTCATTCAAGAAAAGTAGCTTTCTTTCAATTCAACTACTACTCAGAAACCGATTAGGAAGGTAATTTCATATCAAGAAAATAGTTTTATGTTCAATCTATTTCTTATGCATTTTTTCATTCAAGGGAAATGGAATCCTAATGCAAAAGTTCATTTTGACAGAAGGCTTCAGAAAAGTACCTCAAAAATGTTTTTTTACAGCGATTCAATGTGCGCAAGACGCGTTGAAAATGTTTTGTTGTGTCCATGAAAAGGCTTTAAAAAGAACTAGGGAGAAGGTAGTTTTGTGACATATCAAGGACATCTCGATAATTGCCGCCTGCGGCGGACATTGGCTGTTCTATAATAGTTCTATTCATATGTGAACAGAACATCGCAGTGGAGGTTCAATGTCTCGAAATCTCGTACTTTCAACATCTCTGAGATGTTTTTGTGCTCGCTGGGTAGGTTTTTAATAGCTCAAATCGGCTCAAATAGAAGCGTCAAATGAAAAGGGTGCAATCCCAAATCGATTGTCTGTACGTCTGTACCCTAACTATACCTACCACTGGATGGAGTAGAAGGTCCATGAAACGAAGGAAAAATCGTAGGGACAGGGTCAGCCATTAGCCTGTTGCCATGGCTGTTCAAGTAACAGTTTTCAAAATGGTCCGAGCATACTTTAATTTTACTGAGGTCTGCATGATCAGTCAAGGGGCAAGCATCCATCCACCTCCTAGCCCTGTAACAATAACGGTAGATACTTAAAAAATGTTGTGTTCTACAAATATGGAGTCAGAATATAGGGAAGTGGATTTTCCCAGTTAACACAGATTGATCCCAGAGATATTAGAGGGCATCACATTCATGCCACACATCACATCCGTGACTCGAATTGAGAGTCCTACTGAAATCACAATGACTGCTATTCCGGACCCTTTTGGTCATTTTATGATTCACATTTAGATGCCGAATGGGACTCAAAGTTAGCTGAATGTGACTCTAGATTTCACGTTTAAATTAGACTCACATTGAGGTTACATTATAATCAAAATGTGAGGTTTGGTAAACCATCGACCATTTCTAAATGTGAGGTTCTTTTCGATTATTATACTGATATAATAGCGGCCCTGAGAAAATTATATTGTGCTTCTCAAAAATGCCACATACACATTTAGTTTTGATTCTCTAGTGAAATCACATGTAGATTGATGAAGGTATTCAATGAGAGGACTGATAGGTGTCGAATCTCTGGTCAAATAGATAACTCAAACGTTTCACAAGGCTACTCGATTTTATTGAAAATTAATCTCATTTCACATCAAAATATGTACGTACATGTAATATTGAGCAAAACTATAGCTACATCTAACAATGATTAAAATTTTAGAATCAGCGTTAGCCTGGACATTGTTGAAATGATTATTATACAGGGAATATCTTCAAGAGTTAAGGCGATATCTATACCGGGATTACCAGGTGACACATACTCATGGTCTACCCCTCTTTCTCCTTTGTTTTTCTAGCTATATTACTGAAATTTAGAACATCGAATATGCTGACTATATACAGGGCACTATCTCACATTTTATGACTTTCTTTATCTTCCAGTTATTCTGGAATTGACATCAACTTTCGATTTTTGAATGGAATACCCCATATTTTATTCTTCAATTGGTTAGAGACTATAATAACAAATACAATACCGGGTTCGATTGGGTTATTTCAAACGATCACGAAGATATTTACGTTTGAAGTATCCATATTATGATCAATGGTTGTGACGGCGCAATATCGAAACTTCGAACGCAAATATCTTCGTGATCGTTTGAAATAACCCAATCAAACCCGGTATCGTTGAATTCGTTATAATAATCTCCAACCAATCATGAAATAAAGTACAGGGTGTTCCGTTTGAAAATCGAAAGTTGAAGTCATTTCCAGGAAAACGGAAAGGTGGAAAAAATCCTAAAATGTGAGAAAGTGCCCTCTAGTGAGCATATTCGATGTTTCAACTTCTAGAAATATAGCTAGAAGAAAAAAATTAGAAAAGGGGCGTATACCATGAGTCTGTGTCACCCGGTATATGGAGAACTAAAAGTGGCACAATTCTGGACATTCGTAATGACGGTGAAGGAAACATGAAGCATCCAACTAAGATATTTTTGTTATCGTCAAGCTTCCGTTTTTTCCAGAAGTGAGGGCATCTTTTTTTTTTCAATATAAATTACACCCTGAATTTTTTTACATTTCTGTATTCCTCTATACTATTGAAGCTCCGGACAGTAATTTTCCTCAAAATATGGCCTCTTCAAGTCATGATTTTGATTCAAAATTATGTATCATACCCTAATTTAAATTTTTAGTGCTATGCATTGATTAAATCGTGAATATTGATTGATCTGGAACATTGAAAATCTCATTTTTTTTCAAATGAAAACCATATTTTTTCCCATCATAATTCAATTCTATAATAAAAATGAGCCCTAGTTCGAAGTGACTTCCCTATACCCAGAACCAAAAATTTTGGAGATATTCCATAAATAGTTTTTAATCCTGCATACTTTTACTTAAGTATATATATATACACAAAATGAAGCGTGCTTGACTTATTCGTGTTTTTCTGGAAAAAGTATGCAGGATTAAAAACTATTTTTGGAATATCTCCAAAATTTTTGGTTCTGGGTATAGGGAAGTCACTTCGAACTAGGGCTCATTTTTATTATAGAATTGAATTATGATGGAAAAAAATATGGTTTTCATTCGAAAAAAATTGAGATTTTCAATGTTCCAGATCAATCAATATTCACGATTTAATCAATATGCATATCACTTAAAATTTAAATTCCCATAAAAATTTTCTATGTTCAAAAGGCTGCATTGAATGACAAATTTTGTCGAACTTTTTCAAGAAAAACTCGAATAACTCAAGAACGCTCCATTTTGGGTATGAGGTATGATGCATTAATTTGAATCAAAATTATGAGAGGAATTCAAAAATGTTGAATAATACAGGGTGTTCCATTGGAAATAACAAAGATGAAGTCACTTTCGGAAAAATCAGAAGCTTCACAATAACGAAAATATTTTAGAAGGATTTCCCATAATTCCTTCATCGTCCCTACAAATTTTAAGAATCGTGCTACTTTTAGTTCTCCATATATAGATCGCGTTAACTGTTGAAGATATACCCTGTATAATAGTGAAGAAATTAACTTGAATGAGATCAATGGATCAATCCAACTATGCGAACACATCATGTAGCCAAGAACATCCAATATCTGCTCCTCATCGCTCCTTCCGTTGTAGCATATGGAAACCAATCCCTGCTCAATATTTCAAATTATTCCAAGGTAATGGTCCAGATGTCTTTTGTGATTTGGCATCTGGAAATCAATATAAGAACAATCAATTGATTTCTCTTTGCCCATTTCCTGTTGATCATCTATACAACTATAATAGGGTAAGTATAGATAAGAAATACTATCTTATAGAGTGAGTAGAGAATAACCATAATGAGAATATTGAAAAGTGTTTGAGTCACTTCATATCTACATACCTACTATTTCATACCGGGTGACAACGGAGATAGAGAATAGCTGCGGCGCATTTTTTCGTTCCATTCATGTTGCTAAAATTTTGTTCTTAATCAGACTTTGGGCCCACCTTAGGTCCCACCACTTATAGTTCAACCGTGAGTAGCACCAATTCTTATATATATGTAGGTACAATCAGAATGTGCACGTTCACTCACACCCTGATCTCAAAATGATATCTTCAAAGCTAACATTGTAAGTATCATTATCGTCTTGAAATTGCGACGTGTCGTCTACCCTTTCCTCATTGTCAACCAGTATTGTATCAAGTTATGAACGTTGTAGGTAATCGTACTTACCCTGTAACTTAGATGAGAAGCACATAGCATCTTTAGTCAATCATAATTTACAATTAGAAAAACATGCTTCAGTATGTGAGCTATAACGTCAAACCCGAACTGCATACTAACACCGAATGAACTGGAACATCGAAATGGACGATACGAAAGCATGCCACTGCTGAAGAATTTACGGACACGTGTACATTAGTCAGACCGACACCGACCGAGTGTGTACGAATCTTATCATAAGTCACATTGTGCGCTACATTCATGAGTATGAGAGTAGACCGATAATTCCAAGTATTGTTCGATATTAAATGAATTTCCTTGAGATGTGAGAGAGATTCACAAATTGACGCATATTTTTGTTTTATCATTCTGCACAATGTGAAGCAGTTTGTCAATTAAGATACATCGAATTACGACTCTCAACTACTGAAATTTTAGATTCCAAAATTATAGTCTCTGTTATGTCAAGGAGCTTCTTCGATATTATATCCATAATGGTCTCAGATCCTACAGAATGTGATGGAATTTGCGAACTATCTGTCACACGAGGAATTCCGTGTAGATATCAGCGATGTAATATTGTGATTCGCTTTTATGACATCAACTGCCATGAATGCGACATCTCATAGATGTTTGTGTTAACTGGGTTTTTTCGCAAAATAATAGAGTTGTACACACTAGTCGAATTTACGCCACATTCCGTGTATAAATAGTATTTGATGCAGTCATTCATTATTTAAAATCATGGCAAAGTTTTTTTTTCAATAACTAAATTCGGCGATCGAAAAACGCCATAGGTTCGATGACGTCATGAATCGAATTCAGGCTTTCGCTTGAAAAGTAGGACCACATATTTCGATGCTGCCAGATTTGTAACTAATGATCACCTTAGAGATTCAATATGACCAATCACAATAGTATTCACATTCACAGAAGACAACCCTAATAGCACACAACGTCCTAGGGACGTCCTTATTTGGTGCAATTCACGTCCGAATGTCCCGAACCAGAAATAGGTGTCCTTGGGACGTCCCATCCCGTACACCTCATGTAATGTCTGAGCAAGGACGTCCACGAGATGTCCCAGCTGGAACATCATTTCAAATGTCCTAGAAATAGCATTCCTTAGACGTCCCACGTAGTACATATTGTAGAATGTCCATGCAAGGACGTCCTTGGCATGTCCCGAGTAGTACATATGCTGGCATGACTTCAGATCTTATATAATGTCCCTTCTAGACAACCATGAAATGTCCCTGATGGTACATTCCTTCAAATATCTCTGCACAGACGCCCTTAATATTTCCAGGATCGTATAACAATCGAAATGTCTCTTAGGGACATCCTTCGAATGTCCCTTAGGGATATCCGTCGGATTTCCCAATTGATACATGAACTGTACTCTTCCAATGTCCTAGAAATGAGGTCCTATGGACGTCCCAGTCGGTACTTTCAATATGTTGTCCCTGCGAGGACGTTAACTTCCACCTCGCCGACGAATGATTGCTCGTAGGCTATAAGTACTCCTCGTCAATGTCCTTCACGTATGTCCACTGGACATCCTTGGGAAACTTTTTGGGGACCTTCTACGGACCATCAACTCAACTGAATATCCTTATCAGTTATGCAAGATCTGATCCTAGAGGGACCCAGAAAAATTCAAATTCAAGAATAATTCGTACGTCCCTAGGACATCCTATGGACATACAATTGATATCCCTCAGCGTTGCTGATAGGTTGTCCTATGGATGTCCTTAGGATGTCCTCTGTAGTGCTTGATAAGGAATACTGTAGGATTTAGGTATTCGATAGTCGTCCCAGGGACATCCCTCAAGGACGTCCAAATTCTAACGTCCTATCCTATGGACGTCCTGAATGTGTTTGTTCTACCCGCTGAACTAGATTTTTTTCTATTCACATTATGCCATTATTCATGCCATGAACAGAGACAACTATGGAAACAAAATCAACTTTAGCAAGTTCAGCAACACAGACGAACAGACCTATTGAATACTCATATACTTGCAAGATGCTTCAAAACCAATAAAAATATTATTTTCAAACGGCTAGAAATTTACCGAAAGTAAAAACTGACGTCACGATTTTGTAAGTAAGGGCAGACCATAGCACAGTTGTCATATGTTGAAATACGATTAGGAACGTCAGAAATACTAGTTATTCAATGATTCATTAATTCTCAATTAGGAATTGGTAATATTCCTGATTCGCAATAAGAAATCAATTGTCTCCAGAATGTTCCTTCATATGTCGTGGCTTATTGCTTACATAACACATTTGTGTGGATAATAATTGTATTAATCCACACTAGAGGGCATTCGAAATGGTAAACGTGCCAAAACATACGGCGCACGAATTGTGTCAGTTTTCAGCTATCAGCACAATGTTGCCAAGTCTCCAACATTCACATGATATTTTGTTATGGAGTATAAGAAATATTTGGACATGCCAGTTACTCGAAAAAAAAAACTATAATATCATGCCTTCCTCCAAGTATGTTTCATTCAACGACAGGACTCTAACATCTTTTTGATAACTTGATTATAATTGCTGACTTGACAACCTTGTTTCATAAGTGAGGATGAAAGATTATCTGACCAATAACGAAACAGAATAAAAACTGAGGTTACCATTTTTCCGACGTATCGTCAAATGGCGGCCATGACGGTACGTTTGAAATGAGCTCTGAAATTCAACGATTTTGAACATTATCATTCTCCGACTTATTTAGATAGAAAAAGCGTGAGAAGTATTGCAAAAAATAATTTTGGTCCCCAACAACACAGTGGAGTAACTGAATGCCAATAATTCATTATCAGTCGAATCGCCCATTGATATGTAAGTAGAATCTTATATGGTGGTCTCAATATTTATGACAAGCTGAGGAAACACAGGATATCAAATGAATATCCAATAAAAGTAGGTAGGACATGATTAGTCCGTATAAAACCAAACATGGACGTCCATCCCAGATAGCACAAATTCCTTTTGAGGCCCTTCTGAGGCGTTCACAATCATGTACTCAGGACGTCGAGAGCGAGCCTGAGGACATTCTCAAGACGTCCTCCTGTTACCATTCTCTACATACTAATAACGTCTCAGAACATCCCTATAAAATCTTTTGAGACAACCTCAGGACATCATGGTAACAACTTGAGGCGGTTTTTGATGATGTTTCAAGGAGGTTCAAGATTTATGGGAGAATATTATTCGTATACAGAATGAGTCACTATAGTGTGTTCTCCTCCGATATTAGCCAAACCGTCAGATATATAAAATGAAAATTCAAGTACAACAGCAATAGGGTTTCATAAGAACAATCACCTAAAGTTGTTTTCATATCTATAGGGTGTTCGAATTCCAAGATATCGGTTGATGATTGGTTTTTTTCAATGGAACACCTTGTATATTATTGCATTTTTGAGTTTTCCCTGAAGAGTTGATTCCATCAATGCATCACACTTTTGGTGTCTAGTGGAAATTATTACAGAGATATAGGGTGTTGACAATTGAGATTCTTCAAATGTAGGATTTTTTGTGTCGAAACTATTCATTAATGGTCAAAACGGCTCACATGTTCCTGTCATAACTTTTGATTCACTATCTACTGATATTTATTTGGAACAGATACAATAAGCTGATCAGTATTCTGAATGTTAACCCACCCTCTATTTGTTCCGATTGAATGTCAGTAGATAGTAAATCGACAGTTCATAAGGATATGTGAGCCGTTTTGACCAATATTGAATAGTTTCCACAAAAAAAATCCTAAAATTGAAAAATCTTGTTTTTGAACACCCTATATCTCTGTAATCATTCCCGCTAGACCCCAAGTGTGATACATTGATGGAATCAGCTCTTCAGGGAGAACCTAAAAATGCAATAGTTTACAGGGTGTCCCATTTGGAAAAAAACAATCATCAGTCAATATATCTTGGAATTCGAACACCCTATAGAGATATAAATGAAAACAATTTAATGTGAAAGTTCTCATGAAACCCTATTACTGTTGTACTTGAATTTTCTCTATTTATCTGATGGTTTGGCTAATATACAAGGATAACACACTATTGACTCACCTTGTATTATGCAAATGATAATTTCTTCAAAATAATATGGATCTCATGATATTTGCAAAATTTCCCTCTATTTATAATAGGTTCAAATGAAAAACCAAATGAAAAACTTACATTCTATTATTTATAACTTATTCTGAAAAATTTCAATTTCCTTTCCAAAGGAATGTATTTCAGCTTCTTGTTGAGCACTACTAGAAGATATTGGATATTGCCTATTGATAGTTATATTTCTCCATGTTGTTTTTGATTTCTGAACTCTGGACATTCCTGATGCAGAATAATCAACTGGAAGTTGAAGCCTTCATGCAATATTTTATAGATTCTGAAGAAGCAAAACTATCTTGGAATGAAAATATCATCAGGTTTGTGTTTTGCATAACCTTCTGAAACAAACAATGTATTAATATTTCATGTCCAGTACTTACTATCAATGATATGATTTATGTAGTTTTAGGTACCAACCATTATTGAATCTACTGAAAGTTCAAGTCTGCATATGTACAATCTTTCATAATTTCCAAAGAAGCCAAAATATCTTGGAATAAAATATCTCTGCTCTGATGATATCATCATTTTGTGTTATCAATAACCTCCTGAAACAAAATAATAATGTACCTATTAATATTTCATGTTCCAGTCCCTACTATATCAATGATTTGATTTAGGGACCTACCTTTATTGAATATACTGAAAGTGCAAACATGCATATGCAATCTCACATAGATTTCGAAGAAGCCAAAGTATCTTGGAATGAAACATCTCTGCTCTGATGACATCATCAATCTTGTGTTCTCAATAACTTCATCTGAAACAAATAATTAACCTATTAACATTTCATGTCCAGTACCTACTATATCAATGATTTGATTCAGGTACCTACCTTTATTGAATTCATACTGAAAGTTCAAGCTTCCATACAATATTTTATAGATTCCGAAAAAGCAAAGCTATCTTTTGGAATAAAACATGTTTGCTATGATGATATCATCAAGTTTGTGTTCTCAATAACCTCCTGAAACAATAAATAATGTATATGAATGTATCAATATTTCATGTCCGGTACTATCAATGATTCTATTTAGTATTTACTCACCATTGTTTCTTGATACCTGAGAGAAATGTCATCAACAGAGATTATCATCCTTTTGTTATTGTTATCTTTTAATTCTGTGCAATAAGTTCTTCTCGCAATCATTTTGTGAAATAGAAATTTGATGAAGGTATTCAATGAATACTCTGATAATTTTGATATAATCATTAATATATTATGATGTATCTTGAACAAATAATCATGACATTCCTGACTATCATGCGACATAACCTCAATTCTAGTTCTTCTTTTTCTTCGTTTTGTCTTCGATGACACGTTATTTCATGGAATGTCATCTGAAGACGTCCGTAGGCACGAAATTCTTTACATCCTCAGGCTGTCACTGAAAGAACTCATTTAGGACAATTACAGCGCTAAATTTACGCCTGATGATGTTCATAGGTTTAGAAAATAGAACGTCCTCTCTAGGCGTTTGGCGACACATTGAGGATGACCTCAGGCGAGTGTGTGCTATCTGGGATCAATGAGTGTCATTTTTCGGGTTGTGTTATTATGGATATCCATATTCAGGGATATCCACTGAATATTCATTCATAAATATCTAATGGATATCCATTAGGGAAATTCAATTGATATTCATTCATGGCTGAAGTCTAATGCATAGAATATTTTTTGAAGTACATTCTTCATATCTTTCCGAGTATCTTTCGGATAATGTGTTGTTAGTTCATCTCGAATTCAGTATTTTTTTTTATTATTCATTGGTCATATCCCAGGCAACCAGATGACGTTCCAGTGACGTCTTTTTACGTCACTCGAATGACCAAGGTGACGTCAGTAGTTGACGTCGCATTGACGTGATAATGACGTGAATAAGTCACAGCTCAATGACGTCATATTACTCACGTCGTATTGACGTCATTCACTCACCAAACTGTGACGTCCGACTGACGTCATAATGACGTCAAAATGACGATTGAATTTGGCAATGATACGTAAAAAAGATCCCTTCAACATTGTGTGATAAACACCACTAGCCGATGACATTATATAATATTGATTATGCATTGTTGAGTCTGCTTGGTGGATCCATCCTGTGTCATGTTCATTCAATCGCCTAATCAGCAGCGCCATCCTTCAGTACGCATCTCCATCAGAATGCAATCAGTTACTCGTATTTGTATAAAAAATTGTGTAGTTTGTGTCGGCGAGATGTAAGCAAATAAATAATAGTTTGATAGCAATGGAAAGGATGTTGGCGAATTTGGCTTCACTTTGTTGAATAATGTATATTGATGCATTCTTTGTCACCCAACAAAAATCTAAATAGCGAATTATTGAACAATTTCCTAAATGACGAAGCTCACCAACTTGGTACGTCACACCGACGTGATTTTTGGACGTCATAGATACGTCATAAGAGTAGCGGTTTCAATATAGGTATACCTAAACAATCATTTTCATATATAGATATAGCTTGTTGGTTTCCGAGATATACAATGAGTCAAAGTTTTTTAGAAAAAAGTTTTTCTACTACTTTTCGGGTATATTAATAATTAGAATACAACTTGCATGTTGATTTGCTTTCATGAGTTATATCTCTGGTCCACATGATAATATATAAGTATCCATGGTTTAGAGACGGTCTGGGAAAAATGGACGTCGACAGGACGTCCCTGCGACGTCATGAAACTGACGTCTTCTTTTACCCATCTAAGTAACGTTTACTCGACGTCGAAACGATGATGTGATTATCACGTCATAGAAATTACGTCATAGTGACGTCATAAATTGGTGTGTGACGTCTCTGACGGAAAATCACCAATTACGGACGTCACAGTGACGTGATCATTCGTCATCTGGTTGTCTGGGATATAAAAAATAGTGTTTACAACGATCATGTAGGTAACAGAAGTAGAATTAAGATGAGAGGAATTTTGAGGAATCTGTTTACAGCAAACTAGGAAGAGATCATTGGACTCTGAGCTTCCTCCGTGGGGACGTTAGTTGTAGCCTCGGTTGTAGCCTGAAAATGCAGGGTCTTCTGACCGAAACCACAATTGTGCGGCTGGCTTCTGACTCCGTCGATATGTTTTTTCGTCTTCCAACAAGTGTTGCCGATCTTTTGCACTTTTTTCACCGTACTGATGAGGGTCGAAAGCCCTGAACACGTGTCTGCGGTTAACTCTTTCTGAGGGCTATGTCCAATAATTTCTTCCTACATCTGAGGCGATCCATCTTACAGTGGAGTGAAGGCAATAGGACAGGACAAAATTCTTACAGTCGACTCCACCAAAGCTATACTTCATTGTAAGCAATCTTACAGGGACATGTTTCGAAGCTTTAAAGCTTCATCATCAGCATTATTGTTACATAGGAGTACTAAAGTGAGAAGAATTCGTTCGATGTTTGATTTTTGACATTTCATTTTTCTTGTCTTTTGAGAGTTTGGCATAAACAGATAATAATTTTGTCGATTTTCTCTAAATACTAATTAACATGTTTTTTAAAGTTCCCTAACAAAGGGGTTCCGCAATAATTGCGGTCCCCATTTTACTTTTTCATAATTTTTTTAAAACATTTTCAATAATATGAATAATATGTAAACATAACTTTTTTTCCTCCAGAACAGGTGAGTTTTTTAGACCTATCGTTGTTGAAGAGTTTGTCTGACATTGTTCTTTTTTCTCTCACTTTAGTACTCCTATGTAACAATAATGCTGATGATGAAGCTTTAAAGCTTCGAAACATGTCCCTGTAAGATTGCTTACAATAAAGTATAGCTTTGGTGGAGTCGACTGTAAGAATTTTGTCCTGTCCAATCTCTTCCTAGTTTGTCTCGAAAATTATAGGAAAGTTGACATGAATTAGGTAATCCCAATCCATCAGAATCGAGATCAGAATTATAGAGGGCCAATAAGCCAATGGAAAAGTAGGTATATCTATCAGAAATAAGGAAGTTGCCGACTTTTGGCACACCCTGTATAGCTTGAGGACTAAAAACATGACTAAAAATATATCAGGTAAGTAGATTGGAAATTATCGATTATTGTTTGGTGTTGTTTATAACAGCATACCTACTAATTTTCAAGTTTTCAATCCAACTGCAGAGTTGGAAAACTCAAATAAACCTATATTGCCCTGATGCACTTCAAGTGTGACCCACTTCTGATGGAAACACCAGTGAAATATACCAAAAATGCACTCTATGACCAAGTGGGGTCATCTCCAGTGATATACACTGCTCGCCAACAGCCACGGAACTACCCCAATTTCAGAAAAATGATATTAGGAGTCAAAATAGGTTGAAAATCACTTCGGATTCGGAATCAGGACGCCCAATTCTCTAACTATTCATAGTTCTCCTAGGAAATTTTCAGTTCAGAAAAATTGAATTTTGTCTCACTTCTCATGGAAGCACCCCCGTATCTCACGTAATTATTGAGGTAGGGTTCTGAAATTTGCAGGAGGAAGGGAGAGTCCAAAGATAAATTCAATTACGTAAAATACGGGGGTGCTTCCGTAAATTGTGCGACAACATTCAATTTCTCAGAACTGAAAATTTCCAAGAAAAATGTGAATAGTTTAGTGAAATGGGCGTCCTGATTCCAAATCTGAATTGATTTTCGAGCTATCTCTCGCTCCAGCAAATTTCAGGGTCCTTACCTAACGATTATGTAAGATACAGGGGTGTTTCCATCAGAAGTGGGTCACACTGTATATGCAGGTATATTATCTAGTATGTCGTTATAACGAGGTCGTTAATATTTCTCGAAGGTCTATACAGGGTGTCTCGAAATTACGTAGAAAGATTCTAATCAGTTTATAGGAACAAAAATAGTAAAAAAAGTGTATGTGAACATATATGAGCCCAGAAAGTGTCCCCTTGGGAGTTATAATACTATTTGAAAGAGGGCCCGAGATGATGGTTTCTTGTAAATATTTCCGAAACTCTCTGTGTTATTGAGATGACCAAATTTTGTGAATATCTATATTACTTTTCATGCCCGATTTGAAGATGAGAATTTTCCGAAATTTTTATCAGGGACTTGTGAAATAGGTGGGGCTATATAGGGGCATTTTTTCCCCAACTTTTTTTTTTATGCAATTTTCGGCAGTTTGACCAGGAAATATGAAAATATCACCATTTTCACAATACTCCTGTTAAGTTTCCATAGCACTTACAATTTTCTAGAAAAATCGATTTCGAAAGTCTGCTGAGTAATAAAAATATAACCTTTTTTTAATAGGGTGTATCTACCATAATATTCTTCAAATTATTCTTTTAATTGTTGCTTTCATATTTTGAGTCACATATCACAAGTAGATGTTGAAAAAAGGCTTTTCCCTCGGCTTTTCCCATCGAAAAATAATTTTTGGAAAAATGTAACGAAGAAACAATATTTTTGCAGCAGACTTTTGAAATCGATTTATCTCAAAAAAGGTGAGTGCTATCGAAACTTAACATAAGGATCATTTTCGAGTAAAAATGATGATATTTTCATATTTCCTGGCCAAACTGCCAAAAATTGTACCTTTTTCCCACGCCCCTGATCAAAATTTCGGAAGTCAGGTACGAAAATTAATATGCATGTACGAAATTTCGTTATCTCAACAGGGTTTCAGAAATATTTACAAAAATACATAATCTTGGGCCCTCTTTCAGATGCCTATACAGGGTGCCCGTTTTTCGAGCTCCACCATCGAGATCTCAGTTATTATAAGAGATACGAGGTCGGTTAAATTAGGGTGAAGCAAATTTTCAAGCTCAACATTCATCTGCAAGACAATTCGATGTGGAATTTTCAGTTTTTGAATTATTTGAAGTACCTAAACGAGTACCTAAATGAAAATTTGTTATTTTCGTTTTTATTTTTTTAAGCAAAAACCAAAAGACCTAGACATTTCTGACTAGGACATTCTTGAGTCATTTTTCCACAAGGAATCTGAATTTGTCATCGTATTTTCCATAACGTTCTTTATGCCAAAGTTAGAATACTCAAGTTTGTTTTTTCCTATAGGCGCCATATTAGATTTTTGCATTATCGAAAAGTTTTTTTTTTCTGATTAAAATGATGTATCACAAGATATGATCGAATCTTCCCTGTTGATCAAAATTGGAAAAAAAACGTTCTTGCTAAGAGTGCTTTGGAAGGAACGCCAACAGTTTTGTTTGACAAACTGAATTTTGACAGTTCAATTGAATACGTGAACAGAACTGTTGAATTCTTATGCTTATCCACATAACGCAAAAAGCGAGGCAAAAAGTGTTGCCGAGTGTCTGTTAGATATATGTTCCCCGACAAGGTACCTAATTTCTTAAGAACGGAGACATACGTTGGCCAGCGCGGTCACCTGATCTCTCTCAGCTGGATTATTATTTATTGGGAAATATGAAAGATTTGATTTTCAAAACTGTACCGATCGATGATGTGCTGAGAAGAACCATAATCACCCCTTTCAGGACTAAGATAAGAAGACGGGAGCAATTCAGAATCTGAGGAAACGCGTACCTAATTTTGTTCAGAAGTGGAAGCTGGAGTATTCGAGCATCATTTATAACTTCATTTTGTTCTGTTTTGCGAAGAATAAACTTCTAGCTTATTACGTCGTCCCTAATTCGAAACCATAGTTTTTAAGTAGATGAGCTTGACGAAACTGTGAATGTTCCAGATCCAAATTCAAAATGAACTGTCGAAATCCAGCTTGTTTAAACAAAACTGTTAGCGTTCTTTTCGAAGAACTCTTCGCAAAAATGTTTTTTCCCAATTTTGATCAACAGGAAAAATTCGATCATATCGTGTGATACATCATTGTAATCAGAAAATATATTACTTTTCAAAAATGCAGAAATCCCATATGGCGCCAATAAGAAAAAACAAAGTTGTGTGTTGTAACTTTGTCATCAAGAACGTCATGGAAAATACAATGACAGATTCAGATTCCTTGTAAAAAGTGCCTCAAGGATGTCCCAGTCAGAAACATCTGGGTCTCTTGATTTCCGCTTGAAAAAAAAATTATAAATTTTCGTTTTATTCCAATAATTCAAATACTAAAAATGTGCAACTTTTCCCTAACCGACCTCGTATCTCTTATAATAACTGAGATCCCCCATGGTGGAGCTCGAAAATCGGACATCCTGTATAACCGAGTGTATAACTATATCCCCAGGGGACCATTTCTGGGCTCATGTTCACATACACTTTTTACACTATTTCTGTTTCTAGAATCTGTGGTTGAAATGTTTCTATGTAATTTCGGGACACCCTGTGTATATATTACTATAGCTCAAACAACTTGCTGAGAACACAAATCGCCAGACGGCGCTGAATGAATATAAATCACATGCATCTCCCAACCTTGAAACATGGAGTGTCAATGTCAAATAAAACACGAATAGGAAGATGACAAATAACGAAGAAAAAACACCCCCCTGTACACAGAAGAATTATTAACATCTCACCCTGTACTATAACGTATAGTGTTATTGCTTCGTGAAAATCATTATGAATGTAGGTATAGGTATGGTATACTCTCATTGTGGTATCTGTACAAATAAGTATGCATATACCCTAACAACACAGGGATGTCCTAGGTGCGTCCCTTTTATGTCCCGCGGTACAAGGAAATGATTGGGACATCCAGGGGATGTCCCGCCAGTAGTTGTCCAGTGGACATCCCACCCGGTACATCCCTAGGTTATCCCATTCGTGTCCCTGGAATATCTGATATCCATTCTTCACATCAGAGAGTCATTCAATATCATCAAAATATTGAGTCGAATTTTTTCGAAAATGTATTTCTTCCGGAAAATAATTGTGATGAAAATAAAGAATATAGTCTCAAAACTTCTCAAGAAATGACCATTTTTCGCAAACAGAGATCGTAAATGCATAATGCCCCTCATTTTCAAACACCCAAGAATGATAATAATTATACCCGAATCCTAACAGTTTTATTTATCCAGGTTTCTGTAGTTGTCCTGTTTATAAATCTGTTCAATACATGAATCTTCAGAAGGCATATTGGCCAATGGAGTAAGGTGCGTGCCTGATAAGCTGAAGGTCCCGGGTTCAATCCCAACTAGACCTACTTTTTTTTTCTTTTGTCGAAGGGATGTCCCTGGGATATCCTTGGGACGTCCTAGGGATATCCCTTCTTTGTACTCGGTACATCCCAGGGACGTACCAGGAGGGACATCCCTGGGATGTCCTTTTTGTCTGAAAGCGGATGTCCCTGGGACGTCCCTAGTATGTACTTTGTCCCAGAAAAGATATCCCTGGGATGTCCTTATTCGAAATTAGGGACGTCCCTGGGAAGTCCCTAGGATGTACTCGTGTTGTTAGGGTATAGTTAGCTACGCGCACCTATACCTATAGACAGAGATAGGTAAGTAGGTATGTGTTTTTTAACTTACCGTTTTTTACATTTTGGTAACCGAAAGAAACTCCTGGAACTGTTTAAATTCGTATTTTTGCAGCCTAGTACGGAACAGCGGATTGGTCCTACGTACTTTCTCATTGCAATGACCAGCTAAACTGAATAAATACAAAAGTACCAGGTAGGTAACAAGATATAAGATTTAGAAACCAAGGAAAACACTAATGATGCGAAAATTCGATGAGCGACACGTACAAACGTAAACAACTGTGACGAAACTCCCTCATAAACTCGTAACAAAACAACGACAACGACAGTCAACAAGAAATCTCCGACGAATTCATACTTCAGCCGAGCTCCGGCGGAAGCAGCCGAACCGACAAGCGAACGACTCGAACGTGAAACATCGGCAGTCGGCGCATTCCGATTCCGCTGAATCAAGTAGGATATCACGTGACGTTTGTGTGTGTGCAGAGTTCGGTGGCCGAGTAGAGGTGGGCGATTTCGAATCTTCGATGAGTATATAGCCAGATAGCAATTATCATGGGCGTCTCAATTTCAGGGCAAGAGGGGCGCCTTGCCCCCACTGGCTCACGGTTCATGTATTGAAATAGTATAGTATTCAACGAGCTCGAAATTATAGTCATTTCCCTTGAGAATGTAAGTTAGCAAATTATACGAGTGGGAAATTAGCATTCCGTGCGAGTTATACACTATACTTTTTTTACCGCGCTGTAATAACAGATGTAAGCAAAATTCTTGATTCCATCTGACCTTCTCTTAAATAATAAGGCTACGATGGAAAGAATTAATATATTAATTCTTCGAACTGTGTTGAAGCTCTATAAGATCACAGTTGAATAATTAAATAATTAATTCGTTCAACTGATGTGTGATTAGATGTAGAGATGTCATTGGTTGAAATTCAACATTACATGTGAGATGACATTGATTGTGAAATAATATAGCACAATTTGTTATCAGATAAGCAGGGAATGAAAGTGAAGACATACAATGTACAGGGTGATTCACCATGAATGTCCCCTCCTCTAGCTCACTTGTTTTTGAACCGATTTGAAAATTTGAAAAATCATCTAAAGTGATTTTTCAGAAATGTCCTTCCGTTGCATCAGAAAATACAAGGTGCTCGCGGAACAAACGATCTACAGAGTACTTCTTGATTTTTTCAAATGGATCACCCTGATGTATTTCATATTTCATTGTATTTTCTGATTCTCCCTGAATAGCTGATTTCATCAATGCATCACACTTGGGGTCTAGCGGGAATGATTACAGAGATATAGAGTGATCAAAATCGAGATTTTTTTACCTCAACTTTTGATTCACTATCTACTGACATTTAATTGGAACATAATACAGTGTGTGTGGTTCAAGATTCTGATCACCCTGTATCTGTTCCAATTATGACAGTAGATAGAAAATCAAAAGTTGAGATACGGACATGAAAGCTGTTTTGACCGATTATGTTTTGTCAAACCAAAGTAATATTACAGCGAAAGTACATGCAAGTCCTGCGATAACAGATCACTCAGTAATTTCTGTTAATATTTTCAATGAACACGACAGTGATAAAAAAACAAAAAAATTCAGAAACTTCAACAGTAATAATTTGCTATCGATAAATATTGAACTTCTACAAGCAAATTGGTCACTTGATGCCATTGATGTGAATTGGATATATAAAGAAATTTTCGAAACTTGTGAAAATGTAATTAATACGATATCTCCAATTAGTAGAGGTTCAATCGGTTTTTCGCGGCATTTTAATGATTGAATATAGCGACCCATTACACATTTCAAAGGGGTCCCTACCATTCATGAATCCACTTGTTGGACATCCCAGACACGCGTCATTCACCCCCTGCACCCACTTTAGGGGTGAAATTTTCAAATACCTGTATCTCCGTTATTAATCATGTTACGGAGATAAAAAAAGAATCAAAATACTTGAAAATGAATTGCCTACAAAGACTTTCTTCATGGTCTCTATCAATTTCTCTATATTTGTTGAGATATTTGAAAAATATGAAAAAAAAAAACATATATTTTGCATTTAATTTTTCTTATAACTCGAAAAATATAAAACGTTTTTCCCCCGAAGGGTAAAAAACGATATATTTCAGGTCTTGCCTAGGCTTGACCCCTTATGAGATTACATCTCCCATTTTCCTTCCAGTACGTCACTCTTTCACGCCTGTTCCATGTTTATTCCGCGTCACGTCAGCCCCGCGTCAGGCTGTCATCTGTTTCTCCTGACTTACCTGTCCTGTGCCGCGGGGATTTGTTAGTACTCTTTTATAGAAAGTCGTCAAGAAATTACTGGGGTCAAGCCTAGGCAAGACCTGAAATATATCGTTTTTTACCCTTCGGGGGAAAAACGTTTTATATTTCATGTCTGTGCCGTCGGCTTGACCCCTTATGAGAAGTGTTTGGATTCTGACGACGCGGAAATGCGTACTGTGATTATAGATATTAAATAAGAGATCCTTTCTGCTCTGCATCCAAAGAAAATATTACTGAGAAACAATGTGTCATTTATTGGAAATAGTATAACACTAAGTTAAATGTGAACCTGTAGGAAACAACTCATGGCTCAAAATATCTAGCCTGTGGTAACATAAAGAATTCATTACCCTATACTAAATGAACAGATACTCTTGAAAGGTACCATAAACTAAATCGGCATTCGATACCCAAAATAAAATTGAAGAGATCACGTGAACAGGTACATTCTTTGGAAAATTTGAGCATTGTAACACAAAATCAAATTGTGGAGAAGGTTTCGCAAATTAATGCTGGTTTTGTGAAACTGGCTCTTTCTATCTCTTTATAGTAATGCTTGAAGAAATTGTCCGTTCCATTCCAATTTCCTTTCTTCAGGACTATATCCAAGGGTATTTCGTTCTCGAACCTAGATGAAGCTACTGCTGAACGAATGCTTCCTGGAGAGTATTCAATTCCCGCTTCCTTGAATGCTGTTTTGATCCATCCAGCTATCATTGTTCTCGATGCAGGCGCAACCTTTCCCCTAGTACTAATGAAGAGATCGTGAAGGTTTGTCTTACACTCTCGACGTTTCGCTGATAAGCTGATGAGATTATTCGTCCAAAATACTGGATCAAGTGCTCTTTCTGAACACCTAGATAACCTCCACCCCGACTGTCTGTGAGAAGATCTGTCAGTCTTGGAACCAAAGACTGGCCAGAAGGATATACAATCTTTTTCGATACATATTTTATCATTATCGATACGCAGAAGAGTTAGATCATGTATTCTGCGACCTGAAGCTAACAACAAAATCAGTGCCAAACGCCTTGAAACTTGGAAAAGACTGGACTGAACTTTCGGTTCTCTTCGGATCCATGAGATGAGTTTATTTACATCCCATATCATCTTCTTATTAGATGGCGGTCTACTGATATCTATGGCCTTCATCATATGCCTTACCAAAGGGTGGCTTGATACATAGTTATTCTTCTCGGGGTTAGCCATGGTGGATATCACTGATTTGTGCACTTTTATAGTGGCTGGAGATAAACCTTTGATTCTATGCAAATAACCAAGATATCTGGCGACATCCCCTGGATCAGGGTCATTGGTCTCCACGTTATTCTGATTTGCCCATAATATCCAGCCTCTCCAAGGAGCAGAATATGTTTTCAATGTCGAGTATCTCCACGATTTATGTAATAGGTTGATATCTTCTTCATGCCAATCACTGGTAAACCTGGCCCACCCCGTACCTTCCAAACCTCCAAATGTAGATTTTGAGCATTGGGAAGCGATTTCCCTGTCCTTGCATCCAGTAGATGATGCTGAAGGTTCCGGATTTGAAACGGAGGGGCTAAGGCACGGGCTTTGAGATCTGCCCTCCAAAATACTTTCTCCCACCTGGGAACTATGAGAATGTATGTTCCTTTCGCCGAGTTGAGATGGTGAAGGACTCGCGGGATGAGAGACGGAGGAGGGAAGATCCAAGCTAGTTTGAAGTTCCAAGTCCTGCTGAATGCGTCGGTGAATATTGCTAGATGATCTCTCACATCTCTGGAGACATACCTTGGTACAACCTTCGAGTCCTTTGACGCGAAAAGATCTATCTGAGGTATTCCCCACTTCTGAAATATGTGGTGACGCACACTGGTTGAAATATGCCAATCCGCCATTGCTTTCTCTCGTGATAGACTGTCCGCAATTTCGTTGTAAACTCCTGGGATGAAACAAGCGGTCAGAGCAATTTGCTGTCTGTGAGCAAATATGAGAAGTTTCGATGAAATCTCCAATAGTTTGAGAGACCTTGTCCCTCCTTGGTTCCTGATATAGGATATAACTGTCCTGTTGTCGGACTGTATCAGGACAGATTTTCCTTTTAGTTCTTTCCAACTCAGACGAATTGCCGCATAAACCGAATATAGTTCCTTCTTGTTTATGTGCCACGATTGTTGAATTGGCGACCATCTTCGACTGATAATTTTGCTTCCCACTTGCGCTCCCCATCCAGTGTTCGAGGCATCTGTAGTCAGAAAAATTTCCGGATCTCTGGGAAATAAAGGGGACGTCATTTCCAAATTCTTGGACCACCATCGGCATTCCTCTACGACTATCAACGGTACTGCAATGAGTTTTCGAGGTAATCGAGCTGGCAAAGCAAGACTCGCTCTTTGAATGTATCGGGAGTGAAGCCTGCCCAAGGGGATCACAAATGAAGCGAAACTCAATTTTCCCAGCAGGCGTTTTGCTAGATCCCAACTCCATCGCCGATTTTCTAGGATAACCTTCAGATCTTTCCTGATTGACAATTGTTTCTTTCGAGGAAGAAACTTCGTGTTGTTCAGAGTATTCCAGCAAATTCCTAGGTACTCCACTTCTGTTTGTGGCAATGCTAAAGACTTTTCCTTGTTTATTATCCATCCCAACCTTTCGAGAAATGAAATTGCCTCTACCAACTGGTGATAAAGCTGTTGAGCATCCTGGTGAGCCATGAGGAAGTCGTCCAGATAAACAATTATCCTCATGCCTTGAGACCTCAACTGATTTGCTAACCAGTTTGACACTCTCGCAAAGGCTAACGGGGCACTTGATAGACCAAACGGGAGGCATGTCATCTGATAAACATCTCCTTCGTGGGATATCGAGAGGAACTTCCGATGCTCGTTTTTGATCGGTATGTGAAAATACGCCTGAGATATGTCTATCTTCACCATGAAGTCTCCTTTTTGAAGGAAGCTGGGAACTTTGAAATGGTTGAGAAGACGGAATTTCTTGGGGCAGAGATATTTGTTTAAGCCTCGTAGGTTGAAAATAGGCCTGAGACTGCCGTCCGACTTCGGAACTGTAAACATTTTTGACAGATACCCTGCCTGGAATGTCGACTTTTCTAGAACTTTTTGTTCGACCAACTTTTTTATTTCTTGATTCATGCCAAGGGTTGCGAAATTGTTTGGAGTTAGTGGGGTCAGTCTCGGCCTCGACACAAATGGGATGGAGTAACCACTCAACACACTCCTTATACTTCTTGGTGCCCCCACCTTCTCCCATTCTTCGATGAAAGACCCCAATCGACCCCCTTCTAGCTTTGTAGAGTCAGGGGCGTTTGAATCGGATAGATTTGAACTTCTTTTTTGAAGAATCGTCATTGGAATGACTACGTTTACGACTACCCTGAGCAGATGGCTTCCAACCTCCTTTAGATGGTTGTTTCTGATTGAATGTTCTATTCTTTGATGAACCAGCTTTTGGATAATATTCCCTATTTCTGAAGGTAGTTGGCTGGCTCCTTTGTGCCTTATCGCGGTGACGAGTAAGGCTACCAATGGTCCCTCCATGTTGTTTGTAGAGCTCTGCGAAAGGTTCCTCTGCAAAAAGGTGAGAACCAGAGGGAGGTATGCCCTCCATAAGTGAAGCAATGTACTCATTACGTGGCTTAAAGTTATTTCTTCTTTGTTCAATAGCCTCTGCTCTTTTACCACATACGTACTGTAATAGGTCATCAGAATGATTTCGAAAATGTGAACTCGGTGATAGAAAACATTCCAGCATATCGTCTTTCAGGGAAGGATGCTTTGAAGAGAGAGAGTCTATCGCCTGCGAGAAAGCCTCCCTTTGAAGAAGAAGCCCATGAGAAATTGTACCCAACATACCATCTATCTTAGCCATTTGTTCCTGAGATGAAGATAGAGGAAACGAATGTCTCAGCTGATGATTTACACTTATTCGAGAGTGACCGTACTGTCTGGAAAATTGAAGCGTACTAACAAATCCCCGCGGCACAGGACAGGTAAGTCAGGAGAAACAGATGACAGCCTGACGCGGGGCTGACGTGACGCGGAATAAACATGGAACAGGCGTGAAAGAGTGACGTACTGGAAGGAAAATGGGAGATGTAATCTCATAAGGGGTCAAGCCGACGGCACAGACATGAAATAGAGGATTTTCAATAAAACTTCCTCAATAATAAAAGATTAAATATACTTTCAGCTATGATTTGGTATATTCATATCGATATTTCTGAATTACCTCAATAGAGAAAATGGATTTTAAATTATAGTGGTATGTCAGTGGTGCACTACAGGTCAACATTTGAAATGATATATTTTCCCTAGGACATGCAGATATCATAGTGGTTACATTTTCGACAAAAATAATTCGAAGAGAATGTTTTTTTTTATTAAAAGGTACCATTGTGTACTCTGGATTTCAAGGTGTAAATCAAGAAAATACAAGTAAGTTTACGAAGAAAACTTTTAATCTTTTCGTCGTTGGAACAAAAAACTTGAAATATATAAGTTATTAGAACATGCATAAAAAAATCAACTACCCATATTCGCTGCTGGAATCATCATCTATGTCTTCATTCGAGTACATTAGATTATTAGTACCTACAAGTGTCAGATGCCGATTCGCATTCGCACATCTCAGTGCATTTCAATTTATTCATAAGGCATTTGCACATCCTTGTATTACATGCTGTTTTCTTACATCCACATCGGATTAAATTCAATAATTCATCAGGGGCACAGTTAATTGTACATGTGATGGGCACTAATACACCATTTTCGTCATCCCATCCAAAGTCTTCTGCATTGAGAAGTGCAGGTTTTGGAATATGTGAGTTATTCCAGATCAGAATCTGCAATCTAGATCTCATTAATGTCGGAATCAAACTAGATCTTGTTGGTGGCAATTGGTCACTTCGTAGCTGCTTTTTTGAGAAACACCACCACCTCAGTTCTGCCAAATTTTGAATGACAGATTTCAGATAATAAACTTGGCAGAGAAATTTCTCAATGTCATCAATTATCTCATTAATTCCGATATCACTGTTGCCAAGGGAAATCAATGCCTTCAGACTTCAGAGTGTCTTCATTGGCGATCTTAAAATTATTCCAGAAGGACAGTTTACCTGAAAATTTTATATTTTTGAGAGAGAAAGATATTTAATTCAAATTCTTGATTGTATAGCATTTGGAGATCCAATTCAGATTTTCAAGATTATGCAATGGATGCAAAGCGAACCTTTTTTTAAAAATCCTCCTGTACTGTCACAACCAGAACAATGCATGTAATGCTGGTAATGCTTCTTCCTTTGGGGTTGAACAAAAGTTGAAGATGAAATATTAATCATAATAATATAAATCATCATAATATGAATCATCAATAAAAATAATTAAATAATTATGAAAATTCATTATATTTCGAAATAGTCTGATATACCTACTATGAATCATCCGATTGAATTCATGTTCTGACAAGACTGTCGTTCCAACCATCATTGTTTATGATTTTAAGTTGAAGAACTGCTCCTTAGGTGTACCAATCTCAATTAAAACTCTTTTTTTCCGTTCAATCCGATATACGAATGTCAATATATATATATATATACCAAATCATAGCTAAAAGTATGATGAATCATTATTTATGGGTGTATTTTTGCTCAGAATTCTTTAATTTTCGAGTTATTTGAAATAAATGAGATGTCTAACATATTTTTTCACGATTCTTTCGAAATATCTCTGTAAAAATACAGAAATCGCTACAAACTATCGAATAAGTTTTTATAGGCAATCTATTTCCAAGTATTTTGATATTTTTTCCACTTCTGTAACTTCATTAATAACGCAGATATTGGCGTTTGAAAATTTCACCCTTGAAGGGGGTGCAGAGGGCGAATGACGCGTATCTGAGATGTCCAACAAGTGGATTCATATTGTTCAGGGACCCCTCTGCGAGATGTGATAAGTCGTTACATTCAATCATCCAAATCCCGCGAACCTTCAAAATCGACCGATTGAACCTCTACTAAATTCAAGTTGTTAAATTTAAAAATAACTTACCATGGTTCGACAGCTCTGTGTTTGAAAAAACCAAGGAAAGAGATAGATGTTACAAAGAATTCAGAAATAGTGTTGGTATTGATATAGAGAAAATAAATGGAAACTCTTTGAGAAACAAAGAAATGAAGTAGTTCAGTTATTGAAGAATAAAAAAACCGAATATTACTACGAAAAAATAGACAGGTATAAGAACAATGCTACACAAATGTGGAAAACACTTAAGAAACTGGTTGATACAAATGTACGGGAGTTCCCCAACTGTATCCAATTTCAAAATGAGGATGAAATGATGATTATCCGTGATGATTCAGTAATGGCGAATCATTTTAATGAATATTTTGTTGACAGTATTGTCAAAATCATAGAAGGACTTGATGACTTGATGACTTGATGGTGAGCAGTCATGGTGTAATGTCAATCATAATATGTACCTTGAATTTTCAGAGTTCAAAACTATAATAACACTCAGTGAACTGAACAATGTAGTCTCTTCTCTAGATAATAAATGCAGCTTGAATGAGATCCTCAATGCTAAAATTTTGAAAAATCGTATTTCAAAGTGAAGTGGTTATGTTACCAGGGATCAAAAACAAAAAGTCGTCTCCACAATTTTGATAGTGATCAAAGTACTCAATCAGATCATCGTACATGTTAAGAGCCCATATGGAACTGGAAGTGTTTATGGTTCCCTTCTGAACAACGCAATTCAATAAATTGTTATGTACATTATTATTCAACTCGATTACTGGCCTAGTGGTTAAGGCGTTGATCTGACAGTCTGAAAGTCCCGAGTTCGAGCCCATCTTGGGTCAGCTTTTTTTAATTATGAATATGTATTACGGAATATTCCCGGAATATTCATTTATATATATTCCTCCCAGTTAACACAGATTGATCCCAGAGATGTAAGAGGGCATCACATTCATGCCACACATCACATCTGTGACTCGAAATGAGAGGCCTAGTGAAATCACAATGACTGCTATTTCGGACCCTTTTGGTCATTTTATGATTCACATTATGATGCCAAATGAAAATCACAGTACGTATTATGCGACTCCTCATTCAACATCAAAATTGATTTATTCCGTTCGTTACATAAATAGACAAGGATGTGAGGTTTCAGTGAGTCTCCTGGTTGTTAGGGAGACTCATAAATTCACCAACATTTCAGGTCTCAAATTTAATAAAATGTGAGGAATATTGCGAATGTTTTGTGAAATAAAGAGTCTCCTGGTAATACAAATGATGTTTTGTTGTGACTCGCATTGTTACCTAGCGAGGCATGAATGTGACATCCCAGGGATGTTTGTGTTTACTGGGCTGTATTGTTCCAGGAATATTCCGAATATTATCTGAATATTCCTAGAATATTATAGGTACATTCTGAATATATAGGGAATATTCCTTGTGTAATATTCCGGGAATATACAAAATTTTCCCCACCAGCACATTCAGGGAATATTCCATAGTTGATATGTATATCCCTGGCATGTTCATGAATATTCGCAATATCCAAAAAGAATATTCTATGAATATTCATGGAATATCTGGTGCTGTCTGGGAATACATTGCATTGGCTATCAGTCTCGAAACTACTCTACTTCCTAACAATGATATTTATTTATGAAATAGTACATAATGAAGCACCTTCATACTTTCGTGAGTATGTTGATTAAAAACACGAGATTCACAATCATTTCACCCGTAATTTGAACAATATTCATGTGACAAGAGTAAAATTATCAAATACGAGAAATTTATTGTTTTATAAAGGTATGGTAGAGTACAATAACTTACCACATAACGTTAAATCTAGTGGATCCTGTAAAAACTTCAGACACAAATTGCTGATGCATATAATGGAAGTAAATTAGTACTATTTTCATTTGTAATGTTATTCTCATTATCCAGGTTACTGTTCAATCTTATAGGAACATTCATTTCATTGTTATATTACTTTTTTTACTATATATTGTATTATAACTGTTTTTATATTTAATCATAATAATGTGTTTCTTAGTACTTTTGATTGATAACCTAATTAACAGATTATTCATATAGGATGAATCCATACATTGTGATACCTTATTTTTATTCTTATTGTTATTTATATATATATATACTGTGTCCATAAAGTCACCCCCCCCCCCTGGTTAACTATTGAACGGATGGGTTTTTTTTTTATTTTTTTTTGCTTCAATGGTAGTTTCAGTGCTACATATTGTTCCAAAAAAAAATTATGTATCCTCGAAAATGGCGCCTGGGCGCCATTTTGGAAGATTTTTTTAAAAGGAGTTGGGGGTCGAAAGATACCTCGATTGAAAGGTCTTTCGATTCTCTATACAACCTCAGAATCTCAGACGAAAATATTCATCCAAAACAAAATGGCGGATGATAACGTTTGAAATCTCACACCAGAATTCTTTCGACTAGATGGCTATTAAAGTGCTCGCATGTGATCTTCAAATCTCTATTGGCGAATAGAAGAGTTCTCTATCTATGAAGATATCAATAGGAAGCCATTTTGAAGAGAATAACATGGTAGTCAATTATTACCTTTGCTCGATTGTCTTTCCAAATTCTGCAGTTTTAGAAATATTTATTCAAAATAAAGAACAATGTTTATTCCACGTGACTACCATGTTATTCTCTTCAAAATGGCTTTCTATTGATATCTTCATAGATAGAGAACTCTTCTATACGCCAATAGAGATTTGAAGATCACATGCGAGCACTTTGATCCATCTAGTCCAAAGAATTCTGGTGTGAGATTTCAAACGTTATCATCCACCATTTTGTTTTGGATGAATATTTTCGTCTGAGATTCTGAGGTTGAATAGAGAATCGAAAGACCTTTCAATCGAGGTATCTTTCGACCCCCGACTCCATTTAAAAAAATCTTCCAAAATGGCGCCCAGGCGCCATTTTGAGGGATACATATTCTTTTATTTGGAACAATATGTTGCACTGAAACTACCATTGGAACAGGAAAAAATTGAAAAAAAAAAATCCCATCCGTTCTAAAGTTAACCAGGGGGGGGGGGTGACTTTATGGACACAGTGTATATTAGAGCTTTGTATATTAGGAAACCTACTTAATAAATATTCTTCTTCTTCTATAATGAATAATTTCGTCACAAAACAATCCTTAATTTGAAAAATCTCGATTTTGAACATCCTATATCTCTATAATCATTTTCGCTAGACCCCAAGTGTGATGCATTGATTAAATCAGCTCTTCAGGGAGAATCTAAAGATGCAATGAAAAATAGGGTATTCCATTTGAAAAAATCAAATTGTACCCTGTAGATCGTTTGTTCCGAGCACCCTGTATTTTTTTATGTAGCTGAAAAAAAACTCTATCGAAAATCATTTTAGATGCTATTTCAGATTTTGAAATCGGTTCAAGAATAACTGAGCTAGAGGGGGGGGGCATTTATGGTGAATCGCCTTGTACCTACTATAACCTCATCGATTTTTTTGAAACAGTGAAACATTAGCAATTATGTGTTATCGTCGTAAAAAAAATTAAATTTCCTGAACCTCAAAAGCAGTGACGAAGTTTTTTGGGAGGGCTCAAGCCCAGGGGTGTAATTTCTGTGGATTCCAAGAGGTTGCACTGTGCCTAGAAACACTTTTTGCACAGTAAAACATGCGCCGCAGGCGAACATTTTTGGGGCGCAAGGTCAAAAGATTTCCCAATGAAAATATGATTTTTTCCAGGCCGACGACTTCATCAGCTAATTATGTTATACATCAGGGTGTCCCATAAGTCATGGGCCAAAAGAAGTGGGGTGGTAGGGGAGGTCATTTCCCATCAAACTAACCGTATATGAGGTTATCCAATTGTTGATTGTTCAAAAGTAATATTTTTTTGTTTCTCCCTTAAATCATGTAGTTTGTTTGTTTCCCAAGAAATGTGTTTTACTTCGTATCAATTAGGAAAAATATTGTTTTCCTGAATGAGATGATTCAGTTGATTTCTTAATGCTGCAATTGCTGCATGGCAGATTTGAAAACTTAGCAACAAAGATGACCAACTTTCAGTAGAAGTTTCCCATTTAGTACACATTTGTCAAAGCCACGTCAAAACTGGGGGAAAATGGGGAAAACAAACTCAATCCTCACTCCATCACATTGGTGCCATTAGCGGCATTATCTTGTATACTTTGTACTGATAAGAGTGCTGATGTTTTTAAAGGACCCCACACTTTCCTTATGAAAATGGCGTTCGGTTAAATTCCCTGAATTTTCGGTATGATGTAGATTTTGACTTCCTAAGCAAAAGTGTCCATTATTTCAATAAAAACGCACGGCACTGTCCAAAATAATGTGCATCTCTGTAGAACTGATCATATTGATGATTATTCATACCACACCAAATTTGGTTGGATTCGCATGACTAATAAGTGAGATATAGAGGGGGGGGCGTCAAAAATGAGACACGCTGTATAGTAAAACAAATTGGGATGAAAAGGCAAAACGCTTATTTTGGCGAAAAGGAGAGAAGCACAATGAGTTTTCTGTCTTAAAAGTGGGATTCATTATTGATAAAAATTACCCTTGGGTAGGGTACTCCCCTGATGGAATAATTCTCAAAGTCGGGATCCCGAGATTAAAGTCGGTGGTCCGACTCTAAAGTTGGGATCCCGAGAATAAAGTCGAACCCCCGACTTTAAAGTCTGGACCCCGAGATTGAAGTCGGGGCTCGGACTTTAAAGTCGGGATTCGAAAAAAAAAAGAATAGGTGGCCCTTCATCAGTGCCTTCGTAAATTACCATGTTCTGGATGGGCTTATCTTGGGAAAAGTTTTGGAATTCAATTTCGGTATTTTTTGAGATGGAATAACATCTTGTCTGAGTCTTTTCAGCTTTTTCCCCCTAGTGCCTATAATTAAGTAGGGTCATTCACTTTTGATAATAATTATATGTACAATTTATTCATTTACCTACCTGGTGTAAAATCATCATCAGTGAAGTGTTCACTGCAAACACACATGTATTTTGTAAGTGGCTTGCCAATTTTCAAAGATATTTTCCATTGTTGAGCTAGCTTCGGATCTTTCGGAAAAAAATGCATAGACAGACTTCCCGAAATATAATTATATTGCACTGAGGCACTGAGCAGTACTTTTTTGATTTGCTCGTCATAATTAGTTCGAATGGGCGTGTACACCTTGGTAGAACTTTTAACTCAAACCATGTTTATAATGATCCTTTCATACATAAATCATGATTGACAACATAATTCGATCGAAAAATTTGCTGGAATGTTCAATTTTTGGACGTAAATAATAGTACTATCTGAAAACGGACCCTGTTATGACGTAGAAACCTCATCTCGCCATAGTTAAAAGAAAATACCAAACGCCGGACGGAGACTGAGGCAACTGATATATTAATTCTTTCAACTGTGATCTCGCGCTAATTCACTCTGCCAGAAATCATGTATCATTCATCTCTGTCTGGAATAGTCTTGTTTCAGTATTAGGGTTTTGACGTCACATCATCTCCTCGTTTTCAGAGGTCCGAAAAATCGGGGATTTCAATAATTTTTTATAAAACGTAGGGAGCTCACAGCGATAAACGGTTTGCGGTGGTGAGCTAGTTTGGGTGAGTTCTATCAAATTATGGAATGAAAATTTTTTGTGATATAAGCCCATTGTTTGAACTATCTCTAATTCTTCACCCGTTCACTGTTCACCTCGCTGTTCACTAAACTAATAAAAATATAATAATGTAAAAAAATTAACCATATGTCATTGACAAGTTTGACAACTATACAGCTACAGCTACAGCAAGCTGTCTGCAATATGCAATGTAGTCTATGCACTTCATCCATAGACAACAGTTTGTTTTCCCCCAGTTTGAAGTTCGTATATTATGTAACCTAGATGTCGCCCACTTCGTGAATCTGCGAATAACATATCAGTAGGAGAGCCGGCTGCAGATTTCACCGTCATCTGATAACGAATGTCCCAAATTAAAGTAAAAACATTGTAGTTCATCGAACTGCACCTGTGCCAATCACTATCCTGAGCATAATATTTAACCTCCAGAAATTTAAGAAGAACATCAATTCCTACCTTATTTCCCTTGGTTCTCACGATGTTCTCTGAAAATTACAGGATACCCCTTTTCGTGGGAACCAGAACATAAAAAAAATTCTTAAAAAATTGCACTTCCCTGTGCGGAAATGAAAATTATGCCATCCGATACCGCAATTGAATGGTAGATCTCAAAAATCTACCTGTGAAACCTTCAGTCTGAGCCAAATCCACGACACAGTGATTCATTTGCTGTTATTATTCCGGACATACTTGCGTCATGTGATAACGAGTTGAAACAAAAATCTAATGAAAGGGAGAAATGTCCCTTTTGCGAATATCCAAACGTGCTGCAATTCAAACTGGTCTAAGTTAGTAGCAGAGTGTCAAAATTTCCGTGAATATTTCGCGTTCGTCGAAAGATAATATCCGATGGACCAGTGTGAAACTCATGTGGTGCTCACACTACAAGTATATTCCAATCCACATGTTGACACGTTCTATATGTATAATTGAAAACACAATTCTATATTAAATCGGAATTTTCAAAACAAACTTATACTTTCGTATTTGAAATAAAAAAAAAGGATACATTTCCCGTCCAACCTGTCAAACCGCAAGTGTCATATTTTTTCTGATAATCGTGAAGTCATACACTCATGAAATCAAACCGATGTACCAAATATGAAATATCTATAACAAATAACAACGAAGATACATTGGGGTAAATTGGTTTTGGTATATTCAACCCCCTTCCTTTCCTTTTTTTTTGCTTTTGGATGTATGATGAATTGATAAATTTTTTTTTTATTTTTTCATCACTTGGAGTGCACGAAAGGAAATCCCTATAATGTTCAAAGAACATCGTGCGTTCCTAGGGAGGATAGGGACGGGAGGTAGGTATTGGAATTTTTTTTGAACTTTTGGAGATTATATGTTTTTGGGAATACTTCCACAGGCAATGAATTCCAGAGCCTAGCCGTTCTATGGATGAAGGAGTCTTGATAAAGTGCTGTTCGACATCTTTCGAGGTTGACAACGAAAGGATGTGCTGACTGGGCTTGTCTAGTTCGTCTGATTGGTATTGCTAGTGAAGGGATGATAGCAGAGATTTCCGAAGAACATTTCCCGTGGAAGTATCGATAGAAAAGTGAAAGGTCGCCGACCTTTCTACGGTGTTCCAATGATGTCAAAGAGTGAGTGAGTGTGGCGTCACCCACCAGGCGAATATGGCTCTTCTCTGGATGGAATCTAAGAGCATCAGCGTATGTTTTGGTGCTGAACCCCATATGTGGGAACAGTATTCTAGAACAGGCCGTATCTGCGCTTTGTAGATCATGAGAAGCTGTTGAGGTGTAAAGTAGCTTTTCGCACGGAACAAGAATCCGAGTTTTTGTGAAGCAGCTTTTGCGATAGATCTGACATGATTATCCCATGAAAGAGTGTTGCTGATGGAAATACCGAGCATAGATATAGTGGGCTTGGTGGAGATGGTGGAACCAGACATTACAATATCGGGCATACTGAGTTCCGCCTTTCTAGAGAAAATGCAGGCTTGAGTTTTGGTGGCGTTGAATTCAACTAGGTTGTTCGTTCCCCAGGCTGTGATTTCAGCAAGATCTTCATTGACAGCATTGACCTGCCTGCGCCGTGAGTTCTTAGTTTCCTGGGAAGAAATGGGAATTCTGGAAGAGAACGCAGTATGGACGGTACTATCATCTGCAAAGCTGTGGATGGGGCAAGTTGTAACTCCCAACAGATCATTGATATAAAGCAGGAATAATGTTGGTGCCAAAATTGAGCCTTGTGGAACGCCGGAATTGATGCCAAAGGTATCAGACGATACACCGTCCACCACCACGTGAAGCGATCTGCCTGAAAGGAAACTCGATAAGAGATGGCATAGCTGAGGTGGTAAGCCGTATGATGGTAGTTTGTGGAGGAGTCCTTCGTGCCAAACACGGTCGAATGCTTTCGAAATGTCCAACGCGACAGCTATAGAGATTCCCCGTGTTTTTCTATTGAAGAATTGTCATAAATGGGTGACGTAGGCAAGTAGATCTCCAGTAGATCTTCGGTAGCTCTCCAGATATTTGATAAGCTCAATATTGATGGCTTTCTCCATCACTTTGGAGATTACTGATAACAGGGCAATGGGCCTGTAGTTGTTGGGCAGGTTCTTGTTCCCTTTTTTGGGGATTGGTTGGACTCTAGCTGTCTTCCAGCATGATGGAAAAATACCCGACCTGTACGAGATGGTAAACAACTTGCAGAGAATCGGTCGTGTTAATTCTGGTGCACATTTTTTGAGAATAATGGGTGGAATTCCATCAGGACCGTTAGCCTTATTCGTTTTGAGATCAAGCAAAATTCGTCTGATAGTGCGTTGACGGAAGACGATTTCGGGCATTCGACTCTCAACGGGTGGAATGTCTGGCGGCAGTTTTCCTTGGGAATCTAAAGTAGAGTTTGCTGCGAACATCTCTGCAAAAATATTTGCTTTCTCCTGCGATGTTGTTGCTAATGTGCCGTCGGATTTGGACAGTGGTGGAAATGAACTATTAGTGAAATTTCTTCCGACCGCTTCATACAGGAGGTGGAAAGAAATTCTGAATTGAGGGAACCCAATCACGAATCTGCGATAATAGGTCTATGAAAATAACAAGTTTCCACCATTCGTGTTTGAACCTCTCGATTGGGTATAAAAGTATTGGAAAGGAAATGTATTCAGATATACTAAGAAGGTGAAATTTAGAACTTTCTCGTGATATATCTCGATGAATAGTGGTTTATCCACATTCTCATTATCAAATTCGTGTCTTTGAAACAAAAATACGTATCAAATTAAATTATCGAAAAAAAACATCGCATTATCAGTGCAAAATTACTCTTGTGACACTGACACATTCGTCATTTGTATCATCAGAGGGAGGCCTATAAATATTTACTATACAATATTCTTTTTTGTAAGATATGGCCCGTTGATATTTTTATTATTTATTAATGACCTTCCTAGTTATCTGACGGACGCTAAAATTCTCATGTATGCAGATGATACATGCACAATTATATCAGACAGTAATGAAACTGCACTCTCTGAAAAAATTGCCAACACACTGAATCAATTTCAAGATTGGTGCTACCGAAATAGATTGATGATGAATATAAAAAAAACGGCGTGCATTGAATATTACTCTACGCTCAACTCACCATCAAACTGCTCTATCTCTTTAAACAATACCTATATACTGTCATTGCAAAATCAAAAACGGTTGAGTTTCTGGGAACCTTATTCGACAGTAACCTTTCATGGGGAGAGCAAATCAATGCTGTATGCAAAAAAATCAACCAATGCTTTTACCTATTGACAGTCCTAAAATCCATGTTAGATATATAGAGATACTCTGTTGAATGTGTATTACTCATATGCATACTCTGCAATTGCGTACAGTATCACTGTCTGGGGACAAGGACGTGAAGTTCAAAGAGTGTTCGTATTGCAAAAATGGATAGTTCGTTTTATATTTGATTTACCTTTTCAAACTTCGGGTCGCAACATATTTAGAGACAAGAAAATTCTAACGGTGACTTCTATTTATCGATTGAAATTACTGAGCAATACTTATCGGATCCAACATAAATTACCAAAAAATAGTGATATACATAAGCATGACACGAGAATTAAAAATGACTTTTTGCTCAGAATAGCAAATCACAATTACTATAAAAAATCACCTCTTATCGCTGGGGTTTCTTACTTCAATGGGCTTCCCAGTCACTTAAAAAACAGTCCTACATACGAAGTTTTTAAAGGTAGGTTGAAACACTTTTTAGTTTGACGTTTTTCTCTCCAATAATTGAAATGTTTTATGCTAATTTATTCCGTCCAATATCAGTGTATTTGTTTCTGTTTTCATTTCTTGGACAGTTACAGTTGTATATCAGTTCTATGTTCTATGTTCTATGCTTTTTATTGTATACATGTACCGACTCGTCCAATCTATTGTACTATAGGGAAAGAGGATTTAATAAATTTGAATTGAATTGAATTGACTCATGGTATAGGTACCCCCCTTTTCTCCTCTGTTTTACTAGCTATATTTCTGAAATTCGGAACATCGAATATGCTTACTAGAGGGCACTATCTTACATTTCAGGACATTTATTCGATTCACCGTTTTTTATGGAAATGACATTAACTTTCGATTTTCGAATGGAAGGCCCTGTATTTCATTCCATAATCGGTTAGAGATTATTAACACGAATTCTACAATACCGGGATAAATTGGGTTATTTCAAACGATTATATATCCCTAATAGCACACAACGTCCTAGGGACGTCCCTATTTGGTACAATTCACGTCCGAATGTCCCGAACCAAAAATAAGTGTCCTTGGGACGTCCCATCCCATACATCTCATGCAATGTCCGAGCAAGGACGTTCATGGAATGTCCCAGCTAGGACATCATTTCAAATGTCCTAGAAATAGCACCCCTTAGACGTCCCACGTAGAACATAATAATATTGTATTACAAGGAGTTCCTTGGCATGTCCCTGATGGGATATGATTTTAAACGTTCCTTTAGGGAGATTCATCGGATGTCCCGAGTAGTACATATTCTGGCATGACTTCAGATCTTATACAGGGTGTCCCTAGACCAGTGGGACAGTTAAATATCTTCTGAACCAATAGGAATTTTCAAATTATTATAATTTCATATCTTATCGCATTATGAGTGCTAACTTCAGGAATGACTATATTTAATACGAGGGGCGCAAGAAAGGCTCACAAAATCGAACATCAATTTTCTCAAATGGAACACCCTGTATTCCACTGCATTTTCATATTCTCCTTGAAGAGCTGAGTTCAACGACATAGCACACTTGGGGTCTAGCGGGAATGATTTCCGAGATATAGGGGGTGGAAAATCGAGATTTTTCATTTTTGGGAATTTTTTGTGTCGAAACTATTCATTATTGGTCAAAACGGTTTACATGTCCATATCTTAACTTTTGATTTACTATATACTCGTATTTTAATGAAACAAATACAGGGTGGTGTAGAATTAACAGTTTCAGTCAGAATTCTACACCACCCTGTATTTGTTTCATTCAAATACGACTATATAGTGAATCAAAAGTTAAGATATGGACATGTAAGCCGTTTTGACTAATAATGAATAGTTTCGACACAAAAAATTCCCAAAATTGAAAAATCTCGATTTTCCACACCCTATATCTCGGAAATCATTCCCGCTAGACCCCAAGTCTGCTATGTCGGTGAATTCAGCTCTTCAAGGAGAATATGAAAATGCAATGAAATACAGGGTGTTCCATTTGAAAAAATTGATGTTCGATTTTGTGAGCCTTTCTTGCGCACCTCGTATAAAATATAGTAATTCCTGAAGTTAGCACTCATAATGCGATATGATGTGAAATTATAATATTTCGAAAATTCCCATTGGTTCAGGAGATATTCAAATGTCCCACTGGTCTAGGGACACCCTGTATAATGTCCCTTCAAGACAACCATGAAATGTCCCTGATGGTACATTCCTTCGAATATCTCTGCACAAACGCCCTTAATATTGTCAGAATCGTATAACAATCTAAATGTCCCTTAGGGATATCCTTCGCATGTCCCTTAGGGATATCCGTCGGATGTCTCTAATGGTACATGAACTGTACTCTTCCATTGTCATAGAAATAACGTCCTATGGACATCTCAGTCTTCAATATGTTGTCCCTGCGAGGACGTTAACTTACACCTCGCCGACGAATGATTGCTCGCAGGCTATAAGTACTCCTTGTCAATATCCTTCACGTAAGTTCATTGGACATCCTTGGGACACTTTTTGGGGACCTTCTACGGACCATCATCTCAACTGGATGCTCTAATCAGTTATGCAAGATCTGGTCCTAGAGGGAGCCAGGAAAAATCAAATTCAAGAATAATTCGTACGTCCCTGGGACATCCTATGGACATCCAATTGATATCCCTTAGCGTTGCTGATGGGTTGTCCTATGGATGTCCTAAGGATGTCCTCTGTAGTGCTTGATGAGGAATACGCCTGTAGGATTTAGGTATTCGATAGTTGTCCCAGGGACATCCATCAAGGACGTCCCTGGTTGGTCCTCAAGTGGGACATTTGTGCGTCCCACAGACGTCCAATGAACGTCCACGGTACCAAATTCGAACGTCCTATGGACGTCCTGAATGTCCCGACAGGACGTCTTAAGGATATCCATGGGACATAAGTGTGTTATTAGGGATACGAAGATATTCGCGCTTTCGAAGTTCAATGATATAAAAATATAAATTACCAATATATTCATTATTGAAGGGAAAATTGAAATGTAATGAAGAAGTATACTTACTTGTATAAACTCTGATCTTGACAAGCTTGAAACTTCCAAAAATCATTCGTATCAGTGATATGGAAATGTTATATCTCTCACCAACAGGTCATATCCCTATAACAACACAGGGATGTCCTAGGTACGTCCCTTTTTTGTCCCGCGGTACAAGGACATGATTGGGGCATCCAGGGGATGTCGCGCAGTGGTTGTCCAGTGGACATCCCGCCCGGTACATCCCTAGGTTATCCTATTCGTGTCCCTGGAATATCTGATATCCATTCACATCAGAGTCATTGAACTTCATCAAAGTATTGAGTTGAATTTTTTTGAAAATGTTTGTTTTTCTTCCGGAAAATAATCGTAATGAAAATAAAGAATTGTTTCAGAACTTCTTAAGAAATTACCATTTTTCGCAAACAGAAATCGTACATGCATAATGCCCCTCATTTTTAAACACCCAAGAATTATATAACAATTATACCCAAATCCTAACAAAGTTGTATTTATTTAGGTTTCTGTAGTTAAGTCCTGTTTATAAATCTGTTTGGTACATAAATCTTTCAGGAGGCTCAATATAGCCAATGGAGTAAGATGCGTGCCTGATAAGCCAAAGGTCCTGGGTTCAATTCGTCGTCCTCGTAGAAAATGAAGGACGTCTCTGGGACGTCCCTGGGACGAACTCGTATTGTTAGGGTATTACTTACACTAGTGTGAATAATCAAAGAATGAACTCATTTCGGGTATCAAACCCTCCTCGCAGTAACCTGAAGATAAAAATTGTGATGTATTTCATGAGGAATGGTTCAAGAAATAACTGGACTTTCGAAGACATTTTGAAACTATATATATTACTTGTTCTTGTTTTCTTATAAACTGAATAATCCTGACATATACTTTCACCAAGCTTTTATTAGCTTGGTTCATGTGTTTATGTTTGTATAAGCGTTATCTCAAAACTCAATATCATCCTTTGGAGAGTTGATAGTCCAGCTCATGACTAACTCTCCTGAAAAGGGGCTCCTGAAGATGATATTTCTTGAGTAATTTCGAAACCCCATGTGATAAAAAGATGCAATTTGGTACAAGAACGACTATAAGTATACGTTCCATGCCCAATGCAGTGAAAATGAAATCATTTCAAAATTTCACTCAGGAGTGTATAATACATGGTGGGAGTACAATATTGCTCAAAATTTTTTGTATGAATATTTCTCGACAATTTAATCTCGGATTATGAAAATCCATATCATATCACAAAAAAAAGGTGATCTTGTTCCGCATCGATCAGATGTATCTTTCTCGAGTGAAATCGATTTAAAAATATTGTAGTTCCAGCTCACTAGATTTTGTCTCCATATTTAGCAGACAATGGAATTAACGATTCTCGAATGTGTTCTCTGTGCCAATGTGGTGTGATTTTTTTGTTATTGTTATTATGGAGGTTATGTCAATGTTATGTTGAAATAATAATGGCAGTGGAAAAAAAGTTATTGTGCTTCATCTCAAAAGGAAACATTCAACTTTGATGAAAGAAAAATAGAATAAGCCACTTTTATCTGGCAAAATACATATGCAAAAGACCCATGTCTCTGTACCACAAATGGTTCCAGCACTCACTAGCAGTGCAATAAGGACTCTCACTAATTCCTTACCTAAATGTTTTTATATTTTTTATGTCCGATAAAAATCTGAACGCATTCTTATATATGTTCTCTCGTGGCCGTTGATGATTTTCTTGATTCTCCAAATATTCAATTTTTATTAACGAAGCTGCCATTCTCAAAAAAACAAGCGAAGAAATCAGTCAAATAATATCCTATCTCGCACCAAGGATCTCGCACCTTTCTCGCATTCGACATCAAAATATCGACTGCTTAAATAAGACCACTCTACAATTTGTCTATCAAAAAATTTTCGAATGCGTCATTCGAGAATGAGCACTCACGTTTTTTGTTCCACAATGTAGAAATCTCGCATGCGACAAAATATCTCACCATTTAAGAATAGGGTCACACAGGTCGAATACCTAAACCTGATCCCTGATCTAGCACTAAGTCCCTAGTGGTCCGAATTGTCCACGGGGTAAAAGAGGCCTTTAATCAAGACAAAAATACAGTTACATATGGTCATGATGGATGTCGAGAAAGCTTTCGACACTGTCTGGCACGAGGGACTAATGTCCAAGATGTCGAAGGCTATAGAGGGGGTGCCCATTTATATCATTGAAATTGTGGACTCGTATCTGGAAAATCGTGAAATTAAAGTGAAGGTGAATGATACTGTTTCTGGGGATTTTCCACTTGAAGCTGGTGTTCCACAAGAGTCGTGTCTGTCTCCTCTCCTGTACTCATCAATCTACATGAATGACTGTGTTCGTGACATTTTAATGCAAACAAAACACAAGCATGCCTTTTCTCTAGAAAGGCCCATCTCACTGTGCCCAACATATAAGCTTTTCAGGAGTAACCATACCGTCTGAAGACATCTATTTCGATTCTTGGTATTACTGTATCTCAAAAACGAAGCAACTTTGGACATATGTTTATAGGAACTTTTCTTCCTAAAATGACCTAACGAATCACCACCTCTGCAGTTAGGAACCGTAGTCAGGAAACACCCTGTATAAAGGCGATTGATGATCTCGAACATAAACCCGCTCGCTTAGCTCGCACGTTATAATATCTCGATCATTAATCGCCGCCTCATTAATACACTAGTTGATAACTATTACTTTGGTGTATAAATAACTATTTCCTTAATGTCACTGTCACAACAATTGAACTTTTGCTTTCAAAACGTCAACAATGAAGGGTAAAATTCAAATAAAATAATCGAAGCTCAACCAAAGTTTGGAAAAAATCATGTTACCATCTCGAATATAAAATATATTTTCTTACACTTGCTAGTTGTTGTACAAATAACTATTGTATGAAACTATTGTATGTCCTTAGATATGAAATAATTAGCATTTTCTTCAAACTTCTGCTAGTATGAATTTGAAAGAACTACTTTCAAATAAGTTTGAATGTGAATGATTCAATGCCAGTCCATAAACTGATTGAAGGCAAAATAATCAACCTAATAAACTCATGAGTAAATTGCTAACCTCCTTACCATCATAACATGATTTCAAACCTGACAATCAGTGCATCACTCCTTGAATTCTTTGATAGATGTATGTATGCATAACGCAACAACTGCTTATGAACAACCAATATACTGGGTGAGTCGGGAGGAAGGCACCAAATCATTTTCAACTTTGTATTCTTCTCATGGAAACTCCTCTTGAATGAAGGAAAAATAGAAACACACCATATATGCACAGTATAAATTTGGTATAATATCGAAACATCAACAAGCAGTCAGGCGGGCCCACAATTCTCGCTATATCATACATCCAGAATGAAATATAATCAGAATAAAATGACAAACAAACCTATACATGTAAATAACCGATCAACTGATGACCGAAAACACAATATTGACAAATCAAATGGAACAGAACCCGAAGTTTCTGAAAACTTTATGAAACAGTCCTGTGCACAAACCGCGAAATTTCAATCAAACGAAATATCTTCAATCGATGTACTGCGCCAACCAACGGAATCCTTCTCCATAACCTTGTCTTTTCAGGATAGAACACATGAAGAGTTCTAGCGGTCGCCCAGGCAAATCTGATCGGGACACCTTACCCTGCAATAAACAAAATCATCAAAATTTTAACCCCTTACGTGGTATCATAGAGTGTTTCAGTACCCCACTAGTGATAATCCTGCGATAATAATCTTAATTTGCTTAGTGATTTGTTGTTTCAGGTATTCTCCTAAGTTCGTTATATCTAGGAAATCCTAGTGATTTTTTTGCAAAATTCAAACAGTTTGGAAAATAAACCGTGATTGGGGTGTGCAAATAAAACCCCTGCCAGTTTTCTCAATATGAAGCGAATCTTTGTTTTCTTACCACGGGCGTCAATAGGCTGAAGTACGAGTCTACAATAGCGACTACTATTCTGTCGTCCTAAGCAAAACCCCCGTAACCAACAAATTCATTGATGGTGTAGCTAGTACTAATCAAACAATAGCATGTGGTGGCCCCCAGGGCACAATATTAGGACCAACATTATTCCTGATTTATGTCAATTCAATTTCAAACTAGCGCCTCCGGGGGAAAATAAAATTGTATGCTGATGATACCATACTACTTTATTCAGGTAGATCTATAGAACAAATAAGTGAGGACATGATGCTTGATCTCCTACTTGTTGAAAAATGGCTTGCAAGTCACAAATTGAGTTTAGATACCGAGAAGTCACGTTTCATGTTTGTCTCTAACAATAAAATCAATTCAACAGAAAACCTCTTATCTTTGGCACTAACCAAATCAAATATGCCTGTGAAATAAAATATCTAGGTCTATACATTGACTCAACACTGTCATGGAGTAATCACATAAATCGTTTGACCAAAATGATTAGTGCCCCAATTGGCATCTTGAAGAGTCTGTCGTGGTATGTTCCAAGATTTTTACTAAGATCAGTGTATTACTCCCTGATACACTGCCACCTTCAATATCTGGTAATGATTTGGTTTCCAGCCTGTAATAAATTGGTGAAACAAGTGAAGACACTCCAAAATAAAGCCATCAAAAATATATACTCACTGCCCTATAGATATAGTACAGTTAATCTTTATAAAAACTTCAATATTTCAAGTTTAGATAATATGTATGAACTCCAAATATCCAATCACATTCATCAACCATCTGTTTTACGACATGTGATAGTTTATATTCATACAATTTATATTCATACAATACACGCGATAGCAAGAAGTTATTCTTACCCAATGCATCTATGGAAACCTATGAAAAATCCATTTGCTTTAAAGGTGTTCAAATATATAATCAACTGCATGTTGAAATAAAAGAATGTAACATCAAATTATTTAATAAAAAACTGAAAAAATACCTCATGAGTAAATGGACGCTTTGAATTGATTGATCTGGCTACATTTGTAATCTTTTCAAGAATTTTTGTAAAAACCTGACAAAATGTACTTTATAATTTCTTTTTTTTTTATATATATTTGACATGTTATTTTTAGAGTAAGGACCTCTTTGAAAATGTAATTTTCCGCGGTTCAATAAAGACTTCTATCTAACCTATTCACGGAAATTCAGATTTTTTGGCGCATTGGTTGCTTGGCAACTAATACTTAATCCTTACTAAGCGAAAACCCGGTATGTATATTGCAAATCAGTAATTTTGGCCATTTCAATTTCCCGTATCTAGCCAAATAAGGCACTCCTTCTAAGCAAAAACCACTTATCTACACAGTACTAAACGAGAACACTGCATCTGCATATGTAGCGCGTGCAGATACGTGGTTCTCGCCTAGCAACATGGTTTCAATTTCTTACAGTATGCGAAATATGTATGTACAATTCTCAGCAAAAACCTACAGACAGTATTTATCGCTGCTGCTTCTTCATATTGAAAAACATATTGTTTTAATTGTTATCCGGTTCAATCGATTTCAGAACGTTTTCGACATACAAAAATACTGATCCTACCCGAAATGATACTCAAATAAAGGACAGCCATCAATTTTCACTGTTTAATGTGTTCACTCTATTTTAGCTTTTTTGTAGATACGAGAGTTGTGCTTAGGGCGGCAGTAATTCACAGAACATTTCAAGTGATTTTAACAGCCTCCAAAGAACATTGTATGTGGGGAAACTCAACTCATGTAAAACACATTCTGTTGATGCAAAAAGATGCCCAAGATATATTTTCAAATCAAAATATAGTTAAAAACCAGTATTTATTAAAATTTTAACGATAACGTGCATACTTATATATTTTTGAATCGATAATATTCGTAAAAAATGATTCTGAATTTCTTGAAAACTCCATTCCTAATCATGAATACAACACAAGAAATAAAGAGGAACTGACCTGAGACCTAACTAGGCACAGTTATATACAGAGAAATGCCCCATATCATTTAAAACTAGTATGGAATGTCCTACCTTCAAACATCAGGAATTCGCCCATTAAAAATATGAAAAACAAACCAAAAACCCATCTCATAGAAAAGCCTATTATAATATTCAAGACTTCCTCCTGGATCAACATCATATTTCCTGTACATAAATTAACCTTGTAATCGTACTATTTTAATTTCTGTTTTATTTTAGCCATGTTGTATTGTAGGTTTGTGGATTGTTTCATAGACTATTATTATTTTGTATATGTTGTATGTATCTTTTAATTCTATATTTTTTACGAGCTCAACATCACGTACAGGGTATTTTGATGAGTGAATAAATGCTTTTCTATTCTATTCAATGGATTTTTATTTTTCCCTCCTGTAATACCCAATAATTATTTTTCTGTTGATTCAAATTTGAATCGAATTTCTTGTGGTGCATAGTTCTCTTGATCAGATATTTCCACAAAATTGCAACATTTTTGAGAAAGTCATAAGATTTTTATTGTAGTTATCATCTAATATAAAATGGGGTGCTGAAATATTCCACGATAACAGATACGTTTCGGGAAAACACGATACCAGTTGAGGGTTTGTTACGTTTTCGCAAGAAATTATTCATTTATTAAAATTATTTTGATGGCCTGAGAAAGTGTTTGGGGATGGATAAGAACAATTTTAGAACAATCCTTGCTAATATTCATTGCAAAATTGCAAGAACCCCTAAAATACTACCTATCAAAAGCACATCCCTCCAAAACAGAAACTGATTTTCAAATACCTCTATATCAGTTTTATTTTCGTCTTTAATAGTTTATTGAAGAAAGTATTGGCAGTACATTTTATTTTTTCTGTTTCCCCCTCCTCCAACTCATAATTTTTACACCTTACACGAATGCGTTTGATAATAAAAACAATCAGTTCTTTAAGTTTACACGATTTTCAGAAAAAGTTGAATTCAACGACACCAAAACTCAAGCCCGTATTTTCTCTAGAAAGGCGGAACTCAGTATGCCCGACATTGTAATGTCTGGCACCACCATCCCCACCATGCCCACCATATCTATGCTCGGTATTTCCATCAGCAACACTCTTTCATGGGATAATCATGTCAGATCCATGGCAAAAGCTGCTTCACAAAAACTCGGATTCTTGTTCTATGCGAAAAGCTACTTTACACCTCAACAGCTTCTCATGATCTACAAAGCGCAGATACGGCTTGTTCTAGAATACTGATCTCACATATGGGGTTCAGCACCAAAACATACGCTGATGCTTTTAGATTCCATCCAGAGAAGAGCCATTCGCCTGGTGGGTGACGCCACACTCACTCACACTTTGACATCATTGGAACACCGTAGAAAGGTCGGCGACCTTTCACTTTTCTATCGATACTTCCACGGGAAATGTTCTTCGGAAATCTCTGCTATCATCCCTTCACTAGCAATACCAGTCAGACGAACTAGACAAACCCAGTCTGCACATCCTTTCGTTGTCAACCTCGAAAGATGTCGAACAGCACTTTATCAAAACTCCTTCATCTATAGAACGGCTAGGCTCTGGAATTCATTGCCTGAGGAAATATTCCCAACAGCATATAATCTCCAGAAGTTCAAAAAAATTCCAATACCTACCTCTTGTCCCTATCCTCTCTAGGAACGCACGATGTTCTTTGAACATTATAGGGATTTCCTTTCGTGCGCTCCAAGCGATAAAAAAAGTTTTATCGGGTTTTGAAACTAGACGACTCTTTTGATAATCAGGGCGTGAATGGGTTGAGCTGGAATATTTCATGTCGCTCACCTTTCCGGTTGTCTGTCCGTACAGAGCATAGAAGTTCCTGAGTTCGTCCTCGGATGCGGCGCCCGGCAAGTCGATCTTGTTGCCCAAGATTAACACCGGACAGTTGGACAACGTCTCGTCGGTGAGCAGCGAGTCCAGCTCCTGTTTGCTCTCCACCATCCGAGATCTGTCGTTGGCGTCGACCAAGAACACGATGGCGTCCACCGCCGGGAAGTAGTCTTTCCACACTCTCCTCGCTGGAAACGGTAGATTCTTAGATAGTGTGGGGTTTCTTGGATTGAGTGGACTGTATTTATATTATATTCGTTTCTTATGAGACTTTTACATACAGGAATACGAGGAGTAATTATTTAACATGTACTCTTTCTTTATTGATTATTAATACCTTGTTTTTTTCATATCCATGACATCGAAACACAGCTATCTTAAAGAAATCAAACATAAAATTGAACAGATAGATATAGGGTGTATCATGATTCATTTATTTATTCACTAAGTTTACAAAATAACTACGAGATAACTCGTAGATTGCGTTCTTTTCTAGGACGCCGATCAAGAGTTTTCTGGTACTGTGTTTATTTTTGCCATAAAAACATTATTTATGAATATAATTATAAGCAATTTATTCAAATTCAAGTATATTTTCATTGTTTGTGAAACTTTCCAATATACAGTGTCCCTAAAAGGTCTTTACAAAAACTTATTACATATTCCTCGGATCAAAATAATTCAATACAAGCATACTTGCAGAACAACAGAACAGAACAAAATTACAATTTTCAAATCGTCTCTGACGGCTCAGGAGATTTTACTCAAATTTGGTATGTTGGTATAACTTTTTTGGGTAATAAAACCCATCATGATTATGATGAATATCATGCCATGAGTGTTGATCTTGATTTTTTAAGTAAATGAACATCTGTAACTTCTACGCTAATGGAAAGAATGAAGTTTGAACATAAAATTTAGGTTGCGTAAATCGTTTACTACAAAAAGGTACCCCTGAAAAAAATTCGATTACTCTCATGGTTTCGACAAAATTCGGATTTTATTCAAAGCATCAGTCCGCACCAAAACGAATAACAGATATTTCATTAAAATTATTCACCATTTCCATTTTTTCCACGTATATAAACAAAATACGTATGAATACGACGAAATGAATTGGAATGTGCTATCTTTGTTGTTTCTTTTTTATTCGGAGTAAGCCAGAGCCGTCTAAGACCCCTGCCCACACATCTGTGACATCTCTAAGATGTCGCGTTTAGGTAACATTGCGATATCACAAACGTTTCATCGCTGCGATGTACAGAAGCAAACATATCAGCGACATGACATCTCTGAGATGTCCCGATGAGGCAAGTCCGCTATATCACGGATGTTCCATCGCTGTGATGTACAGAAGGGAACACATCTGCGACATGACATCTCTGAGATGTCGCAATGAAGCAACGCTGAGATATCACGAATGTTGCATCATTGCGATGTACAGAAGCCAACTTATCTGCGAGAATTTTTCGAAAGTAGTTGTTTTCTGTTGAATAAACCGAGAAAGAATTGATATTTTCATCACATAGAGAATGCGAATTCTCAATGTATTTCTTGATATATATATCCATTTCACATGTTCATAATTTTACATGAGAATATTCATTTTAAATACTTTCACCCAATCAAGGGGTTCAAACTTGAATGATGGAAACTTGTTATTTTTATAGACCTTTAATCGCAGATTCGTGATTAGGCTTTCTCAATTCAGAATATCTTTCCACGTCCTGTATGATGAATATCAATTTTTCATACATCCAGAAACAAATTCTACAATATGGTTTGGTGTACCATGATCCTGTTACACCCAGTATATTGCCAGTTACAAAACCAGAAAGATCTAATTGATAATGTGCCATGGTCAATAGAATTCCCATATATCCTTTGTATTGGAGTTTTTACAAACATTTGTGCGTGGGGTTGGCAAGTAAAAGGTTTGATATGTTCGGGAAGCAGTTCTTGGAACGTGAAACTGAAGTTCAATCGTCAAATAATGGTAGTCAAGTTATAAATTGATTTCAAAAAAATACCATCAGAATGATACTCTCTTCGAGTTTTCAAACTATTGAATGAGTGTCTGTCAAGTAAAGTTTTATGTGGAATGCCATAATATGTGGGACACACTCCAAAATAGGGTTTCTCAAATAAAATGAAAAAAGTTTCCATAAACATATATGTCGTTGAAGGCTTCGTTGACAAGATGCTGCAGCTGAGTTTGCTGCTCAACAAAGATTCTTAATATTCTGGTGAATCACTGAGAGTGATTGAATCGGTAGCATTATACAGACGATATGACTCCAAGTGGCATGGTTAAGGGGTATTGATGTGTAGAAAAAACATGGGTGGCGATGAATCATTTCGAAATTACATTCGAAAATATAAAAGATGATGCAATGTTGTAGAAAAAACCACCAACTGTTGGAATTCGTTAAGGTACACTGTTTCAGAGAAAAACCCAAATTCAACTCCAAAATTCGATATAGCTGTCGGATAGTCCATTCAAGCCATCTGTTCAGATTATTCTATAACCATGATCGATACTATTTTCTTGGAATTGCGGCACTATGCCAGTCACATAACATGCTAAATTTTGCCACCACGATAAGCCATACAGGGTGGACATAAGAACATTCTACAAATATTTGCAACTTTAACGCCCTGTATCTCGCAAGCGATGCCTTTCATGACCTTTGTTTATGGGAAGATTCTCATTTTCTTGAGACGCCCAAATACCTCTCGAAGTATGTCCCACATATTATGAATCACCCTGTGTACGAGGGATGTTTCTAAAGTTCTTAGAATAGTGCTATAATTAAATCACGCAGAACTTATAAGCAATGTAATTGGTGCCAGACAAGTCCTGGCACGTTAATGCAACTATCTTGTGCTACTATACTATTGACTATTCAGTTTGATTTAGGTGTTCCAATGATATAGACGCTATATTCATAGCACTGATTTTTTTTATTGATTGTAGCGCACGAAAGGGAATTCCTGTAATGTTCTATGAACTTCGTGCGTACCTAGGGAAGATAGGAAGAGGAGGTAGGTAGGGTATTTTCGTGGTATTGGTAAGTTCGTGATAGAAATATAATAATACGCCAGGATCTTGCCTATTGTCACAGAAACCTAATTTCTCGGCTGATGGGTAGTAGGTCAATCAGCTAGATGGCGGAACCTGCGGCGAATGAATATCACGAACATAAAACCCCCTGGAAAACTTTGTATTCAGACGGTATGTTTTGTGCCACCATTTGGAGGTTATATTGTGATCAAAGTTTTCACGTTCAAATATAAACTGAAACCCAAAGGTAAGCTTTTGAAATTCATACTAATCATAGTATTTTGAATTCCGAATCTGCCTGTCAAGTTGAATCAAATAATTTCGCTGTAATTTTGCCACAATTGCTTAAGTTCGTGAGCAGGTTTCTTATGATTTGCCCGCGCGAATAATGAGTTACGATTCATGCGTTGTTCAATATTTTTTTCATCTCTTGTCCTATACTGTTTAAAATTCACCAAATCTTGGAATATATTGATTTAATCAATAAATATGAAATATAACCCTATGGCAGTGACGTGGAACATATCACGAAATTACCTGTTATCACGAAGGTGGCTACTATTTTTTTCAATTGCAGAATCAGAATGCCTAAAAAACAAGGAGAAAAGAGGAAATATCGAACATACGACATCCGGGAATTGATAGAAGCTGGAAGGTTAGTGACAGAAACAAATATGTCAATATACGCAGTAAGCAAACAGACTGGAGTACCATGGAGTACGATCAAAGATTTTATAGCAAAAAATCAGGATAACCAGCAAGAAGTTGCCAAACTTGGAAGACCATATGCTCTTACCCCAGAATATGAAACGGAACTATATAACTACATAATCAAAATGCAAGAACTGGGATTCGGTTTAACAGTCGAAATGATCAGGAAGGCAGCTTTCCAACTGGCGCGACAATCTGGGAGGGAACATTTTCTCAATGAAAATAATATGACAGCAAGCAAATGGTGGTGGGCGCAGTTCAAAAAAAGGTACAATCTTGCGTTACGTGTTCCAGAAAATCTCGCAGCATATCGAGCCTCTATGGGTAATCCAGAGATGATTCAGGACTTCTTCACAAAATTAGAAACACTCATGGACAAGTTGGGGATAAAGAATATGCCAGATAGACTTTGGAATTGCGATGAAACTGGTCTATCTTATGTCGTGAAACCAAATAAAATCGTTGGAAAGCGTTATATTTATAAAAGAACTTATGCTGATAGGGGGTGTCTCATACACTTTTGGGATGTGTCTGTGCTAATGGATCATGGATTCCTCCAATGATAATTTTCAAAGGAATTCGCTGGAATGACAGTTTGAAATCAGATTGTCTTCCTGGTGCACAAGTGAAACTGTCTCCAAAAGGCTGGATTAACACAGACTTGTTTCTCGAGTGGTTCGAATTTTTCATCGCTTCAATACCTTCAACTCGTCCTATCATTCTCCTGATGGATTCCTATGCATCCCACATAAATGCCATAGTAATTTCTCTAGCTAGAGAAAATGAAATTTATTTATTCACATTTCCAGCACACACCTCTCACTTACTACAACCCTTAGACGTTGGTGTTTATAAGTCTCTGAAGTCCTTTTGGTGCAAAAGTTTGAATGAATTCATGAGGGAACATCCAACTGATAAACCCAGCAGGCAGAATTTTCATACCCTACTGAATCCAGCCTACATCGCAAGTTTTTGTAGGTCTAATATTGTGAATGCATTCAGAAAATCGGGCTCGTGTCCATTTGACAAAAATGATGTTCCTACAGAAGCACTTGCGCCATCCATAATCACTGATAAAGCAAATTCAAATGAGCCAGTGATGGAACAAGAACAAAATGTCACAATAGCACAAATTCTGCCCATGCCAACAGTTACCGTTCCATCTGATGTTCCTGCCAGACCAATGAGAAAAAAACGAGATTCGAGTGCAAAATGTCTCAATGATATCACTAACGGTCTCTCATCGTCATCAATGCCTTCTAATGATCAGCCCTCGACGTCAGCTGGAATGCCTTCAACGTCATTTGATAAACCTTCCACATCCAACGTCTCTAAGAAGTCTAGAAATAAAACCTCCAGGCAAGATGATGATGATGACGATGACTGGGAGTGTGTGTTTGTGGAGATAATTATTCAGAAGATTATAGAAGGAAAAATGGAGCTAAATGGGTTCAATGTTCGTATTGTTTGACATCATACCATTTGAAATGGCAAGCATCTGACAATGAAGAAGATGTTTTCATGTGCGACAATTGCGTCGGGTGTGCCAGCGAAGAATCAGATTGACTCTGAAGATTCCACGTTTTTCACATGTTCATGATATTGTTTCTATAATATAGAAATAAAGTATTTGTAACAATGTGCATTATTTTTTGAGATTCGCGAATATACCTACCTATATATCACGAAATTAAATACCCTACCACGAAATTACCTTCCCTTTTTTGTAAAAATAGTACTAGAATCTGTCGACACAACAATATATCAAAGTAGTCTAGCAGAGAAAAAGTATATATATTTCATGCACTCCATTTCGCGAGATAAAATATAAAATTATCACGAAATCACCTTACTTCACCCTATAGGAATTTTTTGAGCTTATTGGAAATACTTCCCCAGGCAATGGAGCTTTGCCATTCCATAGCCAAACGAGTTTTGATAAAGTGCTGTTCGAAAATATTGAAAAAAAGTGTTCCGAGAATACAATAGGAATTTTTTTTTCATAAGATTTGAGATAAAAACAGGTCAAATACTTGACACTAATACAAGGAAGTAATTTCCAACCCCCTTAGGTGTGTCACAAAAAAATAAGGTAGAATTTTTAGTAACTCATCTTTTTGGCGGGGACAATCAACTTTACGATTATTAGCATATTTTATTAGTTTACCTTGTGAATGTCCTCCTAGATCGAATGTTGTGAACCTCATATTGCCAATTGATAACTCTTCTGATGCTGAAAAACGAGAGAATTCATTCAATATTGGAATATAGTCCAATAAATGAAGGAGGAAAAAAAGTCAAAGTTAACGTTAATTACGCACTATTTTCATCTTCCGGTTGGAAGTAGCTTTTGGTACCTCATTAAACATGAGACAAAGTTTGACTGGAAAACGCGTGCGATGGCGGAGAAAATGGCCCCAAAAGACCAGGAAAATATGTTTTCAGCCAATATCTCCTAAAATATGGCAGTTAGAGATTTTCGGTTCAGATAAAAATTGAAGTTCAGTTAATTTTATACAAAAATGGTCCTTATCATTTTTTTCACAACATCAATATTTTCTGCAAAAAAATCGGGTTGAAAAACTGGAAATTTTGAGACTTGTGAAATATGCAAGTTTTGTACAAAATTTGAGCTGGGGGGTGTTGGAAATCAATTATTTTCAATGTTTTGGATTGTGGAAACCAATTGTAGATGGCGCCACCACATTTTACAGATTGAGAAAATCCTCGGTGCCATAAATGAGAAACCCTGTAACCAGACATTTTTGATGGATATTTATATTTCCGAGGGTCTTGTTTTCCTCTCAGATAAGGCCTCAAGATATACTTATCAGGAAAACAGGCTATAAGATTAATTACAGCAGGATGGACCTCACCACTAGCAGAGTCAAAATTGTTGCACTGGAAGCCACCATTTCTACATTTGAGAATGAAGCGTCTCCTGCACTGTTTGTGCATCTGCACAGACGTTTGTTTTTCTGAAAAAATATGATGTTTATCCTTCCTTTCCTTGCTCACATCAATCAAATTTTCTAAGCCCCCAGTTACGGTGACAGCATCCGCAGAAATGGGTTCCCTACAAAGGAAACACACTGCTGTAGCAGAGTTGACCTCCATTTTTCTATAACAAGAAATGCAGACCAAGATTTCACTCAAATTAGTTGCTTGTAAACAAATGTTTTTGAATAAAAACAACATGAACAAATTCTCACCTTTTGCTCCAATTTTACAAAATTTGAATCTTCACTTTCTATATGTTTTGGGTTGGTGATAAAAGTTTATTTTAACGAAAAACGTGAATATTTGTTTATCACTTTTCTTTCTATAATTGGCAATAACATTTATCAAAACAATGACAGAAAACAAACACAGTTATGCCTCCAAGCGTGGCCGCATGGTTTGTAGCAGACGACCCGAGCGACACGTAGAGCACACACGCGGCGAACGACGGAGGAACGAAAGTAATAAATTATAGCGTGTACATTTAGATATACTGGTTTTCTCCCGGGATATCAAAGGTATGACTTATATACATCGATGGAAAGGTGGGAATTCCCCCGTTACACTAGTTAAGGTGTTAAAATGTTAGAAATAAACAGCACGGAGAAAAAAAAACACCGAAAAAAATGTGCGTTTTTTCCTTGACCCCGCTTTTTCTAATTTTATTGAAAAACGGACGACTTCGTCTAAAAAAGTAATTGCACAATCGAAAAGTAGACCTTCTTAGCTTTCAAATGATGTATCATAGAAACCAATCGGATCATGTACAAATTTTTAATTGATGGTTGTTCACAAAATTTCCCCGCGCTCCAAAACCAGCAAAAAATTGGGATTCAATAAACAAAGATTAAATGAAAATTAAAAAGAATTAGGGTATACAAATTTCAGGGATGACAAAGGACCTTATGAGGACCCACAATCAAGAAAATTTTGAGTAAATTAATGCAATTCAAAAAAAAATAGGAACAAATACCTGGCGAGGTCAAAATTGACCGGGAGCAGAAAGTTTGACCCATGTTCCGATATGGCCAAAAGAGTCAAGCGTGACTCGATTCACAGGGTATGATAGCAGCAGAATTCCTCTTCCACATGAACTTTGAATCATGAGAAAATATGCATTTTTAACGAAGTTATTGATCAATTTGTCCCCCCGCCGATGTGTAAATACACGGACTGTGCTCTCCGGCATACAACACAGAAGCTCATTATTCGAGGTGCGCTTCGTGCCGTTTTTCTCGAAACCGGGCAAATTTTCGAGAAAAATGATGAGGACCATTTTTGTAGAAAATTAACTGAACTTCAATTTTTATCTGAACCGAAAATCTCTAACTGTCATATTTTAGGAGATATTGGCTGAAAACCTATTTTCCTGGTCTTTTGGGGCCATTTTCTCCGCCATCGCACGCGTTTTCCAGTCAAACTTTGTCTCATGTTTAATGAGGTACCACAAGCTACTTCCAACCGGAAGATGAAAATAGTGCGTAATTAATGTAAACTTTTTCCCTTTATTTATTGGACTAATATTTTGGGTTTGAGAATGCAAATCGGTGTTTTTTTTTATAATCATGAAAAATCAAAACCATCAGATTTTGAAACAAAAATATGTTTCCGACAGAGAGTACTTACTGGGGTGTAATGTGGGAAGATGCTGTGCCAGTCTGTCATCTTTAAGCATATGCAGTAAAGTAGTTTTTCCAGCATTATCTAGACCTAAGAAAAGTAGCTTGCCAGATTTCTTCCATAATCCTGGTGAAACAAAAACAAGGGTTGAGATATTTCTACAGGGTGAGTCACAATAAATCGACAAACTTCGTAAGTTCCAATCAATGCAGGTACACTACAGTGTGTCCAGTTTTTGATGCTTTTGTGCGGTTTCCATATTAGATCCTTACTTTTTTGTGAAACAAATAAAGCCGCAAACAGAATTTTTACAGTCCTTCATGTTGTTGAGATACTGGGTGAAGTTGAAAATTCTCATTTTTGATCAAGTCCCGTATCTTGGTTACTTTTCAACTTAACAGGAATTATACAGGGTGATTCACATAAGAACCGACATAGAGCAGGGGCATGTGGGGGGTCCCAAAATATGGCAATTTAACGCAACTTACCTCTATACCAAGTTGCTTCCCTAAGGAGTTATAGGCTTTGAAAGTGTAGTTATAAATTTTGAAAGAAATCAATATCTCCGTTATTCTTGAACTTGAAGCAACCAAATTTGGTACAGTTTGTGGATGTATTTAGGGCGTTACTTGACAGTAACTAGAGCTTAATTGAAATTTGTAAAGGGAGTATACCGGGTGGCGCACCATTAATATTCAACCGAATATTGTTAACCCTCGATGGATTTCAAAAATCTTTGCTTTGTTGTGTGGGCAATTCAATTCTAAAACTTTTCTTAGTCCAGTAATTTCTTGAAAAACCTTATCATTTTCATCAAAAACTCGAATAATTGAAAACGCGTGCTCTAGGTGTGTTATTTAAAATCATCGAAAATTCAAAAGTTGGCTATGAAAATAAACGTCAAACTTGACAATGAAGCAAGTAAGTTGTTCATTTGAGTAATTTATCGATAAAAAATGGTTTCTTCTGGTTGTTTTTCAAGTTTTTTGTGTTTATTTTGGTTAGTTGTTAATCCCAGTTCTTCACATTTCAGTATCTGTACTTACTTTACGTATTTTGTAACGTATCTAAATAATAATTTGCCAGCCAATTTCTACTGATCACAATTAATGACCTACTTTCTTGTTTTACGTTTATTTTCATAGCCAACTTTTTAATTTTCGATGATTTTAAATAACACACCTAGAGCGCGCGTTTTCAGTTATGCGAGTTTTTGATGAAAATGATGAGGTGTTTCGAAAAATTACTAGAGAAAGAAAAGTTTTAGAATTGAATTGCCCACACAACAAAGCAAATATTTTTGAAATCCATCTAGGGTTAACAAAATTCTGTTGAATATTAATGGTGAGCCACCCGGTATACCCCTTTACAAATTTCAAATAAGCTCTAGTTACTGTCAAGTAACGCCCTAAATACATCCACAAACTGTACCAAATTTGGTTGCTTTAAATTCAAGAATAACGGAGATATTGATTTTTTTCAAAATTTATAACTTCACTTTCAGAGCCTATAACTCCTTAGGGAAGCAAATTGGTATAGAGGTAAGTTGCGTTAAATTGCCATATTTTGGGACCCCCTACATGCCCCTGCTCTATGTCGGTTCTTATGTGAATCACGCCCTGTATATTTCTATCCAGTTCGGTTCAAATTTCTTATAGCTCGTCACAAATAAAAATAAAAATTCAATCACCCACGTTACATAACAAAAATCTGTTTGTAGGAGGTCAAATACTCAGATACAAGATGGCACATATTAAAAAAAGACATTTAAATAACATGGAAATCACGAAAATACAAATTTAAAAAGTTAAAATTACAAATTTCAATTCAAAATTCAAAATTCAAAATTTTGATATTCGAAAACTAAGAATAGAATCAATATAAAAACAACAAACAAACCAATTTTTGGACAGCTAAGGAAATGTGAGTTGTTTGTGTATGTGAAAATGCTCTCTGAAGTCATCGACAGAGTAGATGCAATATCTCAATAGGTACCTTTTGAATTGTTTCTTTGAAGAATTCACACTGACATCTTGAGATACTGTGGCAAGATATTATGAGAGGAATTATCTAGGGATAATAGGTCTTTTCATTTAGATGACAAATGACAATCGTTGTTTACATCTCGCCTCCAACGACAGTGGCGGCGAAAAATTTTTTAAGGAATTATTCAAATTATTGTTGTTGACATTGACATGCAGAAGAAAAATCAAATTGATATCATGTTGAAGAAAGCAGGAAATAATGGAACAAAATGTACACAAGGTTTCTACAGCAGAATGATTGAGTTATAAATAGTTTTCATCTAGTATTTATTCTCCACTGAGCACCATTGACGACATGAAAAATAAAAATACAACTTTACCAGGAGCCTCTCATTCAACGATACAACTCTGTGGCTTTAAATTTACCGAAATGAAGGAAAAGTCTCACTACCTGATTCAGGTAATATGTGGTAGGTCTAATCTACATGATTTATTTTTTTAAATGTAACTACACTCTCAATCTGGAGGCTTATTTTCCATGCTGTTACTGTAAAGTGGTAGCGAAGCTAATGACTATTATTGAAGTATGTAGAAAAGGTTCAGTTTAGGAGGAACATTCTGATCTTGGTGTGCATGAAATTATTTGGAGGCTTCTTGATGCTGTTACTGTAAGTGGAATGGAAGATATAATGACTATTGAAGTATGTGGAAAAGGTTCATCAGTTTAGGAGGAAAATTTTGATATTATGGTGTGCATGAGAGTTTTAATATCAGGCATTGATGTTATACAAAGGGATTAGTTCAGTAATAATTTTCATTATATTTTGAATAAGTACTTATTACATAAGATTTTGCTCAATTTTGTATACTTCCATACCAAAATTCTGAACATTTCTGCTTGGACTCATTGATAAGTTATGCTGAGAGAGGGCATTAGTTTCTAGAGGCAAGCAGTATAAGCTTACTATTTCAATTACCACCTATCTAGTAGTATATTGAAAATATTTAATTTTTGTTCTGTACTCATTAACTATATCATATATAGTCACAGATTAACAATAAGGTTTGTTAATCTGTGACATAGTCATCTATGAAAATATACAATAGGTACTTTGGATTATCAAAGAATAGTCCTCTGGGACAGAAATTGTTCAAAGCTTTCTTTAATATGAATAATCAACACATTATTTTGTATCTGGACGAAAGGCCACATTTGATTATTCACAAGCAAAATAAAAATCAAGACCATTCTGAGTTATTTAATTATTATAAATTCAAATTAGTGAATAATATCAAGGAATACATAAAGAATGTCAGATCATTTTCTGATATCAAAATGATAATACTCCTGTTCAAAATTAAGGCACCACTCACATTTCTTTGAGTTTTAAATTTTTCTACCATAGCATTTAATTTTGCTCAAGTTCTCAATATTTGAATAAGGATAACTCATCCTCAATGCAATACTCTCTGATTACCCTTATTTATATATTATTATCCTAATAATTTACTAGAAATTGCAATATTAAGAATATATCAAAATGATTATTAATGACTACAGGTGTATTATCTAATGCCATATGCTTACAATATAAATCAAACTATTTGAAAGCTTGAAAAGTCCAGTCTGTAACATAATGTTATATGCAACAATTTCTGATAAATTTGTGATTACTTCATTAGATCATTAAACATAATATTCAAATTATAACTAACATATATCATTCATTTATTAATAAGTTTTGCTGTGAAAATAATAAAGGAAAGCACATTTTATAATTAGGTATTTTCGAAAAATTCATACATGACAGCATTCCTGATTCACAAATTTATTACAATTCATTATTACTGTTTCACTCCTAGAAAGTCATGAAAACAAAATATAAACATTTCAAAATTAACAGATCATTTATTCATTATTTTTGATGTTAGAAATAAAAGGGAGCAATTGTATAGTTATTATATAAAAAAAAAAACATCACTATATCTTTACTGATTCTCTTCTAGAAAATAATTAGAAGAAAATATGAACATTGCAAAATAACATAGAACATTAATGTATTGAAAATAAAGGGTAGCAAATGTTATAAGTTATTACATCAAAAAATTGTTCACACTACATCTTTACTGATCCACTTCCTCTAGAAAATAATTAACACAAAATATGAAAATAGCAGTAACAGAACATTTGATGAGTATTGAGAATGAAGCCAGCAAATATATTTACAGTTGTTATTATATTGAAAATATATGATTCACTTCTAGAAAATAACTTAAACAAAATATAAACATTACAAAATAAAATATATCGATGAATTATTTTTGCTGAGTATTAAAAATGAAGGGGAGCAAATGTTATAACAGTTATTACATAAAAAATTCTTTACACTATATCTTTACTGATTCACTTCTTGAAAATGATTGAAGGCAAATTAAGAAAGAGATTTAGAACTAACACAGAACATTTATTCATCATTTTTGATAAGTAGGTACTAAGAATGAATCCATCAAATGTAATAATAGTTATTATATCAAAAAAATCATTACTCTACAGCATTAGGTAGTGATTTACTTCTAGAAGTTATTCAAAACAAAATATTGAAATTTAGAACTAACATGGACTAACATTTATTCATCATTGTTGCTGAGTAATAAAAAATAAAGGGAGCTAAATATAATAATATAATTATTACGTTCAAAAATTCATTACACTACAGCACTACCAATATCAACTTCTATAAAATAACTAAAACAAAATATAGAAAAATTGAACTTATTCATTATTTTTGATAATTAATAAGGATTAAAATGATTAGTCATTATATTGACAAAACACACTTGAGAAAAGAAATATAATACATTATACTGGGTGACACAATGTAACTCTTAGTCTTTACGGTAGAAGGAGAATAAAATGAACCTACTCACAGGGGATTTTTTTTCTTCCTCAAAACACAAGATACGTTTTCACTATATGAGAAGATATACAGGAAGCAACAAAAAGTGTAGGAATTTTGAATAGAACACCCCATATATCTATCTATAAATCGAGGTATATTGATGTTATCTATCAATTCTCATTGGTAGTGATCACTTAAAATCATTATTGTAATCATTGAAAAGGCCTCCTTTTGAAAATCATTCAAAATCGATCAAACTTTATTATTTCTGAATGCTCATAAACTGAGAAATAGTGTTCCAATTCAAAATTCACACACTTTTTGCTGCCTCCTATATATTTTTCTGTAGGTAAAAATTTATTTGTCAATTCTTGTCGGCAAAAAATCCCCTGTGAGGCTATTTTAGTTTTTTTTTCTACTGTCAAAAATAAAATATTCTTGGGGGTGGTACTTTTCTAATGTGTCACCAGGTGTGTAGGCCAACATAGAAATAATGCTACTAATTTAATAAAATAATAACTCCATGAAATTATAATAGGAAAATATTCATTTCAAGTTTGCTTGGTATGTATACTATGTTTTCTACAGTCTGTTTTCAAGAAAATTGAAAACGGTTGTAGGATGCTCATAAGGAACAACATAATTTTGTTGGCATGTATTCATTCCATTGAAAACTATTATACAAAATGGTAGTCTGCATGAAAAAAATAAGTTAGTTATTATGGTGATATTCAGATGAAAAAAGGGTTCATCAACACTTCTAGCATCAAAATCATTATTGTTTATCATGCTGGTCAATAATCAGAAGCAATTGACTGAAGAGTTTTATGGCAATTTCCAGATTAACTGATTTTACTCTCAAACAGGATTTTTTACTACTAGCTTTGATGTGAAAAAATGTGACCATTGAATATTATAGAGTTCAAATACATACACAGATACAGAAAACAACATGAGAAGAAATATAAAACTACTGGAAATACAGCATTTGGATTATCTTCACATTTTTACATTTGCTTCACATGAATGGTACCTATTGGTGATAATGGATGGTGATGAATGTCCTGCCAGATCAGATCTTGCTTGTTGTTTGTAGCAGGTCCTCCAGATCAAATGCTTCACGGAATTATTATGTGATATATTCAAACAGCCATTGATGTGGATGAATTTTCTTCATCTTTTCACAGTATCCTGGCAGATTTAATTTCATGGAAGAAACAAAGAAGTTACAAGTTACAACGGATACTGTATGATGATCTAGCCATGCTATTGCCATCTAGTGGCGTTAGAAGGTAGGGCCTTGTGGCCACGGGATACACAGCATGACGCTGTCATCTAGATGGCGATAGCATGACTAGATCATCATGCAGTATCCGGCATTTTCAAAATGAGTGATATACCCGAAGCGTTGAGCGACGAAGCTACTGTGTTAGCGAAACATGTCATGTGTTTGAGAATTTTGTGTGAATCTTATCGTTTGTGAAGTTTTTACAAAGTAAGAGATGTATAAAACTTACATTTTTATAGTTCTGCTTCAAACTTTCCACAAAGTTACTCAAGACTTTCTTAGCCCTTAGCCTCCAACTCCTTCATCCTCCTTTGTAATTTATTATCATCTTCTTTCAATCACTTGTTTTCAGCCTATGGATGAGAAAATATATTTCAAATTATTGTTTGAATATTTGGAACACAATTTTAAGAATGTCAATAACTTGTTGTTGAGTTAAAAATAACGCCATTGAATTCAAATAAATAAAAATTCAAAATTCTCCATCAAATGATTTACCATACTCAATATTATCAAAATTTATTTTTTCACACTTGCATGAAAGTAGATAATTTTGAATTTTCAAAGAATTTTCCTTTGATGAAATAAAATTGTCACATTTAGATATTTATACTTTTCTACAAACCCTATTGAATCTGGGATGAAAAAAATTTCCATATAACAAATTAGTTATTTTGTTCATGGTTCAACAATCTATGGAAATATATTCATATCCCAGATGGCATGAAAATTCTCAGAATATTCTTCCAAGCTGCGGAAATGTCATCTTGTAGAATATTCTAAGGAATATTCATAAAATATTCTCAGAAAGTTGCGAATATGCATGGCTTGTTTGGTGCGAATATTCTAATAATATTATGAAATCACATTCCTGGAAGCTCCCGAGATATAATATTCCAGAATGTTCATGAAATAATATTTTCAGTATATTGTGAACATTAATGGAATATTCCTTGCAAATATTCTGATGATATAGAAAAAAATTAATACTCTAGAACAACAACGTTCAAATATACCCATGTTGTAATATTGTGATAGAATGTCCTTAGAATGATCATAGAATATTATAATATTCAACATATTCACAGAATCTTTTGTCAAATAATATTCTGAGAATATACAGAATATTATCAAACTATGACATTGATGTTATTCTTGTATTAAATATACAAAGTGTTATCCTAACCCAACCTATTTATTAGGGGCCTTTTGTGCGTACTACCCTACTGATGAAGTGTCAACATCTTGTCATTCATATACCTTAAGGACTTACTACCCCTGTAAAATGATCTTATCCATTCCGAAAAACTGTTTTTTGTTGGATAGGTATTCAAAATATCCATTCAACAAGAGAGTGATTTCATTCCTGGACTCTAATCATGGCCAAATGTGATCAATTTCATGGACCAATATTTCAAAAAGCACTATGGATTTTTTTCAGAAAAAATAATGATGGATTCTGAATCAGCATCACTTGGAACATACCTGTGTCGATTTTCATCATCTCAAAACACAGGGTGTTTGAAAAAACGAATTATCATTATTTCTTCAAAATGTGATCAGAAAATGTAGAATAACTGAGGTAGAACGGATGACAAATCACTATTGAGAATTACTTGAAACATATTGATATCAATTCTCATCATTCAAATATACAATGTATGAGAAAAAAAAAGAAGAAGAATAAGTGAGCAATATTTTTTATCATAATAGTTCTTCACTAAAAAAAAGATGAATTCTGAATCAGAATCACTTGAAACATACCTGTACTCACCGATTTGCATCAGCATGAAATACAGGGTGCTTGAAAAGAGGAAGCGACATTTTGAATACCTATCCAATAAAAAAAAAAGTGTTTTGATATCCATCAGATACACACTGTATATATATATATATATATTATAAGCTATTTGGTACAATGGATGTTTTTTGGGATGAATAATGAAGAAATTGCATGATGAATATCAGCAAAAAAAATTGAATGGATGATGGATCCATTCATTCCTTTGAATGTCTCTCAAATTGAGTCACAATTGAATGTTGTTAGATTAATTACTCACCTCATTGATGGTCCACCTCTCAGAATAGGTATTGTCATACATTTCAAGCAAACATTTTCCACCAGGTTTCATAATGAAGTGATAATCTGGAAAATGAGCTGTGCAAACATGTATACTCTATATCCATATTGATATGATTGTCAGTCAGCTCCAAGAATTCTGCCCATTTTCTTCTCTTTTCAGAGTCCTTGAATTCTACAATTTCAGGAAAGACTTGTGAATTTGCAATCAATATATTGATAGACTAATTCACTTACAAATGCAAAAAGGATTGTTGATATTTATTGAAAATAAACAGTGTCTAACTCAGCAATAAGAATATCAACATTTCTGAATGCTACTGAACATGTTATTTCAATATCAAACCAGTGAGATAATAATAATTATTGGTACAGAAACACCAAATTGAGTATATTCACAGAAAACCTCATGACCATCAGAATCAGAAATTGCCTTCTTCTTATATTTCCAGCTGACATTATGAATTGATATCAATTTTATTTTTCATATTGATCACCTATTTGAAGATTTACATTTTATATCATGTACCTATCAACTGAGATACACTGTCATAGTTAACTTGGAGGTCAACTCCTAGACTTATTATTATTTATGTTCTGTTTTTCCTGATATAAACATGTATATTATTTTGTTTCTTAGAAAATAATAGATTATTATTATTAGTATAATGCCATCTTGGGGACTGGCTGACTATTAGTATATATTTGTCAGAAGTGAAAGGTGGAAATAGAGATTCAATAACTAGGAAATGTCTAAAATGATAGATTGTGGAAATCAAGATGATTCCATAACTAGAAATAGCAAAACAGAATAAAATGACCACAAGGAGGTGGAAAAGCGTTGAGAGTGGTTGTGAACAAATAAATGGTTAATAAGAATATGCAATAATAGAACATTTTCTCAGTAGAAATATCCAGTCAACGGCACTTTAGTCAGAAAAGCTCCTTGAGTTTTTGATTTGAACGAAGCAGATACATAATTTGCTCACCACTACCACTCTTCCAGATCTTTCTTTGTTCCCCCAGATGTTGTCCTCTATAAATATACTCAATAATATTCGAGAGGTAGACACTGTCTATCAATTCATATATGAAATCTATAATTAAGATGATGGAAAAGTGGAATGGATGAAGGTATCAAACTCACCTGTGAAATGAACGGAAATTATTTCTATTACTCCACTCCGCGCTACAAACAAAACATGTCAAAACCATTTTCACCAAAAAAACTTGCACCACACTCTTCGGTAAGGAATAAGTCACGTTTATTCCTAATTGAATTATCACAATACAATCAATACACACCAGGAATAGTAATTGAAAATTATGAAATATAGAAACTAGAAACGAAAATACCAAGACGCCATTTCTCAAATCTCAATGACGATTGACGTTGACGACAGTGTTGCCAGATGAAAATTTGCCGGAGCAGTAGATGAGTGAGAAAAAAATCAGTAGATCATCAAAACTGAACAGTAGATTTTGATAATCATCACAATTTGCTATTATAATTGTTATAATTGATGAAAAAAATATAGAAACCTATATATTGAACGAAAACATGATTATGGTTGATCTCTATACCTATTAAAAATCGAACAAAGGATAACAAAAAATAATAAAATAAGAAATAAAATTTGTATTATCCTCAACCGAACTGAAAATGAAATCTAATTTTTTACTAATCTGACTGAATATGATTATTCCGGTATATTTTTATCATACATCTTCTTACTGTGATGCCACAATAATTATTCATTGTTACATATTAGGTAGTTATGTCATATCATAACATGACCATTCAGGCCATTGCCTTGAACAGTAGAGCAGTAGAGTGGTAGAACGGAGACAAAAACAGTAGATCTACTGTTAAAATAGTAGGTCTGGCAACGATGGTTGACGAACGCCTCTGGTGGTCGACACTGTTGACAAATGACAATCGATAGAAAATCAATAAAAACCGAATGGGCCAATCAAATTTTGTGTCGGACCTATAGCCAATGAGACTTCGCTTTACCCCTCCAAATTTTGGATCTGAGATCCAGCGCATGTCTGTTAAAATCACAACTAAATGAAAAGGCCTATTGAAGACGATATCAATTTAGTCTGATCTGATGACATTTTCTTGTTTTGTGTTCATGAATATGAGACTGCTTTAACATGCATGACTGCTTTTTGTGCATATCGACTGTCGCACAGTATACAGGGTGACCCAGGGTTAAACCGCCAAACGTTAAGGGTCGGTTATTTGGGCAAAAATAAGACTTTTTTTCTAATGAACATATGTCCTAACTTGCCTTGTTTTCGATATACAAGGTGCCAAAGTTTTCAGAAAAAATCGGTTCTTCATTAATTACGGCTTGAACTTACGGCAGATTTCGATGAAACTTGGTATGCTTATTTGCGGTGAAACGGAGCTCCATTTGATGTAATCCGAATTAAATTATTTCCATTGGCGTCCCAGAAAGTAATCAAAATGATATAAGGATATTTTTGTTTTATTATTTTATTTTATTAGGAAACTGATAACGTAATAGAGGGTAATCTAACTGATATTAGGACAAGTCATTGTATGATTTTTTTTTGTTGTATGTTCAATATTGTTTCATTAGATTAAGCAATCAGAAATATTTCTTCGTCTCTTGTTTTCTTATAACACGATTCTTTTGTGAGAAAAAAAAATAAAAACCATTTCCTAGAATTCAACAGGAAAAAGCACATTTCAACAAAAATCAGATCAAAGGTAGCCAAGCACAATTTCGCCAATGATTGGGGGTTTGTTTGTGTCAAATTCTGACAACATGTGCCTTGCGAATTTATTAATTCGAGTTTTAATGTATTTTAAGTGCGTTCAAGACTAGTTTTTCGGAATCATCATTATCATCATGCCAAGTATTTACAGTATAGCTGAATACGCGGATATTGTGTACGTTTACGGGTACTGCAATGGTAATACGCGCGCTTCAATAGCGGAATATGCCCGTAGATTCCCTCTGAGAAGAGTGCCGTAGGTGCGAATAACTTTGCATCGAGAAAGATGGTGGTAATTTTGAGCAGTTCATGTGATTCTTGGACGTTATCAGTTTCCTAATAAAATAAAATAATGAAACAAAAATATCCTTATATCATTTTGATTACTTTCTGGGACGCCAATGGAAATAATTCAATTCGGATTACATCAAATGGAGCTCCGTTTCACCGCAAATAAGCATACCAAGTTTCATCGAAATCTGCCGTAAGTTCAAGCCGTAATTAATGAAGAACCGATTTTTTCTGGAAACTTTGACACCTTGTATATCGAAAACAAAGCAAGTTAGGACATATGTTCAATAGAAAAAAGTCTTATTTTTGCCCAAATAACCGACCCTTAACGTTTGGCGGTTTAACCCTGGGTCACCCTGTATATACAGGGTGTCCCGAAATTACATAGAAAGATTTCAATCACAGATTCAAGGAACAATTTAAGAGCATCAGGAATGAATTCCTAATCATTAGCTACATATCTATAGCAATTATTTATTTTTATTAAATTATGTACAGGGTGTTCGAACAACGCATACACTAATTATTTCCTCGTTATTTCCATAAAAAAAGGGAGAAGTGTTGCAAAAATTAATTTAGGTCCCTAATGACACAGAGGAGTAATTGAATGCCAATAATTTATTATCAGTCCACTCGCCCATTTGATTATGTTTATTCTAATTTTGAATTTGTTAACTAATTTGGATGCGTTTAATTCTAATTTGAAATTGACAACTCTCAACTTGAACTTGAAAAAGTATAGTTAACATTCGTTTCTGAATCATTTTCGTACAATAGGACCCGACCAATAGGTCCCTGACGCACTATTGCTCCACCCTTTTATACAGGGCAACCCGTTCGTTAAAAGTGATGTGAAATATCGCAAAGCACGTAGCACTTACGGTTAAACCAAAATTGTACACAAAAAAGTTTCCCACAAAAAAAAACGTATGTCAATCCAAATTAGGTATACAGTGTCATTCATAAAGTCGGCATCATATGGGAAAAACTTGTATTAATGACTTATTTTGGAATTCGAGTTGGACGTTAAGTTTTGCTTCAAAAAAGATGAAAAATGGTCTACTCAATCAGGGTCACGTGACTTTCGTTACATGTTAAAAGTGACATTTTTTCAAATTAACCGCTGAAAGTAGGCTTATTTGTTCGAATATCGAAAAAGTTTACTTGAAAAAGTTGTTTCTATTTCAATTTTACAATTGCTTCTCGAATTTGATCTTTCTATTGCAACTTTTAGATTTTGATTTTTTTTTTAACTTTTCGAAATTTCTGTAATATTTGGAGAATTGTTAATTCCACGAAACTACTTCATACCAGTAGCTTTTTCATGCTACTTACTTTCAATTACTTATTATCACTGATTATGGACAGAAATATGATTTTCTTCAGAAAATTATAATACCCGCTTTCAAATTCTGTTATGTTTGATGCAAAGTTGATATATCGTCAAGCATTTAGAAACAAAATTCATTTAAACTGGTCTTTTCAGTACTGGAAAAATAAATTCAAATGAATTTCGTTTCTAAATGCTCGATTCAAACATAACAGAATTTTGATGTTATGTTTGCATCAAACATAACAGAATTTTGAAGGGGAGATTATCATTTTCTGAAGAAAATCATATTTCTGTCGATAATTAGTGATAATTAGTAATTTAAAGTTAGTAGCATGATGAAAGTACTGGTATGAAGTAGTTTTATCGAATTAACAATTTTTTTAATATTACAGAAATTTCGAAAATTTTAAAAAAATATCGAAATCTAAAAAATGTAATAGAAAGATCAAATCCGAGTCACTGTATGTAAAATTCAAATAGAAACAACTTTTTCAAGTAAACTTTTTCGATATTCGAACAAATAAGCCTACTTTCAGCGATTAATTTGAAAAAATGTCACTTTTGACATGTAGCGAAAGTCACGTGACCCCGTTTGAGTAGGCCATTTTTCATCTTTTTTGAAGCAAAACTTGACGTCCAACTCAAATTTCAAAATAAGTCATTAATAAAAGTTTTTCCCATATGATGCCGACTTTATGAATGACACTGTATATGCAAAAAAATAGACAATTTGACTGACAAAAAACCTCAATCGGACAACATGAAAACTTACCCAAATATCCTAGGACACCAGTGAACCAATCCCATATGAACATATTCCTTGAAAAAGAAATACATTTTTTTAAATGATATTTACAAGGATATTTATCTACCTTGGGGTGAATTCATGCACGACTGGACTTAAAATTGAAGGTGTTTGGTGAATTAGAAATTGATAAGTAGATTCAGCCAATTATCACAGGTAGTGCCTACAGTCCTTTCTCAACAAATTCTAATTCTCCAAAAAAAAAAGTACCAGTCATATATTCCATTCGAAATAAAAAACGAAGAGACAGTTGTAAATATAATAAAAACAATAGCAAGTAACCTCTGTTTATGCTTATATGCATATCAATAAGGGAAATTATGGGCAAAAAATCGAGGGGGTGATTCTGCATGAAAAAACAGTATATTTATCTCATATACAGGGTGACATAGAAAAAAGTACATTGCAAAGTGCCACACAATAGAGGATACTAAAATAAGAAAAAAGTTCCTATCAACATGGGTCCGCCAGGCCTTCGGTTAAAAGATACTGGGTGTTGAATTTTTTTTTGTGTGTTTTCTTTGAATATCTTTAGCCAGAGACGCAAAAAATGGATAAAATGTGGTATACAGGGGTTTTTCATCATGCTAAATTCAAATATGATCTTAGTTTTGTGATGACATGATAGAGGGCGCTACATACTGGGTTCCATCCCTATTGAATCGGTCGTAACTTTTTTGCTACACACTGCATGTAATTTTCGACGGAAATAATTTGTTATCCCTTCTTTTATACCTTGTCCAAGTCGCTAGAAGCAATGGTTCCAGTACAAATGCATTTAAAAGCTGACAATGCACGCAAATTATTCAAAAAGCGCCAAAGTAACTTTTGCAAAAACAATGATAAATACTTCAACAATTACATTTCAATGGTATGATGAAAAATATGATCAATTAGAACAAAACATTAAGTTTTTAGAAGATGTTCAAATTGTTGCCCTTGTACTTCAATATATTTTTCCATTAAAATTCAACACCCCGTATCTTTTAACCGACGGTCTTGCGGACCCATGTTCATAGGAACTTTTTTCCTTATTTTAGTGTCCTCTATTGTGTGGCACTATACAATGTACTTTTTTCTATGTCACCCTGTATACGTGGGTCCGGAAATGCATAGTTTTCGATATATTTTTTTTTTCATCGCTTGGAGCGCACGAAAGGGAATCCCTATAATGTTCAAAGAACATATACAGTGTGTTGTATTTTTTAAAATAATCGGTTTTTCAATGATATCTCAAATATCCTTCCACCGATTCTCTTGAAACTTCCCAATGATATTTTTGTTCATGAGGGGCTGATATAGTCATAATCGGTCATAATTGAATGGGAATTGTGAAATTCAGTGGCGCCCCGGGGGAACCCTGCCGAATATTAATGTCAATAAAATGTGCGCCACTGAATTTTTGGAATTTTATCTCCATATCCTATTGACCAATCGAAAATACAACATTTTGGTCTCTTGAATTGTTTTGATATTAAGCTTCGTTCCCGTGGAAAAAAACAAATAACAATTTATTGTACTTTGTGCAAAACATTCCTTCAAAAACAGGGGTGAAAATAAATGTGTGATCCAAGTCCATAGACATAAAATAAGAATGAAGGTTCATTTTCCCCAATATTTCATAATACACGTTTGACACACTTTGTATTATTGAAAAGTAGGCCTTCCTCGACTGAGAATTCATATTTCTCAATATACAGAGTGTAGAATGTGTCGAACATGTATCATGAAATATTTGAAGAAAATGAATCTTCATTTTTATGTCTATGGACATGGATCACGCATTCATTTTCACTCCAGTTTTTCAAGGAATTTTTTGGAACAAAATGCAATAGATTGGTGTTTTCCATGCAAATGAAGCAAAATATTAAAACAATTCTAGAAACAAAAATTTTGTATTTTTATTTGTTCAGTAGGTTGTGAAGATACAGAATTCAAAGAAATCAGTGGCGCACATTTTTATTGCCAATAATATTCGGTAGGTTGCCCACTGGGACGCCACTGGATTTCATATCAATTGAAGTATGCTCACATCAGCCCCTCATGACAAAAAATACCAATGGCAAATTTTACGAAAATCGTTGGAAGAAAAATTGAGATATTTTTTTCAAAAAGTTCAACACACTGTATGTGCATTTCCGGACTCACCTACATATAAAACGAATTTCTTATTTTATCATGTAGAATCATCCCCTTGATTTTTTGAGCATAATTTCTGGACACACTGTATATGTTTAGAATAATTGTTAATGGGCATAAAAAACTATGAGGTATTCTAGTCCTAAGGTATTGATAATAATTTTCAGCATTTAGGCATTAATCAGAAATATATCAGCATTTATTAGTTGGCATTACGGCAATACACTAGCATTTAATACTGAAACTGGAAATAGATGTACAGGGTGGCCAACTAAGAATCCAGAGTTTGATACCTCTGTTGTCTTGAGAGATACAAAAAAAAGTTTTGCATTCAAATTAAAGTGATAACCGAGCTTCACATTTCAAAATTTCTTTGAAATACACAGGGTGTTCCGTAAGGTCACAGCACATCAAAGCTATGTTTTTTTCATTAGAACACCCTATATTTTATTTCATTTCTGGATTCTCCCTGAAGATCTGATTTCAACGACGTATCATACTTAGGGTCTAGCAGTGAAAGTTAATAACATATAGGGTGTGCAAAATCGAGATTTTCCAAGTTCAGGATTTTTTTCTGTCGAAACTGTTCATTATTCGTCAAAACGGTTTACATGTCCCTATCTCAACTTTTCACTCACTATCAATTGGTGTTCAATTGACATTTAATTAAAACAAATTATAAATTTAGATTTTGTGACCACCTTGTATCAATTTCAATTGAACACCAATTGATAGTGAGTGAAAAGTTGAGATAGGGAAATGTAAACCGTTTTGACGAATAATAAACAGTTTTGACAGAAAACAATCCTGAACTTGGAAAATCTCGATTTTGCACATCCTATATGTCAGTAACTTTCACTGCTAGACCATAAGTATGATGGGTCGTTGAAATCAGATCTCCAGGGAGGATTCAAAAATTGAATAAAATATCGGTTGTTCATATGAAACGAACATAAATTTGATATGCTGTTACCTCATGGAACACCCTGTATATTCCAAAATAATTTTGAAATGTGCAGCTCGGTTATTCGCGGTTATTACTTCAATTTTGATACCTGACTTTTTTTTGTATCTCTCAAGACAACAGAGAAATCGAACTCTGGAGTCTTAGTTGGCCACCCTGTACATAATTTTGGGACGTGTTCACCCCCTGGAAAGCTACTTATACCTCACAAATAAGGTATGATTTTCATAGGTTGTTGAGAAACGTGACACTATTGATGCTTATCCGTATACAGGGTGTCTCGAAATTGCCTGCCAAACTTCACCAAACTTCACCAGCGGTTTCTACGACCAAAAATAGGAAGAAAAGTTCTAATGAACATGAGTGGAGAGATGTCTCCAAAGGAAGCTACGACCCCCTGAAAGGGGGCTCCTGAAGATGATATTTCTTTGATATTTCCGAAACACCAAGTGATAAAGTTATGCAATTTGGTACAAGAACTAAACTTTCCATGCCCAATGTGGTGAACATAACAGGAGTGTATAATGCAAGGTGGGACTACATTGAATATTGCTCAAAATTTTTTGAATGCAGAGGTGATTATCATGATTATTGAACAAAGTATTTGTGATGATTTTGAATGACATTTGATTGCATCAAATACTGTCAATACATAGAATGATCAATATAAAATAGAAAATATGTGGCATGAATTTGACTAGTGTGAACAATCCAATTTCAAGTATAATTCCACTAATCATCAATGTGGGTTATGTTTAATGGTTGTTCAGAAATGTGACACTTTTGATGCTTATCAGTATATCAAGTCATCATGACCTAGCATTTTTGAGAGGTTATTATTATCATTGTTGAAAAAAAAATACGTTTCTCCAAATGACATTGAAAGTGGCTTTTCCATGAGACTCAAGTGGCAAAAAAAGTGTACTGTCTCCGCCTAGGCAGAAAGAGTTTTTGCAATGCAATATTCCAAATAGTTCACATGGCAGAGAATAATATTGAATGCCTTGGCTAGTTTCCTACAGCTTGTTCTTTTCTGCCTAGTCAATTAAACAAATAAATATTGTGATGATTTTAAATAACAGATGATTACATCAAATACTAGCAGTATATGAAACTATCAATATCAAATAGATAACAGGTTGCACAATTAAGAACTATAATTCCACTATTACATATAACTTTATGCCAGACATTATGACTAATGAGAATATTAACTGAGACTGACACTTTGCTCAATAAACGATATCTAGGACTTCTAGGAGCTTTCAACTTGATGGATAATTGAAATACCTATGTATTATGGTAAAAGTAACATTACTGATATTGATGTGGATTTTCATTTCAATATTTCTTTGGACATTTTGACAAGGACAATAATAATGAAACCAATTCCAATTCCTATGTTGACTGTTCAAACTATACAAAGAATGATATCTAATTATTCATAAGAATAAGTATTAAATAGATGATATAGTTTTGCCAAGTAGGTACATATATAGGAATTAGAAGAGGTTTTTTTAGTTAAAACAAATATTCATAATTTGTGACATTGTGACATGGATGACGTAAAGTATATACGTTGAATGAATGAATCGTTGATAATGGTACAGTTTCATACAATAATTGAAGGGGGTCAAATTTTCGACCCTTAAAAACTTCAATAGTGACCAATTTACCATGTTGGAAGGGAAAATACGACAAAGAGAAACTATGAGCTGTAAGTATAGATATTTTTGTACTAAATATAGATGATATAACTTACTTAGTTTTTTAATATCTAGAAAACAATCACTATCGCACTATTAATTATGTTTTAATCACAAATTTACGCAAAAATACAGTATTTGATTGACACCTAAACCCTAAACGTATATGACAAAATGTTAAATGACTGACATGAGTGACGTGCAGTCGTGCACATCAATGACTGAATGACATGACATTTGTACAAAAAAAATCACAGAACACAGAATTGAAGAATGGATATAGGCCTGTTCGTTTGTATTAATCATTCCAGAATTACGTCATTCGACAGGTTGCTGTTGCTGAGGGGCAAACATTGTATTTTGTCAAGATTTGTCATATAAAACCAGAATTAGTGAGATCGTTTTCCTTGGAATCCGAGTTGGAACCAGAATGAATTCCATAACTTTGTTTGGTGAAACTGTTATTATATTGTGGATGTGGCTGGGATGGCCAGGGCTATGCTCATCAAAGGTAACCTAACAGATAGTTTGTGTGCCCCTCAAGAAACCATGTCAAAATCACGTGTTTTAGAATGATCAATTCCTAAACTTGCTAAAGTTCATTATTCTCCCATAGTTGTCTCTGTTAATGGCATGATGTAAACAAAGAAAGTCATAGAAAAAAATCAAGTTCAGCAAGCCTTTTGAAACGTCATTTTATAGCAAGAACTCGAACAGTGCATTTTTAGACCAATGAGAATAATCTCTATATCCTGCGTCATTAAATCTCGAGATTTTGAGAGAAAAGTCGAGATTTTGAGGGCATATGTTGATGAAAAAATATTTTTCATTGGGATTTAGACAATCAAGAAATCCGAATATGACAACATTAGAATCAGCAAAAGGACGTTAATAATATGTTGGTATCTTTGTTCCGAAATCAACAGGTAAATCACCTGGAGTGGATACAAATAATGCACTTGAAATGCATCCAGACAGGTTTGGGAATTTCACCTTTTGGTTTCACAGAGGAAGCTGTGCATCTGGCAATCAATATTATCACAGTATTGTAGATTTCTCCATGAAAAATTCTGCAAAGCGTGAATCCGAGAATGCAAATGTCACTTATTTTTTTCGTATACTTGGGTGCGTTTTTCATTCCAACATTTTATCATGCGCATGAATCGAAGAAACCATCAAACTGTTGCAAAATTCCGCTGGAATGTTGATGGACATCCATCAAACTGTTGTAATAAAATGCGCACTTTTAAATCGCATTTCGAGAATCCAGCAGTTTGGAGGAGATTGACATGACAGTTGGCACATTTTAGTGTTGTTTTTTGTTTTGATTTGATAGAAAACAATTAATATTGAGGATTTTTGAGATTTTTGAGAGATTTTAGAAGAAAGAGTCAGTGTTAATCAATAAAGTCGAATTAGCCTTTTCTGATTCTCAAGATACATGATGACTGACACACAACAAAATCCGTGTTTCCATCAATGTGTTGTATAAACCATTGTTCAATCCTTCCAGCATAAATTCCAACAGAACAATTGGTGACGTCACGACAAAAAACCGCATCTATCAGTGCGCACTTTCTTCGATGGAATGAAAAACACGCCCCTTAGGTACCTCATATTATACGCACTCTAAAAGATTGATATCTGATATATGATATCATTGATATTAATATTAATTCCACTTGAGAATAATGTACCTACCTTTATCGTAGACAAATATCGAATTTTGTTTTGGAAAATAGTTGACTAGCAGTCAATACTAAGTTAATATATCTAATTACGATAGGTCCAGATCCGAGAATCAAATATCATATTTTTCCAGTCGTATACGAGGTCCAAAACTATTAATTCTGCTCATGAGTAAATAACTGGGTGTAAAAACTGAAAGCTAGTTTTGTGACCGAACCACCCGAACCAATAAGTGACCCTAATACGCAGTGCGCAGGCCCAGGTGTCACCAGTCATCACTAAAGTCATAAAACAAAAAGAAATTCTTTCACAAAACCTAAGTTTGACATCACTTATAAACCAAAACATAGCCCACTTCAAAGAAGAGAGCCGGCTGTGACCAAAAGCATATCAAGAGATGAAACCGGAATTAATCGAAAAAACCGTTTCAATTTTTAGGGGTTCCGGTTCAGTACCATTTATTAATAAAGTTTGAATATGGGTTCGGTTTCGGTTACGGTTCACAAAATAATATGGGTTCCGTTACGGTTTTCAGTTCATAACGGTTCCGGTCCGGGTCCCTGCCCGGAAGGAGGTCAAATTTGTAACAGATTGATAGCCTAGGAAAACTAAGGAACTTACTGAGATCTCGTTCTCAGATTTTAAATTGCGACATATGAAATTTTGATATTATATTCTCGAAATTTCGAGTATAAATTCTCAAAATTCCGAGAAATTATCTCCGATTCACAAAATTTCAGAATTTCATTCCTAAAATTTCGAGATTTCATTCTCAAAATGAGGCACTAATATGCGGTTGCTAGCGGTTTGGATTTCTGATTGATCTGAAAATGCATATTTGCAGCAACTCATGGCTATTAGAATTCTTGCCATGTCATTGAGGTCACACATGTCATTCTTGTCCTTGTCAAAAAGGACAGTTGAATTCGGATGAAATTGTCAAACGTCAATTCGTCAACTGTCGCCTGTCGGTCTTGTTGTGTGTTGTGTTTCATGTTTGTAAATAAATGCCAAATGCCAATGCCAAATTGGCCATACAAAAAGTAAATAAGTAATGGAAGAATCGGAAAATTGGATACTATATCGCATTGTCTGCTAAATAGAGAAAAAATCTAGTGAGCTGGAGTATCTGGTCTGCCCAAACAGGGGAAATCACCTACAGCGTTCTGTGGCCGATACAGTAGTACCGCCATACGGTCAACTCGAGGAAACACTCAGTTCAATTGTTTTCCTGTCAAACCTACATAACCTTAAAAATCGTTAATGAGTTGAGCCTCGCTCCCTCTCAGCGGTGCTCTCGGCAGTCTCGGCCGATGGCATAGTTTGTTTAGTTTTAGGTTTTAGTGAGTTGAGTTCAGTCACGACATTCGGACATTCACGGGACACGGTCACTCAGTCACTCAACAATTCAAAATTAGTTCACGCAGATGATGGAGATATGACAAATACGTAGAGACCGAGCCCCCTTACTGGCATACTGGCCCTTACAGCCCTGGACGAAATACGGGATTCTGTGCATATTGATCATGATAATGATGGTGTGAAACGTGGGAACATAAATAGTGAAAGCAGCTCGGAAAGCAGTGATTCCTATTTTATGGTCTGTGCAGTTTTTTGATGTGCTCAGCTGTGAATCAATTGTGGAAATGAAGTTTTTCATCAGCAATAAGCAAATATATGGTTATAATATAAAGAAAGGAATCATGAAGAATCTTATCCACAGATCTTATCTTGTATCTTGCATGAATACTACCTTGTATGCAGGAAAACATATTTATCAAGGAGAAGATCCACATCTTTCAGATTTGAAACTATGGAAACTCAAGGAAAGTATAATTACTACTGCTTCAGTTTTCTGCTGAGCCTTAAGAACTAGGTACCTAGTGAATATACAATGTGAGAAGTCCACAGTAATTGAAATCAGAAAAAGGCCCCAAATATGTCTGGATATGTTGGATTGTGACCATTTCTGGAAGGATTTTTGTTCACCTTTATTTATTGATGAGATAATATGAGGAGAGAACTCTATAATTATCTAAGGTTTGACTAAAATATAATACCTATTCCTATAATTTTAGGGCTTCCTATAACTTCTTATTTTTACATATTTTAAGTACTCATGTGAATATTATTAAAACCTTCAACCTTAAGTTGGATCTATGAGAATGAGTTTGAGTATAGTTCCAATCCTACAGGTCATCATGAAAGTGAATAATGTTTTTCATTATTGTGTTCTCTACCTGCTGATGTACCTACCCATTTATTTTATGTTTTAGGTTTGCTATATCTGGTGATGATTGAAAATCAAGTTGAAAATAACTAAAATGAGATGAGAAAGTGATGGCATCACTTTTATGAGTTGAAATATCATATCACTGCTGAGAAGAAGAGAATTGCTGCATCTAAGTATGAAGGTATATATGAGTAGAATTTTAACTTTTGCACTATGAAATCCCTGAGACATTTCAGATACTGATTCCAAGTTAGCTTCTCTCAAGGTTTCACTAGCAGACTCATGTCATCGAAAGGTTGGCTTCAGAATGAGAAATGGAGGGTTTATACAGGGTTTCCCAAAACTCAACGTCATTCTTCAAAGAGCTAATATTGAAGCTCAGAACTGACCAGATTATCACAATATGACCTCAGTAGATTATTGAAAGTTTTGGAGATATTGCCACTTTTATGAATTCTGTGAAAATAAAATCTTTGATCAGTATTTTTAGTGCCACAAGTACAAAACTAAGTTCAAAACTGATTCTATATTTTTATGCAACCTGTAATAATAACCCTTCTATTGATTACAATTCAAAATAAAAATATTGGTGCAATACCTATGGACAAAAAAAACATGCTGATTCACCAGTTGATTTATTTTAATGTTTACAATTAACATTCACCTATTGAAAAGAGATTGAAAGTGCAAGGAAAATGATCATTAAACAGCTTAAGAATACTTTTCAGATCTTTGTTTCAAAGGTTATTGAGATTTATGGGATATATAGTGAATAAATGTATATATTCATGTATATTTTTTTATGAGGTTTCCTGTGAATAAATGAAATAAAAAATAATTAGCTCACTCAGGCTGGTATTGCATAATTCTTTTCATTCTGGATTCATTTTATTTTGAAATTTTGGATTATAATCAATAGGTCAAAGGGTTATTACAGATTGCATAACAAAACTGGAATCATGAACTATGTAGTTTTGTACTGGAAATACTGATCAAAGGTTTCGATTTTCACAAAATTCAAAACTATCATTATTTTACTAAGGTCATATGAGCTGGACTATCAGCCCTGGAAAGGATGACGTTGAGTTTTTGGGACACCTTGTAAAAATATAGTTGACTTACTTTTTAGGGAATATAATTCTTGATCATTTATTTTTTCCAGGAATGTACCTATTTCTACTCTACAACCAAATGATTCAGAATCAAAAATTCGCTGTTTTTTAGGTATACTATTGCAATGGATTCAAGCAGTTGAAGGGGCAAGTGGAAGAAGAGGTCAACATTTTCTGAAAATATACCGTTTAGTCATAGAAGGTACATATGTAATTTGGCCCTCAGGATTTGTTCGAATTCTTCATATCTGAGCAGATACAGAGTGGTAGAAGGTGCTGTTACATTAAACATCAAGGAATCAATAAAAGGAGCTATATGTGCCCATAAATCCAGATGTCTATCAAAAAATGATATGTTAGCACAATGCTGTGAATCATGAATAATCATCCTACAACTATTCCTCACAATTGCATAAATCAAATTATTAAACTAGTTTCCATCAAAAAATGTCAGCTAACTTTACTAAACCTATTTCTCTCACAAACTCATATTTGTAACAGAACTCCTTCTTCCACTTGCTGCTTCAATTGATATTCCTTTCAAAATTTTCATTACCAAAGGAATGGAAGCAACTAAATTCAAAATTAACTTGAACAAATACCTGCTCCAGTGATACTGAAGAAGCTAGCAAAGCCACTCACAAATTTGAACATGAGACACATCTCATAATTTTTGGCTCATTTTAGGCTAATTTATTATCCCATTCCAGAATATTTTGCTCCTCCATATCATAGGAAAATCTGTAGCTTTGCTAGCTCCCGGCGAACTCAGCAGAGCTATTTTTGAAAACATAGATTTTTTACCAATTTGCTATATTGGGGTTAGATAGCTTATTCTAGGCTAATTAATTACCCAATTTTCAAAATTTTTGCTCAACGTTTTTGTGGAAATGTGCGTTATTCACTAGGTATTTATGCATTTTTATGAAAAGCAAATTGAATGATGATTTTATGAGGCATAGCAATAGTACCTATTGATTATAGGCTATCTCATTTTTAAAAGAAACCTGTTTCTTTGAGCTTCGGGCAAATTCAGCAGAGCAATTTTTGAAAAGTATATTTTTTACTGATTTGATATAGTGGGATGCAAAGGCTAAATCAATTACCCTTTTCAAATTTTCTGCTCAACGTTTGAAAAAAAAATTCAGTAAGACATTATATATATGCATTACTGTCAATAACATATTTTTGATTGTGGCTCAATAACTATCCCATTTTCGAATTTTTTGTTGCATATTTTCTTAGAAATGAAAGATGTCTAGTGAATAACGCATAATTCGACAAATCATTTCGGTTATTTTTAAACGTTGAGAATATGAAATTGAAATAGCATAATCAATCAGCCTGAAATTAGCCTTTGAATCCCAATATAACAAATCGGTAGAAAATATATTATTTTCAAAAATTTCCTGCTGAGTTCTCCCAAAGCTAATAAAGCCACAGGTTTCTTCCAAAAAATATGCAGCAAAAAATAAGAAAATGTGATTGTAACTGAGCCTACAATCAATACTAACACTTCGCATCATGAAATCGTCATAAAATTAAAATATGGAGAAAACAACGAACTCACAGTCGGTCGACCACAAAATTTAATATAAAAATAATCAGCGTGTGACTATAGTTTCGGCTCTACGGCCATCTTCAGACACAATGAGAAAAGTACCTACTTGAATAGTATAGTCACACGCTGAATATTTTTATAATAAATATTGTGGTGGACCGACTTTGAGTTCGTTTTTTTATCCTGTTGAAAAGTACTGGACCACTTTGAGAATGGATGGTTACGTTTATTCAAATATGGTTTTGATAGAAATGCGAAACACATAATGCCCAGTGAATAAGGCATATTTCAACAAATCGTTTAGTTTTTTTTTCTGAGAACGTTGAGCAAAAATTTTGAAAATATGGTAATTAATTAACCGAAAATTAGCCAATAAATCCCAATATATCAAATCAGTGAAAAATCTGTTTTAAAAAATGGCTCTACTGACCCGAAGCTAGCAAAGCCACAGATTTCTTTGTGAATGAAGTGAATAAAAAATATGGGAATAGGGTAATAAATTAGCATAAAATATGCCCTACAATGGCCTACAGTTTCACTTTATCAAATCATAGAAAAATATTGTTTTTCAAAAATGCTGAGTTCGGCCAAAGCTAGCAAAGCCACAGATTTTTCGATGTGCAAACAATTCCAGAATTGAGTAATAAATTAGCCTAAAATAATCCTAAAATTATGAGATGTGTCTCATGTTGAAATTCGTGAGATGCTTTGCTAGCTTCTTGCTTCAGAGACTTTGATGATTCCATTTCCTATTTGAATACTTATAATGAATAAGTTTGGAATTTCATGATTATTTGCATTATTTTTTTTTTGCTTGATATAATGATATAATTTTTGTAACTTTCATGCATTACAAATTATGTAAATTGTTTTTGTAATTATGTATTCCTATTAAAAACAACTACGTTTCTTGGGACAATATCAAACAATCAATGCATAGAGTGGAAATCAGTATCCCTTTTTGAAACTCATTTCATACATCTGTGATTAATAAAATTGAATAATATTCAAAATGTATATTAATATTTTTTTATTGATTTTGTAGTGTTTGTTCTTCAAATTCTTGTATATTCTTTATTTATTCAATGAAACTAATTCATAACATAGATAAAATGCATAGGCAGGTCATAAAATGTACACAGTAAATATAAAAAAATCACTGCTACTTCAGATGAATACTCCGAGGATGAATATGTCAATTTTCAGAACCCATCAGAAGATATTCAGGAATATTGTAGAAGATGGAGGTGGCAACTTCAGGGGGCCCATCTTATATGACATATAATGTTGAAAAATTATCAGGAGTTACTGGATGAGATGGGGAATCAGGAAATGACTGATTTGGGGACTATAGGTACTGGAATCTGGAAGAAAGGTCATTGAATTAATTATTCAAATAAATCAGATTCATTCCCAACATGATATTGTTTTATTGGCTCTAAAATATATTTGTATTCAATTAATCTCCTTAAGTTTCATTACAATGACCAAATATCAAAGTAATTTACTGGATTCCTTTTTGGATAAAATTGTTTAAATTAAGCAAATAGAATTGTAAATACTTCTAGTTTCTGAATTGGAGTATATAGAGAATCATTTTTGATTGTTCATGACATAGCATACAAGGCAATATAAGTAAGTATAATAATGCCATAACTACTGTGTGGACCATGTATTTGCATATTTGTATCACATATCATTTGATACAACAGAATACAGAACAACTTGAACAATTGAGAATCAGTTACAAATTTCACCCATGAATTTTCATTATTTCTTCTGAATGTTAATTTTTTATAATAAGATCTAAGAAATAGGTAAATTCGTTAATCCACAATCAAACATCAGATACCTTACTAGTATATACAGTAAAATATAATTATAAAAAAAATAAGTGGTGACTAATTATTCCTGAATTAATTGAACAATTGCATTTGCTCCCTTAGTAGGGCATGCATTGTTGGAGCAGAGAACAACACGTTTTTCAAGTTATTTCATTTCATAGAAACTGATGCTTCATGAAATATGTGATAACAAAATCAGTAATAAATCTGCTTTTGAATATATACATGGTCTGTCCATAGTCCATAAAGTAACCCTCCCACTAGAGAATCAATGGGTGTTGAAAATTCATATTTAAATCCCACATGCCATTGAGAAAATATTTCAATAAAGCATCCAGACTCAATGAAAGTTTTTCAAAGGTTACTACCAAAAATTAGATTTGACACATTTTTTAAGCATCAAAAAGTAATGTAATATCTACAAGGGGCTTAGGCTGAAGATAGTATTTTCTTAGAAAATACCATCTTTCAGTCTAATGAAAATTCTTCAAGAGGCTTAGGCTAAAGATGGACTCTAGTAATAAAATATCTACTAGGGGCTTAGGCTGAGGATGGTATTTTCTAAGAATGAAACATGTTCCTGATTGTGTAACAATGTCATTAACATTTGTGGAGATGTCTTTGAGCATTCCTTCCTTTGAAAATTTCCACTCCACTTTCAGCAATTTGGACTCTTACCTCGACTCTTACCAAAGATTATTCATAATTATCACCGTGTTGATATCCAGTGATCAATTATTTTGATATTCACCACTTGCATCACCGTCATCCTGGAAGTGAACAGTAAGTGAAAGTGTGAAAATTTATGTAATATTTTCATAGTTTATAATATAAACCAAATACAGATACCTATAATATATATGGTGTTTGTGAATAGTTGTGAAGAAAACTTCAGAGGGTGATTCCATGTGATATTTTATTAAATGAAGTTCATATAAACATGATGATGTCCTAACCTTTTGAGATAATGGATGTTGTAGTAGGAAGTATGGTTTTTATTTATCAATTTATAAGCTTGCATGGTGCAAATTCTGTATGCTTTGGTGACCAACAAAATATTTCTTATTGAGGTTGTTAAGTATGCTCAATGAGTGTATTGAAAGCACTCCTTTGAAATTTGTAAACCAATTGAATTTTCATTGTTTCCTCAAAAACTAAGGGAGATACAAAATAACAGATAAGAACATTGTCATTCAATCAATGAATATATGGAAATCATAAAAACCAGTGGTCATAAATATCAATCAATTACCCCAATGTGACGCCCTGGAAAAATTATTTTGAATCTGATTACACCACAAGAAGTTCCAAGTTACTATCATCCAAACCACCAAGTTTCATTGGAATTGATTGAGACATTCCAGTAGGCAAATAAAAATCGATTTTTCATGGAACTATTAATACCCTGTATCTGGAAAACGAAGCATATTCAAAGCAAGGACACATGTTTATATGACTTTTATTTCCTAAAATATATCACAAGGTATCACCCCCTGTATAGATTATCATTTTTCCTGTACATTATATAGAATCAGATATTGAGAAAAAAATTTACAAGAACCAAGTATAATGTTCTGATAGAAAATTAACTAAACACAACATTCAGCAATACAGAGTGCTTTCGTAAAGAACTGAATGAATTGATTTTTAGTCAAACTATCCATTTCTGAGGAATATCCTAGAATAACAGATCAATTTTCATTTTCAATTTGCCACATTTTTAACACTATCTTTACAATAAGAGCATTTAATTTATCAGACTCACTCTATACAAACCTTATGTGTAATAAGTTTTTGGAATCAGTGTTCTACCTGTTTATATGTACTGATTTTGTAGTTTGCAGGCAAATAAATATCTTATCTTGAGATGAGCAAATTTCATTAGTTGAGTGAAGAATTCATCACACACATCTGCTTACATGATGATGGAGTCACCCAGGCATCAGTAGGTTTCTAAAAATAATTTTCATATAATAGGTATAATGTATCATCATAGTCTATCATAGTACTCAATAATTAAGTGAGAAGCTGATACCTATGTGAAATCATACAAAACTAATATCCATAAACCAAACAAATTGATATTCACATTGGGAGATTACATATGCTCAATGACTGTGAGAAACTTCTTCCTGCTGGCCCGAAGGAGAACCCAACCTGTTCTTCCACATTCATTCATCATATCAATATTAAATCTACACTTACCCTAAAAATTCCAGTGGATTGATCCTTTTCTAAGCAACTTTTTCCCGTGTTTTGTCACCTTGAATCATTCCTTCTCAAAATGGTTGTTACAGACATTACAATAGTTCTCAATTTTGGAACTTGTAGCACCCAAAGTAAATGAGTGGTAGAATCGGAAGTATCGATTATTAGCATTTGATCAGGGATCAGGGCTCTGATTTCCTTACTTGTGATGATCCTGTAACACTCAATATCGAATGTATCCACACTATCTACTTTGTCGCAAAGAAATATCACTTGAAAATCCAGGAATGGAGATGGTTTCACAATTTCTGGTAGGCACAATAGGAGGAGACAGAGTTTGTTACACATTGATAATCAGAATAAACTACTATAATACTGGGAGCACATCACAAAACTATGTCTATAAACGAAAGGAATATTAGAACAATGAGAATTGAAAAAGAATGATATTTTAGAAAAAAATTCAAAACAAGTCACGATGTCATGACAGCTCTTGACACTGACAACCAGTGACAACTTACATAACCACAAATTTCGAAATTTTTCTAGAAAAAAGTGACGATCATATCGTACGATACGGTAACATCCTCTAGCGGTCCTACACTCAACTGAGATATTGGGAAGACCAGAAATTCCAGCTCACTAGATTTTTTCTCCATATTCAGCAGACAATGCTATATCGAATAGTCCAGTCGGGTTCCAAATACCTAGTTTAAAAAAATACTGAAAATAGAAACTGCTTGAAAATCTACATCCACTTCTGGAAATATTCCTCAATAAATAGGGCACTTGGTACTAGTTTATATACATTATATTTGAAAGTGCATTTTTCAGTATGGCTGAAGAAAGTGATTTCAGGTGGATAAAATCCTAGCTATATATTTATTATTTTTCATTACTCTTGATTTTTCAGTAAATCCAATAACTCTTTGGAAATGTCTACAGAAGATTCTAATTTTTCAAGCAGTGAAAATTTACAAAATGATGGAAAGGAAGACAAACTTTTGTCTGATAATGGGAAAATCGAGAAAAAAACGGATTTCCCTAACACCTGCTATTGGTAAATGGAAACCTACCTATTTTTTCTCTCATCAATTTTTGTAATTTTCAGTGGTAAAGATAGAAATCTGAACATTGTTGAGCTGCTCTGTGCCAACTGTTCCCGTTGGTTCCATGAGTCCTGCATAGGTTATCAGCTGGGTAAACTTGTTCCATTCATGTCCAACTACATATTTCTGTGCAAGAACTGCTCTCCCACAGGGCTGGAAAGTTTCAGAAAGAGCCAAGCACGTAACTATTAATGCATACACAGCAATTTTTCTTGCATTTCAGAACTTACTTATTTCAGAAACACAACAGATGTGTGTAACTGCTATAGCCAACCTCCAACAAGCTAGCATCAAAGAGGGTTCAAATAGGACCATGTTCAGCAAAGACCAAGAAATTATTCCCTACATTGAATACCATTGGGAAGCTTTGACTACCACATCCAGGAGAGTTACTCAATCATGGCATATTACTGTCACCAAAGCCCTCATCAAAGACATTCATATCCTCTTCATATTTGAAGATAGTGGAGCTAGTGGACACAGTTATGGTTTGCTGAATCCTGATGTATCTCAGATAAAACCAAATTATGGGGCTATGATTAAAGGTGGGGTGTTGAGAGTTACTGACATGGGCATTCAACATGGTGAGTCGTTTTTAATTAAAATGTATCCATTGTGTGCTGGGTTAATCAAAATGAACCTGGAAATATAGTTAAATTTTTAATGAGCATCTGATAGTTATCTTTTAATATATTTGGAAAATTAAAATTCATACCTAGTTCATAATCACCCATAACCACTGAAAGAAAAATAAATTTTTCACTTTTCTATGCAATTTTGTTTTGAAATCAAACCAAGGGTTGATGGGTTGAACCATAATAGAAAACCTCAGCATTCCTTAGAATTCTTTGGGAGCCCAGTAGTAGAATTCTGGAGAACAAACAACTAAAATTCACTGGATTCATTTGGAATGCCAGAAATTCCTTGAAAATCCTTGTGTATTCTGATATAAAAAAAAACTGGAATTCCTGAGATTTATTTGGAATTCCATGGAAAATCCCTTGGGTTAACTGCAATGGAATTCTAGTGTACAAACAACTAGAATTCCTTGAAATTCTTTGGAATTCATTGGGTGCACTGTGGTAGAATTCTGATCCAGAAACAACTGGAATTCCCTGGAAATTCTTACAATTCCTTGAAACTCCTTGGGGTTCTTTTGAGGTCTTTGGGTGACATGCAGTAGAATTTTGGTATCTGTTTGGAATTCCTTGGAATCTGTGGTATTTAATCAACTGAAATTGACTGGAGTTTCTTGGAATTCTTTGGATTTTTTTGGGTTAACTGTGGTTTAGACTGTGGTAGAATTCTGATCAACAAACAAATGACATTTTCTGGAATGTACTATAATTCTTTGGAACACCTTAGGATTCCTTTGAAATCTTTAGGTGAACTGCAGTTCTGGTCTATATACAACAAATATACCTTAGATTCATTGTTCAGAATACCAGGGAATTCCTTGAAGTTACTTGGGGATATCATGGGATAAATTGAGGTGGAATTTTGGTGTATAAACAGCTGCCATATTGAACTTGGAATAATGTACTCATCAAACAATTATTCATTCATTGATTCATTCACTAATTCAGTCATCAATTTATTGATTTTGTTCATTCATTCCTTTCTTGCACTTCAAGAGAAAAAAATCCAGTTATGCATGTTTCATTTATTCATTTATTCATTTATTCATTTATTCATTTATTCATTTATTCATTTATTCATTTATTCATTTATTCATTTATTCATTTATTCATTTATTCATTTATTCATTTATTCATTTATTCATTTATTCATTTATTCATTTATTCATTTATTCATTTATTCATTTATTCAGTCGATTTTTTTCAATATTTTCGATTTTACATTTATTTGATCATTTATTTATGCTTCATAATGTATCATGAGCTCCATACAAAAAACCGCCAGTTAATATATAATTTTGATTTTTTTCTCATTCATACCAAAATGATAAAAAAAATGATTGAAATATTTCAAAACACACACTTCCTGTGCTATTTGAAATGATGACAATTCATTGGTATCACTAGTGTGATGATTAGTCCCAACACGCCAATTGTCCTTGAGCTGACCAATCACACTGCAACAATTCAGACTGACAAGGTATCAGACAGAGATAGCTACTGTTCGAGACAAATACGTCACGGCTCCAACTTCCTTTTTGAAATATGGAAAATAGAACTTTTTTTTTCATATTACCAGTATTTCACCTGATGAAGCTACTGTGTTAGCAAAACATGTCGTGTGATTGAAAAGTTTGTGGAAATCTACCTCCTATCCCTATCCTCCCTAGGAACGCACGATGTTCTTTGAACATTATAGGAATTCCCTCTCGTGCGCTCCAAGCGATAAAAAAAAAAACACTTGTTTAAACTAGAACTACAATATTTATTGCAGTCACGTAACTAATAAATACTCAGTTTCAGCGAACGCGAACGTGAATTAGAGAAACGAGAAAAGGAAACAACCCTGGGGATGTAGGCTTGCAAGGGATGAAGGGCAAGGGCGTAGATTTCAATTTTTTATCAATTCTTCGTTCATTTTCTTTCATTTTTCCAATGATTTATACATTTATTCCTCAAAACTCCTTGCATATACCTGTTTCGGACGCGATTATATTTTGGTTCATGCAAAACTGGCTTTTGAGGATTCGAATTTTATTTCAGTTTCTACCTCGGTTTCTACAGATCATTGAAGTTTGTTCGTTGACAAGAGATTATTTTTCCGATCAATTGTCTAAATGACTCATTAATATCTCAAGTCATTCTACACCATGAAAAATGTTATTAACAATTATACCAAATTTCAAGTTTTCTATTCAACTACATGTTTCCAATGCACACAGCCTACGTCAAAATCCCGAATACCAATAAATAATACTAATCTCTTCTTGTAAAAGATATCAGGGTTGGCAGGAATTATTAATTCAAACGAATTAAGTCAGTGAATCAATTCATGAGAAAAAGTAATCCATGAATTCAAACTTTCTCCAATGGTAACAAATTGCATTATTACCTTCAATTTAAACTAGTTGAAACTGAAAAATCCGATGGCATTATGGCAACCTGACCATCATAAATAACAGACAACCGTGGAACGCCCACAGGCGGAAAACTTTTCTAATGAAGATTCTTACATAAGTAATAAGTTGCATATGTACAGTGTGTCCAGTTTTCGATGCTTTTGTGTGATATTTCCGGATATTTCAGTTATCTTCCGAGATAGAACCTTGCGGGTTTCGCGGTCGTGTGCCACTTTTTTGTGAAACTCAAGATGGCCTAATCAGATTTTGCATAACTGTTTCCGTGTATGAGATACAGGGCGATTTTGAAAATTTATGCTTTTTGGACCCCCTCTATCTCTACGAAGTTTCTCAGCAAAAATGTCAAATTTATCATCATCATCCCATATGAAAGTTCACGCAGAATCCAGTGGCGCACTCAACATTTTTTTTCGGGGTATGGTTTTGGAGATACGACTCAAACTTATGATTTTTTGAATGGAACACCCTGTATTTTATAAGCTCATAACATTCCTCATTTCTTTCTCTTCAAAATGATTTATAATGTATGTATATCAAATTTTCAAAAATGCTCTGAAATCACTGAAACATTGAATTTCAATAGTGGGCTATGGATTTTTCTTGTAAAAAAGTTCCAATTGAAGGAATATTCATTTTGATTTTTCCATAAAGAGGACAAAAACAATACCAACACTAATCAACTAAGAAAACACAAAAAATTATCTACCCGATAGCAACAAATAAATAGTAATAAAAAGTTCATAATGTAGAATAAGCACCAGATTAAATATTTACAAATACAATTGAATTTCGGAATTATTCAATAACTCATTCACTGAATTGTTCAAATTGATGTCCTTTTTCCATAACACACAATTGACACAGTTTCTCAATACAAGACGTATACAGTAAGAGTCCAGGAATTACAAAGATATCCTTTAATGATTTTGAATGCATTAAGACGTATTGAGAAAGCGTGCAAGGGAAAGTGGACATCAATTTGAACAATTCAATGGATAAGTTACTTATTAATTTCGAAATTCAATTGTCTTGGTGAATATTAAATCAGGTGCTTATTCTAGAATATGAACTTTTTATTACCATTCATTTGTTGCTATCAGGTACCTAATTTTTGTGTTATCTCAATTAACTAGTGTTGCGATTGTTTTTTTCCTTTTCATGGAAGAATCAGATGAAATATTCCTTCAATTGGAACTTTTTTTAAATGAAAAATCCATAGCCCACTATTAAAATTCAATGTTTTAGTGATTTTGGAGCATTTTTGGAAATTTTATACCTATTCATCATATTTCATTTTGATGGGGAAAAAATAAGGAATTTAATGAGCTTATAAAATACAGGGAGTTCCTTTTGAAAAAAAATCATAAGTTTGAGTCGTATCTCCGAAACCATACCCAGAAAAAAAAATTGAGTGCGCCACTGAATTCTGCGCAAAATTCTGTATGGGATAAGATTCCAATTTGACATTTTCGCTGAGAAACTTCGTAGATATAGAGGGGGTCCAAAAAGTATAAATTTTCAAAATCGCCCTGTATCTCATAAACGCAAACAGTTATGCAAACTCTGATTAGGCCATCTTGAGTTTCACAGAGAAGTGGTACGCATGCCTGATTTGTTCCCGATTTCGGCAGATTTGGCATTTCATACCCATGCTGGAGGTATAAATACACCATATTATAGTTGAGTATTTTTATTCTGATCCTAAGGATAACTTGTTTTTGAATAATCACGGCCAGCAATACTTTTTTGTCTCACACAACGATATTGTTTTCCTTCATTTGATCACCGAGCCAAACACAGTGGGATATGGAGAGAGATATTATAATTATTGATATGCTCACCAACCTAGCATTTTCACTTCTTTTTCCTATACCTGGCACTGGCGCAGTATTTACTATTAGGGCTGACACCTAGTAAAAATAAATTCATCGATTCATCGATTCAATAGAATTTAGGAATGGGTCACTCTGTGGTTGTATTTATATTGAAACTACAATTCGAACATCCTTGAAGATTGAATAAACCTGATCTGTAAATGCGGTAAAATGCAGGTAGAATGTTCTCACCACACGGATTATTTCTTGCATTGCATACAAATGACACGGCATCCACGTTTTGGGTATAGTATTGAAGTGTTATTGAATTCGTGCCTGTAGTATCTGATGACATTATGCATGTCAATACAAATTGTGACAGAGTAAAGTAATCTGAGGTCTTGCTTCTATCTACCCATATTATTATAATAAAGGTATTCTTATAAGCTGTCTAGTAAGTCACATTGGTGGTTACTTCACATATTTATTTTAGTCAATTCTTTCGGTTGCAGGAAAAATAGCATGTTTCATTCGTATCAAACGTGACTTTGTTTGATTCGCAAATTTTGCTTTCGCTCGGCTTTGCTAGACCTCGCATATGCAAAATTCGCTAATGTAAAAACTTCACAAACGATGAGATTTCTCAGTCACACGACATGTTCTAACACCGTAGCTTCGTCTCGTGGGTGATGCCTCGCTCACAAACTCACTCACTTCTCTGGAACACCTTAAAAAAGTAGGCGATCTGGCTCTATTTTATAGATATTTTCATGGACGATGCTCTTTTGAAATATTAACAATTGTTCCTCCCTTGGCTGTCACACATTGGAACACATTGCCATGGGAGGTGTTCCCCGAGGCATATAACCTGCAGAAATTTAAGAAGAACACCAATTCCTACCTCATTTCTCTTGGTTCTCACGATGTTCTCTGAACATTACAGGATATCCCTTTTCGTGAGAACCAGAACATAAAAAAAAACAATGAAGCTTCGTTTGGTGAAATACACGAGATTTGAATATCTGTTACCGATTTATAAATAGTATTATTAATACCTAATAATAAATGCTTTTATTGTCTCAAAGGAACAAAAGGCAGAGTTCAACTCGCCGATAAATCGACAGTTGCTCTTCCACTCAACCATAATTTGTTCATCTTAACACGGATTTTCATATCGATACTGATTTTGGCCATTAAAAACACGTACTTTTCATTATGAAACGTATTTTTGGCCTATAGAAACACGTACTTGGGTATAATCAAGTCTACTTGCTTGTTTGGGCTGTAGAAAAGTTGGCGATCTGGCTCTATTTTATAGATATTTTCATGGACGATGCTCTTCTGAAATATCAACAATTGTTCCTCCCTTGGCAGTCCCCGCGTGATTAACACGTCGAGTTGAGGCTTCGCACCCCTTCGTGGTCACTTTGGAGACCTGCACAACATCTCTTTCCAAAGACTCGTTCATCCAACGAGCAGCGAGGCTCTGGAACACATTGCCATGGGAGGTGTTCCCCGAGGCATATAACCTCCAGAAATTCAAGAAGAACACCAATTCCTACCTCATTTCCCTTGGTTCTCACGATGTTCTCTAAACATTACAGGATATTCCTTTTCGTGGGAACTAGAACATTAAAAAAAATCACAAGACATCAAAAGTACAGGCAATTCATAGACTGTAGATGTTGGAATTTGTTGGAATATAAAAAGTTTGCATTTTGCAAATATAAATACAAATAGTTTGTATTCTGTTTGGTTTTTCTTTAATTTTATTTGGGAATAATTCAAGAAAGTCCGAATTAGTTCAAAAGACTTTCTAGACTATCCTTATAAAAATCATGACTCAATCCAACCCTTGTAATAAATCACGCAAACCATAACAATCTCATATCTGCGATAATAAAGATAAGAGCGATGCACGAAAAATCTTTACGATTCGCAAGTAATAATAATGTCAGTTTCACTGAACGCGAACGTGAATTCGAGAAACGCGAAAAGGAAGTACCCCGGCGATGTGGGCTTGCAAGGGAAGGAGGCCATGGGCGTGGATTTACTCATTTTTTGATTATTTGATTCTTTAATTTTTTTGAAATTTTCTAAAGTTATTTCATTTTTTCAATTTTTTATTTTTTGATGTCTTCATTCATTTTTCTAACTCCTTGCATTCCTATTTCGGACCCGATTATATTTTGGTTCATGCAAAACAAGCCTTCGAATATTATTAGTTTCTACAAATATTTTTTCAATTTGTTCATCAGTGATGATTATTCACAAGATACCAGTTTTTCGAACAATTGTCTGATTCAACAATATATTTTCATGTCATCGCTACAGCATGGATTATATTATCTAACTATACATGTTCTAAAATTTCCAATGCACACAGTCCACTATAGTCATCCCGTATTTTATCAGCATTCCGAATACCAATAATACTAATTTTCCTGGTAGTAGTTATAAGCAGGGTTGGAACGAATTGATTCATATGAATTCAATCCGTAATTTAACTTGTGAATAATTAATTCAAATGACTATTTTCAAAGAAGTTTTGCATTGATTCAAACTTTCTTCACTGGGAACAACTCGCATTATTACTTTTAGTTTAAACTAGTTCAAACCAAAAAAGTCCAATGGTATTGTGACATCCTGAGCATCATAAATAAAAACCTTGGAGCGCCCACAGGAGAAAAACTCGACTTTTCTAATGAGGACTTTTAAGTTGCATGTTTATGTATTTATTTGAAAGGAATATTCTCAGATAAATTATTATGGAACTTCCAAGCTCTTCAAGATCAGAGTTTATACAATACTTCTCCTATACATTTTAATTTTCATTTCATAAATATTTCCATTTGGGGACTAGCATCAGATGTAAATCGGATCTTCATTATGCAAAAACGTTTTTTGCGTCTGATTTTTGATGTCAAATATAGAGAATCTTGCAAAGAATAACCGTATTCTTACACTACGATGCATTTACCTTTATAAAACGCTAAGTTATGTTCATTTAAATTCCGTATCTTTCATGCAGAATAAAGAAATCCATCATGTATGTTCATAATTTATCTGAGAATATTCCTTTTCAACACTTTCATACCCAATCAGGGGGTTCAAACTTGAACGATGGAAACTTGTGATTTTTATAGACCTCTAATCGCAGATTCGTGATAGGGTCTCAATTCAGAATTCATTTCCACGCCCTGTATGATGAATGTCAATTTATCATACACCCAAAAGCAAATCCATCATCATTTTACAAGGAACAGAAATGATATTTCCATTTGACCAAATGTAACTATTCCGGGTATATAAAATCCCCAAATTACTCAGGAACAAAATATTTCAATTTACGTCCCCAAACCATCAAAGAAGAAAAAAAATATGTGAAATTTAAAAAGCTCCTCAAAGAATATCTTCTAACAAGTTGCTTTTACTCCCTCAAAGGGTATGAGAACCTCTCTTAATATGATGTATTTGCTGTACTATTCTTGAGTACTTTGTTTGTATATTTGTTTTTTTTTTTTTTTTCGACGTGTCACATATACAATTTGTATCAAAAATGACGAAATAAACTTGAACTTGAACTTTCAATACTGAACATATTGGTAAGTTATATTCTTGTATCATAATACATCATTATTATATGTATATATAATATATTATTATTTATCAGATCTGAGAGATTGTCAATTCTCAATTTCAGAGGATTTTTATTTTTCATGCTCTCCTTTTGGCCGTTCAACAGATATAATTCAATGTTCGACGTGGCGAATAGTTGTTTTCTGTTGAAACTTGGATGGAAACTTGTTATTTTTATAGACCCTCAATCGCAGATTCGTGATTAGACTTCTTCAATTCAGAATTTATTTTCACGTCCTGTATGAGGAATATCATTTTGTCATACATCCGAAAATATGTATTTATTATTTCTCATTCAAGCAACAATTTCAGTTTGTTTGGCGAAAATTTCCTGTTTTTTATGGTTATGCCTCAAAACATTTACTGCCATGTCGGTCTATAGGACCGAGAAAAAATATCCTGACGTGCCGCCTCGGTCTCATAGACCGGGATTGAGGTTGATACACCAGGCCGACTCGGCCTATGAGACCGAGACAATTGAACGACTCGTGAAGCCGTCGGTCTGAATGGGCGTGTACACCTTAGTAGAACTTTTAACTCCAACCATGTTTATAATGATCCTATTATACATAAATAATGATTGACGACATAATTCGATCGAAAAATTAACTGGAATGTTTTATTTTTGCACATAAATAATAGTATCTTCTGAAAACGGACCATCTTATGACGTAGAAACCTCATCTCGCCATAGTTAAAAGAAAATACCAAACGCCCGACGGAGACTGAGGCAACTGATATATTAATTCTTCCAACTGTGATCTCGCGCTTATTCACTCTGTCAGAAATCACGTATCATTCATATCTGTCTGGAATAGTCTTGTTTTAGTATTAGGGTTTTGACGTCACATCATCGCCTCGTTTACAGAGGTCCGAAAAATCGGGGATTTCAATAATTTTTTATAAAACGTAGGGAGCTCACAGCAAGAAACGGTTTGCGGTGTTGAGCTAGTTTGAGTGAGTTCTATCGAATTTTGATGTAACAATTTTTTGTGATATAAGCCCATTATTGTCAATATTGCGGAGAAAGTAAATATAATCGAATGTGAGTGTACTTAATCTATATATATATTCTTATGAAATTTTCTGCAACAATCCAGGAAAAATACTGGTTCTTCAGGACATACTTAACAGAAGGTGCGTTATTCATTTGAAATTAGGGGCTGATCTCTATCCTCTGACTCAGTGAATTTATACGATCTTGAAATCTGCTCATTTTCTAAACTAAACAAATATCACTTACACAATCGAGATACACGTGACATATTCAAAAAAGAAAGTTGAGAGAAGTATTTTGTACAGCACTAGACCACTAGACCGAGGCCGAAGTCGGCCGAACCGAGCTACCAGACCGACGCGGCGTACACAGGTATACATATTATACATATACATGAGTGCCGAGTCGGTCAATAAGACCGAGCTGACATTTTTGAAGTTTTAGGATCTAGGGTCCCAATTATCAAAAAGCTACATAGAGTCACTGATGGTTGCTGGGACAAATTTTTGAATTTTGCTTCGGCTCTGACACCAAAAGTGTGAATATGAGCCCGGCAGTCAACGAGTTAAGATTTTTTATTCACGACTAATATATTATACTTGTGGTTTTTGAAGTATAATGCCATATATTAATCCCGCAGGGAATAAAGACTATTAATCCCTCGCCATTATTCCCTGCGGGATTAATATATGGCATTATACTTCAAAAACCACAAGTTTATATATTAGTCGCAAATAAAGTAGAGTATACTACTCGCAATAATGGCTATTATTCTCTCGGAATGTTACTCCCTCGCCGCTAACGCGGCTCGATTCGTAAAAAATCCTCGAGAATAATAGCTATCATTATTGACTCGTGGTATAATCTACTATTAAATACTGTCTGTAGGTTAATCGAGGAGGTGGTACATTCATTATTCCAAATTTTTTGGGATTTTCTCTCCTCGTTTCTATAAAACAAAAATATGAATATTATTTCAATATACGTGTAGTAAGGACAAATCAGATGATTTGCCCCAAAATGTCACTGCGTTTAAATAATTTTCCTATCAGAGAGACTAAAAGAAAAATTCACTAGCTTGTCAGTGACAATTTGTATTGAAAAAAAGTTTGAGGAAGAGACATAAAGGTATATAGAAAAAGTATCAAAACTGAAATTACAATGAGATCAATTCTAACTCAAACAAAGCCGAAAAATGAAGAACAATCGTCAAAAAATTGTATTTACAGTATACCTTGTGTTTGTGGAAAGTTGTATACAGGTGAAACCAAGAGACCTCTTTCAGTAAGGACGAAGGAAACATAAGTACAATATAAAGAAAAGAAACATCGATAAATCGAAACTAGCTGAAGATATCCTTACTGAAGACGGACAACATATGGCAGAGTGGAATAATATTAAAATCATTGGAAAAGAAGATAACAACCAGAAGAGAAAAATCAAGGAATCTGCTTGCATTCTTCTGAACGGAGACAATAGCATTGCTTTATGTTCAGTTGATATAGACAGAACATGCTATTCACTACTAAAATCTGAACATGAAAATGGTAAATTCAAGATTAATTAATGAAAACATCCTGTAACTCATTTGATTGCTAACGTCACCAATTGTCATTGAAAACTGAACAGCTTAAAGACATATTATACGACTTTTGAAATAATCTCTTCTCATGTTGAAAACGGGAGCAGAATCGGCCCCGAAACGTCCAAAGATAAGTGAAAATTTGATATTTTTTCTATATACCTTTATTTCTCTTCTCCAAACTTTTTTCAATACAAATTGTCACTGACAAGTTAGTGAATTTTTCTTTTAGGCTCTCTGATAGGAAAATTCTTCAAACGCAGTGACATTTTGGGGCAAATCATCTGATTTTTCCTTACTACACGTATATTGAAATAATATTCATATTTTTATTTTATAGAAACGAAGGGAGAAAATCCCAAAAAATTTGGAATATTGAGTGTTAAGATTCTTGAAGAGAGTAAAAACTTGAATTTCTTTCAGGTTAATATTTTTGTTTTGGGAATTAATTCTGACTTATTCCAACCCTGGCTATAATTTGTATAAGTCACGCATACCATAACAATCCCATATCTGCGATAACAAAGATAAGAAACATCGATCGATGCACGAAAAATATTTACGATTCGCACGTAATAATAATGTCAGTTTCAGCGAACTCAAACGTGAAATCGAGAAACGCGAAAAGGAAGTACCCCGGCGATGTGGGCTTGCAAGGGAAGAAAGGCAGGGGCGTGGATTTGGGAGTGGCGAAACTGCCTGCTCACGGCTACCCCTTGGATCATCCCTTCAACAAGGACGGGTACAGATATTTGTTGGCGGAGCCTGATCCTCATGCTCCATTCAGACAGGTACTGATTTCGAAATTTTCTGAAATTTTCATACACTACTCCAAAGAATTAAGGTGCATTTTCATCAAAACTACTTGTCTGATCTGGACTCTATTTTCATGAATGACAGATTATATCCTTAATATTGGCATTTATTTATTTATTTATTTATTCCATTCTTTGCTATAAACATTACATTGCATCTCATATAAATATAAATATAATCATTTACATTAACAATGGAATAACATGAATAATCAGACAGATTCATATCTGGTATGAGATTATTCATGCATAATCAAATTAAATTATAGTTATTGAAATAAACAACAGAATCAAAAATAGTTATGTATGCAACAAGTGCAAAAAGTGAATGTTTATTGCACGAGTTGCAAAAAATGATTTATTGAGGTGCGGCACTAGGTGTAGGAAAATGAAAAACGCAACTTGAATACTAAAAAATTTGTTCTAAAATTTGTTCTAAAATTTCTAAAATTTGTTTTATCCGTCATTCGGTTGCCCCCTTACGAGCAACCCTCAAAAGTCTTCGAAAGTCTTGTGCGAGCAAGGAATACTTATTATTAATATCGATTTGCATTGAAACAGGAACTAATACGTTATGAACAATTTAACTCAAACTTTATTTTTACCCTCAATGTTGAAAGTGAATGAACAATTGGTGCAATTTTCAATATGAATATATGACGTTTCTATAACCACAGTTGCAATATAAAAAATGTTTGTCATAATGGCAGCACGTTGAAGTAGAATGACAGATGAGTGCAATAGAAAAACTTCTTTTTCCACTAAATATAGTTCGATAAAGTTCTGCTTTTTGCATAAATGTAGAAAAAAATAATAATGAAACAACAAAGCTCATGAAAAGTACATTATGACATGATGAAATAAATTAGTGAATGAGAAATCATTCACTCAGGTTTGATTTTCTCTTTGCAAGAGGATATGTTTCTTGACTTTGATTTTGAATTAGGTAATATTTGTGCAACTTTTCATATCATCAGGTAATTTATTAAATTTAGAGATAGCTCCGTGAGTGAACTTTTTTTGACCACGTGTAGAATTAGTAGCATCAAGATGAAACAAGTCATATTGTCTAGTATGATGTTTATGGATTTGAGAATTCCTTACCAATATAAAGTTAAATTTGAGGTGTTTGTTGATGATATCAAGATAAATTTTGAGAGTATTTATCAGATAGTGCTCTTCCAAAGAAAATGTATTTGTTTCTTCATAAGGTTGATTTGATGGGGTTTCATATGGAAGATGATACAGTACTTTTAATGCTTTTTTCATATAGTACAGATATTTTGTTGAAATTATTCTTGGAACATGAACCCCAAATATTTATGAGATTGTTCATTTTACTACGGATGTGAGAGTATAGAGTATAGTATTTGCTATATTTGGGATAAGTTTTGGACATCTTCTTAAGGCACCAACTATGGGGGACATTTTTTTTAGAGCATGCCAATATGCTTGTCCCATGCCAACTTTTAATCAATCCAAATACCAAGGTATTTGGTATTATGCAGTTTGTTTCAATCTTCCATTTTTTATTCCAATATTCAAATCAATATTTTATTTATTTCTTTGATGAAAAATTATATATTGGGTCTTATTAACTGTATTCCCATAAAAACCTCCTTTTTAATAATACCGGGAGTAGCAATAGTAGCTTATGCTCCATTCAGACAGGTACTGATTTTGAAATTTTGTAAAATATTTATACATTACCCCAAAGAATCAACGCACAACCAAAAAGTATCCGAAAGTTTGAGGTTATTTTTCGTCAAAACTACTTTTCCGATTTGGACTCTGTTTTAAATTACAGTTTATATCCTGAATATTGGCATGCAAACTGTATTTCCATAAAAACCTCCTTTTTATTAATACCGAGTGTAGCAATAGTAGCTCATGCTCCATTCAGACAGGTACTTATTTCGAAATTTCTGTGAAATTTTCATACACTTCCCCGAACAATTAACGCACCACCAAAAAGTTTCCGAAAGTTTGAGGTGCATTTTCGTCAAAACTACTTGTCCGATTTAGACTCTATTTCGAATGTTTATATCCTTCTAAATATTGGAATGCAATCTGTATCTTCATAAAAATCTCCTTTCAATTAATACCGGGTGTAGCAATAATAGCCTGTTTTCTTCATCTAATTTGAAAGTATGTAAAAACTTCACAAACGGTCATCAAAAACTGGACTCGCAGAATTTGATTTATCAGCCAAAGCCGCGGCGGACATTCAAATGACATAATTTTCAAAACATAATGTCACCATGTGTGTTTTAAAATAAATATCAAATTATGTCCGTTTTATTTAAACTTTTTATTTCACTACACTTTAAAGGTCGAGTGTTCTCATTGGGAAACCCTTTATTATCTATTCAAATAGAAAGAGATGATTCTATACAAAACAAGTTCTATGTCATGTTCTGTTAGAGCGATTAAGACTTCTATTTCACATCTGTTTAATTCAAATCAATAACAACATTCAGACTTCCTATTATGTGTTATCATCCATATGTACTATTTTTTCACTTTTTCTAATTTCTTCCTTTGTTGTTCCTATATGTTGAATTGTAGAGGTATTTGAGGGTTAAGTGGTAGAGCAATTCAGTGGACGGAGTCATCTAGAAACTGAGTTGAACTTCGCCCTTTGCTTCTGAAAATTATTATCCACCCATACTTTAAATATCATTTTCTATTCAGAAGTAATAAAGACGTTTATTATTATTATTATTATTATTATTTTCTCCTGTAGGAGTTCGACGAGAGCTCCGACTAGGCTAGCAATCGAATCCCCTGCTAGGATAGGTGAAACACTGCACCATAAGTTGTGTTTGCGTAGTAAAAAAATCAAACTTTGGAAGATACTTGCTGATGTAATTTGAACAAATATAGATTTGATATTCAAATGAATGATGAGAAGCCTATTCACATTAGCTTTCTAACAATTATTTCAAGTGTGACGTGTAGAAAACCCAACATAAGCTTGTCAGGAGTAACCATACTTTTGGAGACATCCATTCCGATGCTTGGTATTACTATCAGCAATAACCTTTCTTGGGAAAATCACGTGAGATCAATTGCTAGAAGTGCATCCCAAAAACTTGGTTTTCTGTTCGGGCCAGGAGTTATTTCACTTCCAGTCAGCTGCTTATGATCTATAAGGCACAGATCCGGCCTGTCCTGGAATACTGTTCCCATATTTGGAGTGCAGCACCCAAGCATACCCTGAAACTGTTGGATTCTGTCCAAAAAGATCAATTCGTCTCGTGGGTGATGCCTCGCTCAAAAACTCACTTCTCTGGAACACCGTAGAAAAGTTGGCGATCTGGCTCTATTTTATAGATAGTTTCATGGACGATGCTCTTCTGAAATATCAACAATTGTTCCTCCCTTGGCAGTTCCCGCGAGATTGACCCGTCGAGTTGAGGCTTCGCACCCCTTCGTGGTCACTTTGGAGACCTGCAGAACATCTCTTTCCAAAGACACGTACATCCAACGAACAGCGAGGTTCTGGAACACATTGCCAAGGGAGGTGTTTCCCGAGGCATATAACCTCCTGAAATTCAAGTAGATCACCAATTCCTACCTTATTTCCCTTGGCTTGTTCTCTGAACATTACAGAATATCCCTTTTCGTGGGAACCAGAACATGAAAAAAAAAAAGAAGTCCATAGTTCGTCTAAGTGGAGTGAAGTAGTAACTACTACTACAGTTCTCAACACACTAAATGGACCACTCATAATTTGACTCTATTTCGAAGACCTGTATTTTTTGAAAAAATTTACCGATCTTCATGGGGTTTTCGATTTCAGATGTGATTTCATCGGCTTCAAAGAGAGCTAGAACACTCTGGAAAAGTCCGCAGATGATACACTGGCACCTCATCTCGGGATATTTCCGTGATTTCTTTCAAATCATTGGAACAATTCGATTTTTTTTTAAAGTCTTGCATTTCTTGAATTTTTTCTCTAGAACTCCACTTGAGCTGACTATTGGGAAGAACTGTTCTCATGTTTTGTGGAGGACAATGAAAGACGAAAAAAGCACCATTGTGGAATATACAGGATGATAAGAAAATAGGACAAAATCTCATTTCAGTAAAAAAATAAAAAATGGTGACTAAAACCATGGTCCATTCGAGTCAGTATATTCAGAAACGGCCTTCCCGATATTTATTATTTATATTAGACTAATAACTCGAGACGTTCTCGAAAATTCGCCTCTAATTGAAATACAGGATGAACATTTTCAATTCAAACTTGTCGCCTGATATCGATGATTCTTTTCAACTGATTCCCAATATTTATTGCCCAAGTATGAGACACAGAGTATTGTTGTTGAATATACTGAGTGTTCCACAACTTATCTGACAAATTACGAACTCTAGAAAACAATAATGTAAGAGTGTGGTGACCAGCATTATCTCCAGATCTGAATTTGATTGAACATGTGTATTGGAGCCGAATGAAACTTAACCTATCGAGAAGGCGAAAGGCACCCAAAAATAATGACAACCTTATCCAAGCTGTATCAGAAGAATTGGAGGCAATATCAATAGACTTCATCAACAACCTCATAGAATCTATGCCAAACCGATTTCATGAGGTTTTGTTGAATCGGGGAGGCCTACCAAGTACTGAAATTTTAGATCTAGTTGGATTTCCATAATGCTAAAGAATTCTCCAATGTCATATTTCGCCAATAGAGCCCTTTTCGAATAGTTTTTGTGGATATAAAGTGTTATGAATTTTATTTTCCATCTCGTTTTACTTTTATAAATTTTTTATGTGATAGGCTTCTCATGTAATATTGTAGTTGTGGTTGAAAGTTGTCAGATAAAATAAATATGGAACACTCAGTATTTTGAACAACAATACTATGTGTCTCATACTTGGGCAATAAATATTGGAAATCAGTTGATAAGAATCATCGATATCAGGAAACAAGTTTGAATTGAAAATTTTCATCCTGTATTTCAATTAGAGGCCTAATTCTCCAGAATGTCCGTTTCTGAATATACTGAATCGAATGGGCCATGGTTTTAGTCACCATTTTTAATTTTTTTTACTGAAATGAGATTTTATCCTATTTTCTTATCATCCTGTATATTCGACAATAGTGCTCTTTTCGTCTTTCATTGACCTCCACAAAACATGAGAAAAGTTCTTCCCAATAGTCAGCTCAAGTGGAGTTCTAGAGAAAAAAATCAAGAAATGAAACTTTCGAAAAAGAGTCAAATTTTTGTTCCATTGACCAATTGAGGAGAAATCACGAAAACGTCTCGAGATGGGGTCCCAGTGTATCATAATATGACTGACATTTGATCAGAAAAAAATTTCTCGAGTTCTGGCAGCATTGGAAATGTAGACCACAGTGTTATGGTTCCACTTTACACTCTGTGTGAGTTTTGTTCTGCGGACTTTTCCAGAGTGTTCTAGCTCTCTTTGAAGCCGACATCTGAAATCGAAAATCGCATGAAGATCGGTCCCTTTTCTCAAAAAATACACGTCTTCGAAAACGAAATTATGAGTGGTCCATTTAGAGTGTAGAGAACTGTAGATGACTTCGAGTATTATTTAGTAGTTTCTATTAATTCCGTTTCTTTTAGGAGTTCGACGAGAGTTCTGATTGGGCGGGCAAGCCGATCCCCGGCTGGTTGTACCGCACCTCGATACCGACCGCGGTCCTCTTGGCACTGCACGACCGCGCGCCGCAACTGAAGATCTCCGAGGACCGGCTCGCGGCTACCGGGGACAAGGGGTACTCCACCGTCAGGGCGACGCATTGTGAGTATTATCAATAATAATAATGATTATTCCACCCATTTCAAAAGACACGTTTTTGATTGATTGGAATATATGTGTTGATGATGAAAGGGTGTCGGACGTTGTGGCTTTTTATTCAGTGACCCTTACTTTGGCGCTGTTCGGACAGAGACTACTGTGGTATTTGTTTCGTATGTCTCGGGCGCCAGATTCTTGATAATGGTGATTTACTTCTCATACTTCTGCAGACAGTGGAGGGAGGTACAGGAGATGATTACTAGTGATTAGCTCACCTTGGAACCTGCTATAGTAAACCATGGGTCAATGCTATTGAATCGATCTGGAATAAATAAGGAGCCAAGGGAGTGTAGGCTTTAATTACAAACCCTGGAATACACACAGAAACACAATTCCAAACGAATGAAACATTCAATTTGTATTGATTTCTCCTTTTCCTTCAATTTCCTCTAATATTTGCAATATCGGACTTGTAGTGAGGTTAATCATCTTTTTTCATCAATGGCAAATATTCATGAATCACAACCACAGAGTGGATACAGAGCACCGGGACACCAGCGCACAGGACAGGAAGACTCAAGGAAAATAAGAAGAAGACTTGGCAACTAACCATGTCAGCCGTCAGTCAATAGTAATAATCAATTTGACAAATGAAAAATTAAATTCATTCAATAATTCATTGGAAATGAAAAGAATGACCACAGAGAAAGATGTATGAAATATTTGCTCACAAAAAAACTCTTAATCCCAAATATAATTTCTGGATACACAGGTTTGGTGAGTATCGGGTATGAAAAACAACAGGAATTAAATGAAAATATATACAGGGCGAATAAAGGTGAAAAATATTATACAAACTTACATGTGCAACACGAAATCACCATACATTAATATTTTACACTGGCTTCAAAAGAAATATGAGAGCACTAAGAGAAGAGCGTGAAGAGCCCGATTTCTCAGTTGTCTTCCGTATTTATACTCCCCATCACATCAGCCTGGGTGCAAGGACAGCTCAATCCTAGATTCTGATTGGTCGAAATCCTCAACTATGTCTGCAGGAACTAGCAGGAACAACTCACAAAAATGCGAAAAAAAAATCTTCAACCCTGACTGGAACAGAATCTACTACGCTTGCTAATGCTACGAATGAATTTGATTGGAAAATTTCCAATAACAAGAAAGTTAGGACCAGGTCATCATCATTTCAACAGATGAATAATTCATCAAAATTTCATATCATAAGCAAAGAGTTGAAAAATATTGAAGTCTAGGGTTGTTATGATGTTCAGCAGAGTTCACTCAGACCAATTGGGTTTCCGGATTTCAAGCTTTCAAACAAGTGAAACTCAACTAGAATCAGTCTCAGGTTCTTAGATATCAATTAAAACCAGTCTAGTAATGAAGTTGGCTCAAAAACTCTTCAAGCCCTTGGATGTTAATTACTAGAATAACTCATTTGAGACACGTCTCAGATTATTTAGATAAGGGGTCAGATAGTCGTGCGGACAGAGTGTCAGTATTCTAATTCGCATTCGTTTGCTGATCGTGGGTTCAATTCCCAGCGACTGCAGAAATTTTTCTGATGACCCAAGAAAGTGTTTGGGATCACACGTTAAAAGGTAAGGCCCCCGTCATTCCTTGCTGACACAAGACTCTCGAAGACTTCTGAGGTTGTTCGTAAGGGGGCAACCAAATGACGGATAGAACAATTTTAAAACAATTTTTAGAACTGAAAATAAAAATAATAATAAAAACAAAAATCTCATGAAAAGTACATTATGACATAATGAAATAAATTAGTGAATGAGAAATCATTCACTCAGGTTTGATTTTCTCTTTGCAAGAGGATATGTTTCTTGACTTTGATTTTGAATTGGATGATATTTGTGCAACTTTTTATATCAGGTAATTTATTGAATTTTGAGATAGCTCCGTGAGTGAACTTTTTTTGACCGAGTGTAGAATTAGCAGCATCAAGATGAAACAAGTCATATTGTCTAGTATGATGTTCATGGATTTAATAATGATTTTCGAAAATTCCTTCCGCTATGCGCTCCTGTGGTTTCCAAGCGACATATTTTGATCCTCAAAATCACTTCTCACTTGTTGTATTACAATATGGTAATCAATTCATTAGCCACTTTGGTACAGTATGTATCTGTGATAAGTCATAATATCAAGAACTAAAAAAATGTTGTAAAATCCATATAAAAATATGAATGAATTGCAAAACATTACAAACATAAAAACGCACAGACAACAGCCTCACTGACAAAAAAATGCCCCAAGATAGCGTCACTAATAATTGCCCGATTTTGAAACAAAGAAGAAAAGATATGACATCAGATACTATGAGTAGGCTCTAATCATTACTTTTTCAAATTTCAATTGTAATGTCAGCAACTGTCAATTTGTTTTTAAATGGAACCATATAACTTTCAATTCTTTTTGTGAATACAGTGATGTTGAAATATATTCAAAATAAAAAATAAGTGCTCAGTTGTCACTGTTTCATTTATCAGATATTTCAAACCCATTTTACACATACTGATTGCTCTATGGAATATAAAAAGATCATCATACGACGTAAAATTATAATTCAATTCATGAAATCATTGAGTGAAATAATCTCAACAAATACAATTCTTTTATTGATGATTATCGAAAATTCTTTTTTGTTTAAACTTCCGGCTATGCTCTCCTGTGGATTCGTATTTTGATGATCATCAATACATTTTTTGTATTTCATATAAGATAATCCACAAAGGTAGGTATAGTCTTTAACTGCTTTCTGCTATATACAGATGACCAGGAAGCCCCTATATCCTGTGAGATATTTTCAATTATGCAAGAATAGTTTTCAACATTTGAGGCCTGTTCGTTTGTGGTTGCTCTACCTGCTAAACTATGGGATCAAAATCAACTTCAGCAAGTTTAGCAACACAAACGAACAGAGCGTTGGTTTGAAATTAGTCTTCACATCTCCTATTATTGCAAAACTCAATGTTATCTGATTGGTTATTGAATATTAATTGATCAATCTGATATCCGTCGATATAAAGGCGTCACCAAAGGCACCTGGTACTTCGAGACCACCATCGAAGAGATGCCGGAAGGCTCCGCAACCCGGATCGGCTGGGGCCAGGACTACGCGAACCTGCAGGCGCCGCTCGGCTACGACAAGTTCGGGTACTCTTGGCGCTCGAAAAGGGGCACCAAGTTCCACGAGTCGCACGGCAAGAGGTACGGCGAGGGGTACGGGGAAGGAGACACGCTCGGGGTGATGATATCGCTGCCAGAGAACGGGAAAACCACTAAAATGTTGCCCGGGACTTATAAAGATAGGGTGAGTTTTAGTGCCATCCATCAATATACTGTTACTATGAAGTTCGGGTTTAGTTTTTCGAAAAACACTTTTAGCTACATGAGCCGGCTCAAAGGACCATGTAGGATTTTGTCTACGGAAATTTGAGGCTGTTTTCCACTTGATACAGCTAGGTGTAGTAGTTTGCTAACTGAATTATAATTTTTTTCGAGGAAAAAACAGAATAACACAAAGTCGGTCGACCACAAAAATTATATCAACAAATCAAGTTTGTGTGAATAGTTTCGACTCAACGGCCATCTTCAGACACATAAAATACCTGTTACGATTATGCAATTACAAATAGACAATAAACAATTGAGGAAAAAATTACCCAAGAAGACATGTGGAGATGCGTTTAACTAAAAACTAGGTCAAAAACCGGAAAAACAGACAAGTAATCAAGTATGTTGTTCTTCAAATCGACTAAACAGCCAAAAGAACAAATCAATAATGCAAATCAACATCGTTAAGAGCGGGAAATTGAAATTTGAAATCATAAATCAAAATTAACCCAACAAGATTTTCATCACTGGTGGCCCTTTGACAACAGCCAAAAGCAAAGAATAGGTGAAACATCAGAAAGTGCAGATTGACAAGACAGGATGACATGACAGAATACATGACAGAATGACTGCGTGACAAGTGATACAAACCAAATGAAAGTACTAAACTGTATGACCTAACTAATATTGAACAATGAGAAATTATTGTAGCTAGAATGATTACAGGTAAACAATATATTAATTTGTAAAATGTTAAGATGTAATAAAAAAATGTGATTCTCACGTGTTGTAAGATATAAATCGAATCATTCTCGCGTATTAGTTTCGGCTGCAAGTTGGGGTACTCGTGGCGCTGGAAAAGGGGCACCAGGTTCCACGAGTTGCACGGCACGAGGTACGGCGAGGGGTAGGGGGAAGGGGACACGCTCGGAGTGATAATAGCGCTTCCAGAGAACGGGAAAACCACTAAAATGTTGCCCGGGACTTATAAAGTTAGGGTGAGTTCCGTAGAATCTTCAAAGGTTTCAGTGTCATTCATCAATATACTGTTACGATAAAGTTCGGGTTCAGTTTTTCACAAACACTCAGTAGGAAACTTACTAACTACGATATACAATACACGATACAGAATCACAATAACTACATCTCTCACTAATATAACTCTAAAAACACCTTTAGCTACATGATCCGGCTTTTTCGGTGAATGGCTGCTATCCACTTCCTAGACAGGTCAACATCCAAGGTGACACTAAAACGATGAACTTTTGGAGCATTCCTATAATTTCCTCAGTACTCTGGTACACAACACTCATAAAGCTCTGTTATTTCGGTCAACACAACACAAGAGAGAGAAAGAGAATATGCTTCATTGTCTAAAGATGTAAAATTATATTGACAAAGTAATAAAAAAACTAGAACTGGAGGAAATCGCTACTAACAACACAATCATTTTGAAATCTATTTGAAATTCAAACACTAGTTAAACGTAGGTCATAAAGGATTCATTACAATATATCAAAATATTCCTATTAAAAATGATTTTATGGTTAATATGTATCATTGACTCTGTAAATCATGAAAGGATTTATCCGAAAAGAGTGCTTATATTCTCTTTTTGAATTCAATTACTGAATCTCTAATTAGAGCTGATGATGGAATTGGTAACTTGATGTTACCAGCTTGCCGGGTGGCATGATGTGTAGAGGTAGTGTCAAATTAGCCTAGATGTATTTTTTGAAATTTTTTCCAAGTATAGACCCCTGAGGTACACCACATTCTACAGTGGACTCATCGGAGTATGTTGTTGTTTTCACAACCCGTGAATCCATAGTGGTAAAGCTTCTGCAACAGTATTCCGTGGTTCACACAGTCGAACGCCTTAGACAAGTCACAGATTACTGCCGCAGTAACTTCACCTCGATTTATCTCTTGGTATACGTCAAACAAAGAAGAAAAAATTGCATCATTTGTATCTTTTCCAGCTTGAAAACCAAACTGAGCATTGGGTATGATTTTATTTTTAACCTAAAATGCCGATAATCCATAAAACATTGTTCAATCTGATGAATATTCAACAAAGGTATTCGATCCTGCGTTAGTGAACATACCAAAATCGCTACTGAGTCTGAAGGTCTTTTCGGAAACCTACTCGGATTGGCTCGATCATTAACCTGCACGTTCGTTTACCTAACCCGAGTTGCATACCCGTATTCGTGAACTTCGGTGTTGCTTTCTCGATCACTTACTCAGGTTTGTCTATAGTATCCGTACTCGACAGCAGGAGTCTACAAAGCCACCGCATGCGCATCACCAAATAATAAAATTTGGTTATATTCATTTGTTTTCCGTATTTTATTCTGATTTCATTCTGTGTGTTGTTCAAGCTAAATGTCATGAATAACAGGAACATCACAATCTTCCCAACAATATCAGCACTAACTTCGAGAATTGTTTTAAAGATGATGAATGATGACATGCTGAAAGGCAATGAATGAATACTCTCCTAAACGAAGACGAGTTTGTATTCAGTGTTTTCAGATCCAACCCTGAGTGACCCAGCAAAAGATTTTGACCCATGGCACGCCAAGGTCCATTACTTCATACGTCCGTAATCTATATTATCTGGGTAGGTGATCTAAGTCAGATCTGAGTGATCCGTCACGTGATCTATTTGGATCGGGTTGGTGACCTGTGTAAGTTTCCGAAATTACCTTAAGTAAAAATATAGCTAAAAATCTGAAGGAAACTCCCATGAAGTAATGAATTTGCCCCTTCAAAGTTCCCACCTGATGTTAGGTTCAGATATTTGATATTTTCATTTCATCATCTAAATAATCTGAGGCTTATGAGTCCCAAAAAATGGATTCTAGTAGTTGAAATACGAAGTACTGACATATAGAGTTTCATGTCTGATTGTTGGATGTTTAGTGACCAAAGAGCAACAAACAGAGACAAAACATTGACAAAGTGAAATAGAATGCGTAGAATTGAATGAAGAAAACAAGACAGGTGAATGCACCTCCATATTGAAGGTCTGACCAATCAAAAAGTGTACCACTATTGTCGTCAATGTATTCATAAAGTTACTCTAGTCAAAACTAGGGTCCCTTGATGCAAACTGACGTATTTGTCATCTAACAGGGTACGAACAGATCATAGCTCCTTTCTCTTTCAATCATCTAGTGACTTTGGTTTCGTGTATTGGCGTCCCTGACATGACATTGCTGTCACGTCACATTCATAGGCGTTAAAAGAGATCTTACAAAATTTCAATTACATACTTGATTAATACGAAATTATTCGATTCTGTTATGGTATGGTATGGTAAAATGTGCTGCGTTAGGCTGTATCAGTTGGATGGCAAATTTGAATTTGTCAGCTTTCCATCAAATGCAAATGAACTCAACATAGAAAGTGAAGTGACCAAATGGGGAAAATTGGTAAATACATCAGCAAAATATTCGAGGTAAAACTGATACGAAATCACATATACTTTCTCATTGTACCTATAATTATCCACTCCACAAGTTTTTTAATGGATTTTAGTAGAAACAGTTAAGATTAAAACGGAGGATTAAAAGAAGAGGCATATGCCTTACCATTTAAAAAATTATACCTACATTCAGAAAATATTAAGTGTTCGTGAAAAATGATTCCCAACATGAATATACAGTCTGTCCAAGATAAGGTTGAACAGCATGGGGATCTCGGAAACGGTAGGAGATACGAAGTCGCTTAAATAGGGAAAAAGTTGCGCATTCGGAGGCTCATATCAAGAGCCTTCGAAAATTTTGAAAATTATTTTTAGTTTTTGAGTTATATCGAAAAAAGTGAATTTTTGGAATTTCTATTTTATTTTTTTTCTCCGTTATTATCAGAGATACAGAAAAACTGAAATTACTTTTTCATTGCAACTTTTGATGAGGTTTAACGTGGTGATACCGATTTTTTTATGCGACGTTTCGTATTCGTGGAACCATCATCAACTTTTGTTTTTTAAATACGGTCCTGATAATTTTTTCACAGATTCTGAAAGGTTTTTTTATTCTGAATTCAACAATGTACTATACAAGGTGATTCGAATGTGTTTCGACCTATTTCTATCCATCATCAATGTTTTTTCGAACTTCCAAAAGAAAAAAAGCCATCAGTTCCACTTATTTCTTATCATTCAGTGTCAAACTTGATGGATTAGTTATTCAATACTGAAAAGTGAATAAAAAATATTTCACTACATCATTCGATCAATGCAGTGTTTAAAATTGTTGATGAATTCTTACACGAATTACTTTAACAACTTAACTTTGACAATACCTACAGAGACATTCATAACAAATGTTCAAAATGATAACCATTATTTTCTGAACAAAGATATCCTCTTCTCACAGTTGTTTCTAAGACATTGCTAAGCATTTCTGGGGTTATTCTATTGAATGCTTCGAAGACACTGTCCCTTAGTTCTTCTTCATCCTCAAAGTTATTTGCGTGTACAAAGTTCGATATATCCCCTAAGAAAAAATCCAGCTGTGTTAAATCAGGCGACCGCGCCGGCCAAGGGATAAATACGCACGGACTTCTCTGGAATTATGTACCGGAGCGCCATCTTGTTGAAACCAACAGAGTTCTGAACTTCCGCAATCGGTAAATCATCCAGAGCTTCCTCAAGATGATTCTCAAGCGAATTTCTATAACGTTCGGAAGTCTGTGTTTCATGGTAAATAGTAGGAACAATAATTCGTGTACCAAATATTGCAACCCACATATTAAAGCCGAAACGGTGTTGGTGTCTCGCTGTAATGTATAAATGTTCATTTTCTCGTGAACAATAATGTGTATTTTTTCTATCGAAGCTACCATGATTAGTGACCATGCTTTCATCAGTCCAGATGATTGTTCGAAAGAAATCTGCAAAATTTTAACATTTCCTGGTATACCACTCACAGGATGTCTTGCGCCTTTCGTCATCTCCTGGTTTTAGCGCTTGACATATTCTGAATTTGTATGGATGGAATTTTTGTTTCCGCAAAATGAAATGGGTTGTTGATTGAAACCAGTTGATGAGGTATTTGTATGTTGACTAATTTTCCTTCAAAATAAGTGGAACTGATGGCATTTTTCCTTTGGAGTTTCAAAAAAACATTGATGATGGCCAAAAATAGGTCGAAACACAAATGAACCACCTTGTATAATACATGGTTGAATTCAGAATAAAAAAACCTTTTAGAATCTGTGAAAAAATTATCAGGACCGTATTTAAAAAACAAAAGTTGATGATGGTTCCACGAATACGAAACGTCGCATGAAAAAATCGGTATCACCACGTTGACCGTCATCAAAAGTTGCTATGAAAAAGTATTCTCAGTTTTGCTGTATCTCTAATAATAACGGAGAAAAAAAATAAAATAGAAATTCCAAAAATTCACTTTTTTCGATATAACTCAAAAACTAAAAATAATTTTCAAAATTTTCGAAGGCTCTTAATACGAGCCTCCGAATGCGCAACTTTTTCCCCATTTAACCGATTTCGTATCTCTTACCGTTTTCGAGATCCCCATGCTGTTCAACCTTATCTTGGACAGACTGTATACAGCACACATGACATAATGAGCACATTAGTTTGAACATCTACATACAATTTTTCACCATTTCTCTACCATAAGGCTTAGTCTGAAATCAATATTCATTTATTGATAGATACTGCCTAAGAACAGTCCAATTAGGTAAAACGTATTGACCTTTCAGAAAAATATGCTCACTGCCTCACAAAGATTATGCTCGAGTTGAAAAATCAAAAACTCGAAAATTATCATTATCATCATCATTTGAATGAGGAATTACATGTGGAAATTACGAACGATACGCCAATGTCCTCAATACAACCTAAAAAACAACGAATGTCAGAAATCTAGTGTTCAACCCCAGAAATGAATAAAGATGGAACTATACAGGGTGTTTCATGAGAAGACTCACATAGCCGAATGGTTAATAGGGGAAATCAAGACGAGTTGATGTATATATATGAAAACATTTTTTGACCCTCCATAACGAAGATACAGGGTATTTTGTGAAATTGCTATATAACTTTGATCGTCGATATTACAGAAATGATTCGTCGTGATCTGCTGAAATTTGGCAGCGACGTATTTCTACAGAAACTATTCAAGATAACATATTATAAAAAAAAATATCCAGGTCCGGAATTTTATGTTTCATTGTTATGTCAAAAAAGTTCATTTTTTGACCACTTTTCTCGAAAAATTCCATCAGATTCAGAAAGATCAGACAAAATTCTATGGGAACTGCTCTTCAATTTACACGGCACACTTTGACCGGTCCAATTGAAAAATATGGAACAAAATCGTTCGAATGAATTTTGAATTTCGGCTGATAACTGTCAACTTTCAACTGGTATCCTGTGAATTGATTTTTCTACATTCTTGTCGGATAGTAATTGACAGAAAGATAGACGGGAAGAAAAAACACGATATTTTCTATCGAAATTCCAGATAGATATTATTATTCCTGACTTTGTTTTATGGGTGTCGCTTGAAGTGAGATATCGAGTAGGTCCTGTTTTTCATTCGTGTGACGAGACGTGACGTTTGTTAATAATCCGAACTGATAGGTAGGTACTAGGCTAGTACTAGGTAGGTACCAACTGATGAAATTATAACATGAGGATTCATGTGCCCATATTATGGTGATTTATCAAATTAGTTATGCCATCACGCATAAACTTAGCTTATTTTTTTGGTATTGATACACTTCTGCAAGTGAAATAAGGATATGCATTTGCTATTTATTCAAAATTCCTAATGTTCATCTTCGTGAAGGTTTTACTGCAACGTATTCTTGGGTCTGGAAATATTCTATGGTATTGAACATAGCATAGCATTTGGATTTTCGTCTTGTTCAGCATTTGGAATATGAAGTGGCACCTAGAGTGTAAGAATATTTCGATTACCAGTGTTTACCTATCAACAAACGTCATGTTACATAAAATAAAATCAGGGCCCACTTTATAATAAATTTATAAAATAGAGTCACGAGTAATCATATATCTAGAAGTTCGGTCAAAAACTAACATGTCAAATCATAAAGAAATCAGAACTAATCTCTTTTGTCACTTTCTATCCAATGAAAATGTACAAAAAATCAATTTACACGAATCCACTTAAAAGTTGAGAGTTATCAGCCAGGTTGAAATTGGAAATTTATTCGAATGTTTTTGTTTCATATTTTTTTGTTGAACCGGTCAAAGTGTGCCGTGTAAATTGAAGAGCAGTTCTTATAGCATTTTGTCTCATCTTCCTGAATCTGATTGAATTTTTTGAGAAAAGTGGTCACAAAGTGAACTTGTTTGACATAACAATGAAACATCAAATTTTCCCAAGTCCGGACCTGGAATTTTTTTTCATAATATGTTATCTTGAATAGTTTTAGTTGAGATACGTCGCTTGCCAAATTTCAGCAGATTACGACGAATCATTTCTGTAATATCGACCATTAAAGTTATATAGCAATTTCACATAATACCCTTCGTTATGGAGGGTCAAAATATGTTTTCATATATATACATTAACTCGTCTTGATTTCCCCTATTAACCATTCGGCTATGTGAGTCTTCTCATGAAACACCCTGTATAACTGTTTCACAAGCACTTTAGAGTGAGAGGAGACGAGGATATGTCCGTACCCTGTTAAGATGACAAATACGTCAATTTCCATCAAGGGACCCTAGTTTCGACTAGGGTCCCTTGATGTAAATTGACGTTGAAGTCATCTTAACAGGGTACGGACAGATCATAGCTGCATTCTTTTTTAATGATCTAGAGACTTTGGTTCTGTCTACTGGCATCCCTGACATTGCTGTCACGTCACATCCATGAGCGCTACAGAAAATCATTCAAAAATTTAATAATGGTTATGTACAGGGTATTAACTTGTTGAGGAAGATCATATGGTGATCGAGTTTCGTAATTATGATCCGATTCTATTCAAAATTGGAAGGTATCTGGGGTTTTCCGGGGTTGGAGATAATGATTGTGTCGTCCAACTTCGAAAATTCAAGATGACGGATCCAATGTATAGCGAAAGAAATTTCTAATTATGATCTGATTCTATATAAGATATCTGAGGGTTTTCGGGGTCGAACTTCATGATTTTTTTGTCAAAATTGGGAAATTCGAGATAGCGGATCCAATATGGCTAACGAGTTTTGTAATGATGAAGATCCGATTCCATCAAAATTGGTATCTGGGGGTTTTCGGAATAGGAGATAATGATAGTTTCGTCAAAATTTTGAAATTCAAGATGACAGATCCAATATGGCGAAAGACATTAGTTTATATAATTATTACTCTACCACAAATAGAAAATATGTAGGAGGCAAGAGTGAAAATAACGTGTATATAAGTTATACTGCGTATACCTACTTCTTTGTTACTTTCATCAATAAATTATTCGAAGATGACTTTTCATTTAAAGGAGACGAAAAAATCATGAGTATATTCTATTTTTTATTTTCCTGTACTTTTTACGATCTCTTTTTTACGTATTACTTTTTATCAGCCTACTTTTCGTCCCAGACGATGTTTTATACATATAGTGTGATATTAGTCAGTCCATAAATTCTTCTCTGAATTGGATTTCCGAAAATATATTTAGCACACATGACATGAGTACAGTAGTTCAGATACCCCCATATCAAGGGTTCCGCCATTTCTCAATTATAACGCTCAGCTCATTCAGCTCATAGATAAACTTCTGCTCAGCTTGAAATCAGAATTCTTTTAGTCAGTCAACACTGGTATACAGTCTGAGAACAGTCTCTTCTGGTGAAATATATTAAGCTTTCAGTACAATTTATATGTTCCCTACCCCGCAAAGATTATGCTGGAGTAGTAAACTCTAAAACTAGAGGATTGTTCATCTATATCTTGGTATAGTTGAATCAGGAATTCCATATGGAAATTACGTATGATACGCCAGTGACCTCAATATAACCTAAAAAACAATGAATATCAAAAATCTAGTGTTTATCCCCAGAATTTAATAAGGATGGAACTATATAACAACTGTTCACAAACACTTTAGAGTGAGAGGAGACGAGGATCTGTCCGTACCCTGTTGAGATGACAAATACGTCAATTTACATCAAGGGACCCTAGTCGAAATTAACTAATGACTGACTGACTGACTGACTGACTGACTGGCTGACTGACTGACTGACTGAAAAGTCCCATTTCCCTTTCAGCCGTTGGTGAAATTCAAGAGCCACCTCTACTATGAGGACAAAGACAACGTCCAGGAGCGGCTGAAGGCGCTCGTCGCGCTGCCTGACAGCAAAATTATCTTCTTCAAGAACGGCGTCTGCCAGGGCGTCGCCTTCGAGGACGTATACCAGGGTGGCTACTTTCCCGTGCTGTCGCTGCACAGAAATGTTACCGTGTCGGTGAACTTCGGGCCGGTGTTCAAGTGCCCGCCGGCGGAAGGGGAGTTCGACTATAGGCCGGTGAGTGGACTTTGTCAAGCTTTTGAATTTCAAGTTCATGCTCAGTTTTTTCATAATATATTTTTTCTGCAACCGACACAAAAGTCGTCCATTTTGATACCAAAATTAGCTCTTAAATTGACGTTTCTATTACTAACACAAAAATAGGTATGTTGCTAGGCAACATATTTAGTTCCTAGGAGCTAAAGTTGAATTTTAGTTCCTAGGAGCTAAAGTTGAACTTTACCTCCTAGGAACTAAAAAGGAACTACTGGACGTCATCAAGAATAAACAACATTTTGACGGTTGGTTATTTGGGTTGAGACGCATACCTGATATGTTTCCGATTTCAGCAGATTTGGCATTACATACCCATGCTGGAGATATAAATACATCTTATTATAGTTTAGTATTGGAATTATAAACATCTCAGTTAAGTATTTTTGTTTTGATCAGGGAAGCCTTCAAGATTCAAATACTTGCTTGATCTGTATTTAATTCGTTATTCTCGGGATGGATAACTTGTTTTTGAATAACCACGGCAAGCAATAGTTTTTTTGTCTCAAACAGCGATATTGTTTAGCTTCATTCGATTATCAAGTCAAACACAGTGTAGTATGGAGTGGAATAAATAATCACTATTATCATTGTTGATATGCTCACTAACCCTAACATTTTCCACGTCTTGTTCCTATAGCTGGCACAGGCGCGGTATTTGCCATTAGAGCACCTGGTCCATACACAAATATGTCACTCTGTGGTTGTATTTATATTGAAACTACAATTCGAACATCCTAGAAAACCTAACCTGCTGTTAATGCAGGTAGAATATTCTCACCACATGGATTATTTGTCAATATTTGTTGCATTGCACACAAATGGCACGGCATTGGTGGTAACTTCACATATTTATTTGAGTTAATTGTTTCGGTTGCAGAAAAAATAGCATGTTTCATTCGGATCAAAAGTGACTTTGTTCGACTCGCAAATTTTGCTTTCGCTCGGCTTCGCTAAACGCTCCGCCTCGCAAATGCAAAATTCGCTTGTCAAACAAAGTGTCACTTTTGATCCTAATAAAACAATCTACTATTTTCGCTCCGCTGACTAACAGCTAAAACTGACCAATAGTCACTGTATATCATTCTTCTAGCTAAGTGACCTGTAATTTCGATGTCTACTTGCTTCGGTGTTTATATAGATTTTTTTTCCAAATTCTTATCGTCTGTTCAATAGATGTAATTTAATAAATGTTGGGGGATCTTGTTCAAAAAATAATTTCAATAAAATATCAACATTATATTGAAAATTGTTAAAAGTATTGTATCGTCTCCCATTTGATACACCAACCAATCAATTGTTTGAAATAACAAATACGTATTATTTAGATGAAATATATGGAATTGAAACTCTTGAAATATCATATAATATCATAAATAAAAAATTGAAGTCGAATTTTATTTTGATACGGAATTCTGAAATTCATAATCATAAAACTAGACAATATAACTTGTTTCATCTCGACGCCGCTAGCTCCATAATCGGACAAAAAAGATTCACTCATTCAGCCTTAACTGAATTCAATAAACTACCTGGCAATAAAAAAAATTGCAGAGATATAGGTACATTCAAAAATGAAGTGAAAGAACTGGTTATTTCTGACCGAACTGGATTAAATTAATCATGTCATTTTTTTACGAATATTCTTTGTTTACAGTGAGTGGACTTGTCAAGCTTTTGAATTTGAAGTTCATGCTCAGTTTTTTTCATAATATATTTTTTCACTCCGCTGACTAACAGCTAAAACTGACCAATAGACACTGTATATCATTCTTCTAGCTAAGTGACCTGTAATTTCGATGTCTACTTGCTTCGGTGTTTATATAGATTTTTTTTCCAAATTCTTATCGTCTGTTCAATAGATGTAATTTAATAAATGTTGGGGGATCTTGTTCAAAAAATAATTTCAATAAAATATCAACATTATATTGAAAATTGTTAAAAGTATTGTATCGTCTCCCATTTGATACACCAACCAATCAATGGGCGTGTACACCTTATTAGTAGAACTTTTAACTCAAACCATGTTTATAATGATACTTCTATACATAAATAATGATTGACGACATAATTGGATCGAAAAATTAACTGGAATGTTTTATTTTTGGACATAAATAATAGTACCATCTAAAAACGGACCCTCTTATGACGTAGAAACCTCATCTTGCCATAGTCAAAAGAAAATACCAAACGCCCGACGGAGACTGAGGCAACTGATATATTAATTCTTCCAACTGTGATCTCGCGCCAATTCACTCTGTCAGAAATCATGTAGCATTCATCTCTGCCTGGAATAGTCTTGTTTCAGTATTAGGGTTGTGACGTCACATCATCGCCTCGTTTTCAGAGGTCCGAAAAATCGAGGATTTCAATAATTTTTTATAAAACGTAGGGAGCCCACAGCAAGAAACGGTTTGCGGTGGTGAGCTAGTTAGGGTGAGTTCCATCGAATTATGAAATAATTTTTTTTGTGATATAAGCCCATTGTTTGAAATAACAAATACGTATTCTTTAGATGAAATATATAGAATTGAAACTCTTAAAATATCATATAATATCATAAATAAAAAATTGAATGTTGGAAACTATAGACCAATCACATTACTACCAATATTAGGAAAACTGCTAGAAAAAAATCGACAAACAGAAAATCGCTGTGGCAATAGATGACAAAATTCCCAACTCTCCGTTTGGCTTCCGAAATCTAAGGTCAACAATACATCCACTAACCATACTCGTTTCGAATGTCCAACCAACAAAACTCAACAACCATAAAACAGCTGCATGCTTCCTGGATATCAAAAAAGCATTCGACAGTGTATGGCATAAAGGACTGCTTCATAAAATGATGCTTCTAGAAGTGCCAGTTAACCTCATTCATATTATTAAAAGTTTCTTGGAAGACAGAAAGCTATTTGTCTCAATAAATGGTTCAAAGTCCCATCCTTTCACTGCACAACAAGGTGTACCACAAGGAGCCCCATTATCACCGATGCTGTACAACATTTACTGCTATGATTTTCTCCAACAACTAGAGCACCCCACCAAATGTTACACCATACAATACGCCGATGACACAGCCCTGATATCACATGATAGAAAATTAGAAAGCTCAATTGCACGTTTACAAACCCACATAGACAATGCCGTGAATTGGCTGAATGATTGGAGACTTAAAGTTCATCCTCAAAAATGTCAGCTAATGCTATTTAATCATGTAATAAATGATAATTCCCCAACGGTGACGATAGCCAATCATGAGATCAACCCCACCAACACAGTGAAGTACCTTGGAGTCCACCTGGACAGTAAACTGAATTTCAAGTATCACTCCAAAATCTGTAAACAAAAAATAACATCGAGATCAAAATATTTCAGAAGTCTTACATACAAACAAAATGGCATCAACATCGGAGCAGCAGCTAAGATATATAAATCCATATGCAGACCTTCGTTGGACTACGGACATACAATATATCTAAACTGCAGAAATCCTCCCATCCAGAATTTAAAAACTGCAGAAACGTCATCCCTAAGAACGATAACTAGAATGAGACACCCTGACAACTATCTACACAACCCATCTAATCAATATTAGTACCACAAAACTAAAATAGAACCAATACGAGAACGGCTGAGGAAGTTATCCCAAAAATTCGCCCTCAAGACTAACAACATGGAGCTTTTAATACCCCATTTGATTCCAAGAGAAGATATGAGATCATGATTCAAATTCCCAGAAAGAACAATACAAGAAATACTTACATCATTTAGTGAAGATCAGTTGGACTGAAGATTTATAAATTCAATTTTTTTTTCTTTTTTTTTTTAATTTACATTTTTATGCGAATGAAATTATTGAAATATCATGTATATTGAAATTTACTGGCTGCAGGACTTCGGTCGATGGCCTTTTGGTTGTAATTTATAACCAATAAAGAGCGTTTATTATTATTATTATTAAAAAATTAAAGTCGAATTTTATTTTGATATGGAATTCTGAAATTCATAATCATGAAACTAGACAATATAACTTATTGTTTCATCTCGACGCCGCTAGCTTCATAATCGGACAAAAAAGATTCACTCATTCAGCATTTCAATAAACTACCTGGCAATAGAAAAAATTGCAGAAATATAGGTACATTCAAAAATGAAGTGAAAGAACTGATTATTTCTGAGCGAACTGGATTAAATTAATCATGTCATTTTTTTTACGAATATTCTTTGTTTACAGTTGTTGATATATTTTGAATAATGATATGTTTACCTATAGGTATATAATTATGTACTTCCTTAATACCAGAGCCTATTCTGTCTGGAAGTTATTTGTTCAATAAATAAATAAATAAAATAAATATTGACAGGAATATTGACAAATAAATTTTCTGAAATTCAAATGATACTTTCTGAAATTCAATGGACTGTTCTGTTGGCAACCTTGATTGGGCTTCCTCATGATTATGATGAACTGACTGTTTTTTATTTTTCCAGATGTGTGAGAAAGCCGAGGAAGCAATTTGTGATCAGACCTTGGCCGACTTGATTTATCTGACAGAAAACGAAGGGAAGTTGCGACTGGATAGTTTTGTTCTTTGACAGTGAGAATTCATTTTATTTTCCTTTCTTTGTTTTCCAATATGCATTCACATACAAGAGACAGCCAAATTTTAGGAATATCTTGAAAAGGTATTTCAACAACTAAGGTAACAGTAGATCTGAGAATTGTTCAAGTTTGTGGATGTTCAGTAACTCACTTGTAAATATTGAGCTTTTCTGATATTTGTTATAATTGTGTAATAAAATACTTATTCCTACACCATGGTAGTATATCACCTAGGTACCAATATTATGAATGCCGAGGGTTCAGCTGAGGGAAATAAGGTCTCCTGGTATTAGTATACAGTGTGTCCCACTTACCATGCTCACCATGGGTATCTTTTTAACGGTGAGAGATACGAGGTCGGTTAAATGACACCAAATGCGGAGTTTGTCAGGGCCAACTATAATGTGAAAAAACATTCTGATAAAATCTATTCGTTTTTGTTTTATACGCAAAAAACAGATTTTGATCATTTTCATGTCTCCTCCGTAACTTCTTTATTTATTAAAATATTCAAATAGGGATTTAACATTCTCATGGCAGTTTTTCGAAGAGATTTCGAAAGAAATAAGAAATTTATACCAACTTTTCTAGAATTTGAGATATCAGCACCAACTTTAGTGTTTCAAATGTAGGTCATAGCTCACTATGACTTTGTTACAAATAACTTTTTTTTCTCTTCCAGATATGTCGCAGTAATAGTTGTGTGTTGATAACAACGGAGTTATCGTCATTTATACAAGAACAAAAAATTATTTGGAAGCCGCCATCTTGAAATTATAAATTTTAACAAAAAAATCATGATCTCCGACCTCAAAAACCCCCACTTACCAATTTTGAATGGAATCGGACCAAATCTTGTACGCCATCTTGGAGCAGCCATTTTTTTCAATTTCAACAAAAATTCCATAACTCCGATTAACTTGAAATTTGACAGGTGTTCATAATTTCGGTGACAATACATTATGGAATTTTTGTTGAAATTAAAAAAAATGGCTGCTCCAAGATGGCGGACAAGATTTGGTCCGATTCCATTCAAAATTGGTAAGTGGGGGTTTTTGAGGTCGGAGATCATGATTTTTTTGTTAAAATTTATAAATTCAAGATGGCGGCTTCCAAATAATTTTTTTGTTCTTGTATAAATGACGATAACTCCGTTGTTATCAACACAAAACTATTACTGCGACATATCATCTGGAAAAGAAAAAAAAGTTATTTGTAACTGAGTCATAGTGAGCTATGACCTACATCTGAAAAACTAAAGTTGGTGCTGATATCTCAAATTCTAGAAGAGTTGGTATAAATTTCATTTTCTTTTCGAAATCACTTTGAAAAACTGCCATGAGAATGTTGAATATTTTCATAAATAAAGAAGTTACGGAGGAGACATGAAAATGATCAAAATCTGTTTTTTGCGTATAAAACAAAAACGAATAGATTTTATCAAATTTTTTTTTTCAGATTATAGTTGGCCTTGACAAACTCCACATTTGGTGTCATTTAACCGACCTCGTATCTCTCACCGTTTAAAAGATACCCATGGTGAGCATGGTGAGTGGGACACACTGTATATTCTTAATCTACAACTATTGAGTCATGCAGAACATCTCTTTCCAAAACTCGTTCATCCAACGAACAGCGAGGATTGCCAAGGGAGTTGGCCACATAACCTCTTTTTTATCCCCATGACACTAATTATGTAATTTCTTATAAGGCTGATGATGGACATATATATGTCCGAAACATGTACCAACCAATTTTGATGTGTTAATCAGAATTAAATGTCGTGGAGATGACTTCGTTCATCATTTAGTATTTAATACTTGACTCCACTTTGAGAAACCATGGACTTCTACCAAAGATTGGTTATCATAATGATTAACAGCTTTCCAAGTTATTGAGTTTTGAGTTCTGGTAGATTTTAATCTATTTGGCCGTAAATTGTTTGTTGCTCTTGTTGAGTAATTGTTGTAATAAATCTGAATAGATTTTATAATAAATGTATTTTATTTTATCTTATGACAATATTGAATGACATAAATTATCAATAACAATCCCTAACTACCACATTCAATTATTCATTATATACAGCTTGGTCCAATATTCCTACAATACCCCCTTCTTCAAAGCATACATCACTCCTGTGATGGAATTGACGTATATTAGATATATGAGCACTGTCTTCTCTATCTTCATTAAGATAATTCACATAAGCAAGTACGCCATTGATATATTTCACTCTGCAAACTTGAAATGGACCTTTCGTGACATACTCTTTTCCGACCTTTTGATTTCTGGTCAAAATCCAATCACCCACTTTTAAATTAGGCGGCTTTTTTTTTCTTATGCCTATTTGCTTGCTCTTGAATTCTGATTTTGTATATCTTCTGTTCTTCATCAGTCTTTGGGGTCTCCATAATGTTGATATCAATGTCCAGATCTTTATCGGCTTGCAGTATTTTCGATTTTCCATATAACTTGAAATGGGGAGAACACCCTAAATATTCGTTGTGCGATGAATTATGATGTTGAACAGCGCACTCCAAAGATTTCTTCCAACCACCTGGGAAATGTTCATAATATTTCATGAATGTTTTCAGTTCTCTTACTGTCCGTTCAGCAATACCATTTCCTGCTGGATGATATGGACTTGTCTGTATTAAATTTATTCTATTTGTTTCCGCCCATTCTGACATTATTCTTGAAGTGAAAGCAAGGCCACAATCACTTACGATATTTTTTATTTGTTTCACAAATGGGAGTCCTTGTAAATAATTTCGAACTGCCACTGATGATTCCTTCAAAGATTTAGCATACACATGTCTAGTAGCTTCATCAACCAAAATTATGAAAGATTTAGTGGACTGATTTGTATCTGACTTTTTACTGATTTCTGCAAAATCTATGTGAACGGTCTCAAATGGTAATTTTGAACACGAAGTTAAGTGGATGAAATCTGGTTTGGGTAGATATTTAAATTTAACGTGCTGACAAACTATACAAGTTTTTACATATTCTTTGATATCCTTGTTCATCGTCTTCCAGTAAAATCGATTTTTGATTTTGTAATAGCATTTATAATATCCATCATGACCACCAGAATATGGATCATCATGGTATAGGGTTAAGATTTCTGTCACCATATCTCTGTTCTTCACTAAATACCTACCATCAGCCATTTTTTCTAAATTCTGAATATTCAAATTACACCAAAAGCTCTCAGGGGTGTCTTCAGGTATGTTAATGCACAGCCTAGATATTGCATCTGCATCTTGTATTTCTTTACCTCTTTTATGATTAATCTGCATATCGAAAGATCTGAGAAATATCTGCCACCTTGCAAGTCGATCCCTTAAATTGCCAGTAGATAGTAACTGTGTAAGGGCTCTATGGTCAGTGTGTACTATAAACTTCCTTCCATCAAGGTAAGTACGAAAATGTTTTACTGCTTTCACAACTGCGAGGCACTCTTTTTCCGTGACTGAATAATTTTGTTCACTCCTAGAAAATGTATATGAATAATAGCTAATTACTCTCAGTTGCCTGCTCTTTTCTTCACTGGGGTTCCGTTGGTATAATATTGCCCCACACCCATAATAAGAAGAATCAGCAGATAGCTCATAATTTAGTCTAGGATCAGGAATTTTCAGGATTGGTTCAGAAGTTATTATATTTATCAATTTATTGAAAGCCTCATCACATTTATTTGTCCAAATGAATTTTGAGTCCTTTCTCTTTAGTTCGTCAAGTGGCTTCACAATAATACCATAATTTTTTATAAATGATCTGAAATGATTAGTTAATCCTGTAAAACATTGCAGAGCCTTCAAGTCATTCGGTTTTTTCATATTTTTTACTTTTTCTATAATTTCCTCTCTCATCACCTTGATATCGCCATCTATGTTTCTTCCAAGAAATGTTACACTGGGAACGCAAAATTTACATTTTCCAACATTTATCTTCAGATTATTCTCATTCAACCTCCTTAGTATTTTCAAAGTCAGTTCTTCACATTCAGAATACGTATAGCCGCCACACATGATATCGTCTATATAAACGGTTACTTTGGCATTCAATAAGTCACTCAAAACTGTTTGCATAATCCTCTGAAATTTAGCACTTGAGTTCTTCCAGCCGAATGGTAATCTGGTGAATTCAAAATGTCCATCACTTGTTACAAAGGCAGTGAAATGTTGAGTTTTTTCTGTGATACTGATGTTCCAAAATCCGTCTTTTAAGTCAATTTTAGTAAAATATTTACAACCACCAAATTTCTCAATTATATCATTAATCATAGGAAAAGGGAATGGGTCCAATTCTGTTTCTTCGTTAACTTTTCTATAATCAATACATAACCGGTATGTCCCGTCGGGTTTGGATTTCAATACACAGGGAGAAGCATATTTTGACGACGAGTGTCTTATTATTCCTTTTTCCAGCATATCTCTAATTTTATTTTTAGTCCATTCTTGTTGGCTAGGTGAAAATCTATAAGGCTTCATTCTAACAATTTTGGCATCTTCTTTCAAATCAAATTCCACCTCAAATTGGGACGGACTCGTATCAGAATATTTGATCACATTGGGAAATTTCTCTTGAAGATAATTTTCATCGAATATAATTTTTATTTGTTCATTAAGTGGAGTAAATATCTGTAATGTTTTTAATGTTCTTCGTCCAATAATTAGATCGAAGCTTAAATTTGAAACGATTACTGGTCTTATTTTTAAAGACTTTCCATTTAAGTTCAATTCAACTTCAGTTTCGTGTTTACATTTTGTTATTCCAGCTAAACTTTTTATGAATTTAACGTTTTCGAACTTAGGACAAGCATGATTTCTTGTAAATTTTTCATGAATAATGTCCAAGTCTGATCCAGTATCGAGAAGTGCTTTGATTTTTATTTCGTTTATAGTGACATCTCTGATATTTTCGTTTTCACGTTCTTTTCCTGAATGAACAGTAAAGCTGTGATAAATTTCTTCATCATTTATTTCTTCTTCATTAGTTATTCCATTACAATAATTGCTTACAACATGATTATTAGAAAACCTTCTTTCTTCTTGATTCTGTAGTGATGTCTTCTCATTGTTCTTACTCTGCATAGTCAACTGCTGTCTAGGTTTATTGATGCTTCTCATCTCATAACGGGTATTATCTTCCTCGCTTCGAACTTTAATGTATTTAAAATTCTGAATGAGTTCTGTTTTATTAGATGGTGTCTTGCTCCGAATCTGGTTCTGAATATAGAATGGCAATCCCAATATGATGAGTGCTACTAACGTTTTTTCTGTTAATTTACTGTCCGCACAGTAGAGCAATCGTTGTTTCTCATAAAAGTATTCTATGAGCGATCCATTCTTGAATTTGAAATTCATTGCTCTCTCCCATTTGATAATGTTGTCCTCATCAAAAGTTTGTATAAGTGATTCTTTCCAATTCTCCCAGTTGAAATCATGTGAAGGGTCCTTCATTCTGTCTTCATACCATCTCAATGCTATATTTTCCAAAAAGAATCTTAGGTTGAAAATCTTATCACCATCTTCTTTCCATCCATTCGAAAGGGCCATAAATTGAAATGATTCCACCCATGTATTGGGATCTTCATTCATACCGTTGAATGATGCGATTCTGTTATTATTCTTATTGAATGTAGCCAAATTCAACCACTTACACATCATTTCATTCAATTCGTCCTTATTGATCTTTATTGAATCATCTGGATTGTGGATTCCGTGATTCGTAGTAGATGAATGTTGGTGAATATTTTCTGCTTCCTGTATTTGTACAGATTCTTCTGAATCGCCTTGGTAGTTGATTCTCACGAAAGTTCGGTCCGACTGCGCCATTTGTAATAAATCTGAATAGATTTTATAATAAATGTATTTTATTTTATCTTATGACAATATTGAATGACATAAATTATCAATAACAATCCCTAACTACCACATTCAATTATTCATTATATACAGCTTGGTCCAATATTCCTACAATTGTGTAATGATTTACTTATTTTGTAATATTATTTTGATATTTGAAAAGTTGTAGATAACATATAGTATTTTACTGTTTTTTTTTCTCTTGGAGCACATGAAAGGAAATTCCTATGATGTTCGAAGATGATTAAGTCACTCGCCTCCGTTATGTGCTCATTGAATAATACCGTGTGCCCAAGATAAGAATGAACAGCATGGGTATCTCGGTTATCATAACGGTTACACAGAAGGTCAAATGAGCAAAAAGTTGCGCATTTGAAGAGTCACTAAATAGATGTTGAGAAATCCTGAGAATGTTCTCTACTTCCGGAGACATTCGAAAAAAAAACCGGAATTTGTGTATTTGGTTTTTATTTTTGAAGATAGAAGAAATTTCAAAAACCAAAGGCACCTTAACGAAACATCACAAAACCTCCATACAATGTTTCGTTCAGAAGAAACCATCAACTTTGTTTTTTTTATATCACACTAGAGAAAGGCACCCTGAATGACATAGCGTTTTTCATTGCTAATGCAACGACGTACGAAGCAATGTTTTCCTATGTTTTTATTCAGAAAAAATGCGACCTCACTTTTCTATAGATACTTCCACGGGAAATATTCCTCAGAAATCTCTGCTATCATTCCATCACTAGCAATACCAGTCAGACCAACTCGACAAGCCCAGTTAACACATCATTTCGTTGTTAACCTTGAAATATGTTGAACAACACTTGACCAAAACTCGTTCGTCTATAGGACGGCGAAGTTTTGGAATTCTTTGCCAATGAAAGTATTCCCAAGAACTTATAACCTCCCAAAGTTCAAAAAAATTTCGACACCTTCCTGCTCCTCTACCTTATAGAAATGTCCTTTCTTGCGCTCCAAGAGATAACAAATATTTACATGAAAAACGAAGTTGATGTTGGTTTCCCAAGGACTTATAACCTCCAAAAGTGCAAAAATATCCCAACATCCTCTCTACCTTATGGGAATTACCTTCAAGAAAATAATTTTGCTCATAAAAAGAGTAGACTGAGATCGATTTTTATAATTTTTGGCATGGCATGTTCTGTGACTGTAATTCACGTTTTGAGATGTTTTTGATCATCATCAGTGACCTGCAAGTGTTTCAAACAACCGTGTTGCCGTTCAAATTTGGTGATAATTTTTCAGAGGTCGGACTGGAAACTCCCAGTTTTTTTTTCCAGAAAGATAGTCCCTTCAGAAATATTTTTTGAATCGTGTCAAGTTTTGATAAGCCTGGAGGTTCATTTGAAAATAAATAATTTCGCATTCTCTATGTGATGAGAGTATCAACTCTTTTTCAGTTTATTCAACAAAAAACAACTACTTTCCTGGCTATATGCCACGACGAACATTGAATTATATCTATTGAACACAACGATAAGAGTATGAAAATAAAATATAAAATCTTCTGAAATTGAGAATTTGCATTCTCCTTCAGACAAAAATATGTATATGCACACATCATTCAGAATATTCAACAGAAAACAACTACTTTCCTGGCTATTTGCCACGTCGAACATTTAATTATATCTGATGAATATCCAGAAGGAGAACATGAAAAATAAAAAATAAAATTCTCCGAAATCGAGAATTGACATTCTTTCTCAAATCGGATGAATAATATGATGTATAATGATATAAAAAATATAACTCACCAATATATTCAGCAAAAATTGGAATGTATAGGAGAAGTATACTGGCATGAACTTTGATCTTGATGAGCTTGAAAACTTCCAAAAATAATCATTCATATCAGTGATATGTGAAGTATTATCTCTCACACACAGGTTATATGACTTCATTGCAATGAACTCATTTCGGATTTCTGAACCCTTATCAGTAACCATGATGTCCACTTATTCTTACAGCCATTCTTCATAATATACACAATTTTCATATCTCTATAATACAACTAAAACCGAGTAAAACTATAACAAAATGACATCTGAGAAAATTTGTTGACATTCTATTCCTGTCGAGAACTAATTTTTGTATTCGGCTGATGATGGGCTTATATAACCCCGAAACATGTACTTCTATGTGATCGATCTCTGATCGTCAAATAAATGTTGTGGAGATGACTTTGGGTTTCTTCATCTATGAAATATACCAGTCCACTTTGACCATGGACTTCTTCCAAGGATTGAAAATATGAATACTATTTCAATATACGTGTAGAGTTAGGACAAATCAGATGATTTGCCCCAAAATGTCATTGCGTTTAAAGAATTTTCCTATCAGAGAGCCTAAAAGACACCAGCTTGTCAGTGACAATTTCTATTGAAAAAGGTTTGGAGAAGAGAAATAAAGGTATGTAGAAAAAATATCAAATTTTTAATTATCTTTGGACATTTCGGGAACGAATCTGCTCCCGTTTTCAACATAAAAAATGGATTCTTCGTATTGCAAATTCGTATTTGTCCTGACAAATCGAAACTAGCTGAACATATCCTTACTGGAGATGGACAACATAATATGGCAGAGTGGAATAATATTAAATCATTGGAAAGGAAGAAACAACCAGAAGAAAAAAATCAAGGAATCTGCTTGCATTCTTCCGAACGGAGACAATAGCATTGCTTCTTGTTCAGTTGATATGGATAGAACATGGTATTCACTACTGAAATCTGAGAATGAAAATGGTTAATTCAAGATTAATTAAAGAAAACATCCTGTAACTCATTTGATTGTCAACGTCACCAATTGTCACTGAGAACTGAAAAGTGTCAGGACGAATACGAATTTGCAATACAAAGAATCAATTTTTTATGTTGATATCGGGAGCAGATTCGTTCCCGAAACGTCCGAAGATGAGTAAAAATCTGATATTTTTTCTCTATACCTTTGTCTTTTCTCCTAACCTTCTTCAAACGCAGTGATATTTTGGGACAAATCATCTGATTTGTCCTAACTTCTCGTATATTGAAACATATTTTGATTTTATAGAGACGAGGAGAGAAAATCCCAAAAAATCTGGAATAATGAATCTACTAATTTAGGCTCCCAAGGATGTTTTCCCTTCTTTCAGGACCCAGAGGGCGAATGCGCATGCGTCAATAATGTATCAGTGATTTATTGTGACCACTATATTTAATGTAAAAATGATCAGCGTGTGACTATAGTTCTGGCTCCACCATCATCAGACACAATTAAAAAAGTACCTCTTTTATATGTAGAGATTGTTTCAACAAATTTAAGAATTATCCGGTCGTTTACAAAAATTAATCCATTCTCGGACTAATCAACATTTGAAACGGCTAAAAAGCCAAAAGAATTTGACTATGAGTAAGTTCAGCATCAGGTGAAGTTAAAACATAGTATTTTATGACAATCTACTCAAAGGAGCTTCATCTATCTGCAGTCAAGCCTTTAGTAAAATTGTTTTGGCTTTTTAGCCGTTTCAAATGTTAATTACTGCGAAGCAGCATTGATTTTTGTTAGGAACCGGTTAATTTTAAAATTTGGTAATATTTTGTCTACAAAAGCGGTACTTTTTTCTTTATGTCTGAAGATGGCCGTATAGCCGAAACTATAGTTACAGGATTATTTTTATATTAAATATTGTGATCGACCGACTTCGAGTTATTTTTTCTCCTTTCAATTTATTAGTCCTTGCACGCCCGTGTCTCATTTCTTGAACAAATAAGTACAACAATAACAAATGAAATTTATTGCAGAAAATTTCTCACACAGAGCTACTAACTAAAGTAGGTACTACCATTTCTTTTCAAAATCACAATCATAGTCCCAATATGAGGTGTTTACAGTCTACTGATGTTATTTTCAATTATTTCACTACACCCAAATGTTTGTCAAAATTTCTACAAAAGAGGAATAATGACTATGATTGTATTTATTGCAATGAATTATTTTTGGTCTGGAGGATTATGAGTTCATGATAGTTTCCACTTATATTTACTGAAATCACCTTGTTTGAACTACATGGTGAAGTTTCTTCAAAATATTTTAATATTAATTGGTTAATTTCGTCACTTAACTAGTAAATCCTTTGGATTTCCAATGGGGATTCAGGCAAAATAATGGAATGTGATTTTTTCAAAACTTCAGAAGTAGATTTAACTCCACAATGGATTAATTGATCCCTGGAAGAATATTCAATGATGATCACATATAATATGTACAGATTTTGGCAACTAAGTTACCATTTTGGGTAGACTTGAAAAATAATCAAAACTTTTCAAATGCCAAAAAGTTTGCTAATTAAACTTGTTACTTTGGTATCTACCGAAGATGACAACCTAGTTTCCAAAATACGAATTAGAAAATTATTGACTTTTGAGATCTACTTTTAGGGTACTTCATCCCTGGAAAACAAAACATTATCATCTAGTTGAAAACTAGGAGAAAGATGTGCAACAACTGTAAACACCCCTTGTAACCCATAAGTTTACCCCACATATACAACGAGTTGTACAATAATTACTTTAAACCCTAATTATTATTTACAGATATAGTATATATGACTCTCATTTGTTATAATAAATAAAAATTATAATTTAATTAATTTCATTTTCAGTCGTTTGAAATGATCTAGTGGTGATTGGGGAGGAAGGAAGTGCTTCATAATGGTGATGCTTCTCTAAAGTAGGGGTTCACCCCCTTTATAGGTAACGGGTGGGCTTCAGTATTGTAAACCCACTCGTCAAAGGAGAGAAGACTGTCGTCTGAGTAGAGTAGGTACAAATACTGCAAAAAGAAAACCAGTTTGAATTTATGCAGCAACAAACACCCTCACATACAATGTTATCTTGCTACCCCCCTATTTCACCTTTTATCTTGTTTCATCTCCTTTTATCTCTAGCTATATCTCACTATATGCATCTTGCAATTATTCTATATCGTTCTTCCTTGGTTTCTTTTTTTTTCTCTCTCTTCTCTTTCTCACTCTAATTTGCCTATATGATCCCTTTCTAACTCTTATTTGTCATTTCAGTCTCTCACTTTTATTTGTCTTTTCTTTTATCTCAATCCCTTATTTATCTTTTCAATCGCTCTCTCTTATTTATCTTTCCAATCTCGCTCATCTCAATCTAACCCGCTCTGAACCTCATTCTCGCATTTGTCTTTTTAATCTTACTATCACATCTGTGTATGCGTCTTTTCAATATCAGTCTCTTATCAATCTCACTTTCTAATCAATCTCAATCCCTTCTCAATCGCACACCCTCTTCAATCCCACTCCATTTAAAATTACTCTCATTTATATCTCATCATTTCTTCGATCGTTCTCTCTTGTCAATAACATTATCTTCTTGAACTCTTCAATCTCTCCCCCTTTTCAATTTAATTATCTTTCCAATCTCACTATCTTTCCAATTTCACTAATTCTTCAGTTTCACTTTCTTTTCAATCTCGCTCTCCTTTCAATCTCGCTCTCCTTCAATTCTCACTGTATCTCACGGCCGTTTGAAGAACTTTCTGTTTGGGGAACCGATTTTACACGAACTTCTACCGGTATACAGGGTATGTCACTATGAGCGTACACTATCTCTATATCGAGAATCAGTCGGGAAAAATTTATGAAAATATGCGTGCTTATATTTTAGAATACGCTCTCTTCTGTAAGGTTTTTATTCTGTGGCCCTTACTTTGACGCTCTGTTCAGGACAGGAGACTACTCTGGTATTTGACAGGGGGGGGGGATTCTCGAGCACCAGATTGTTTTTGAGGTAGTTTACTCTGCCTGCTCTGCACAAAATATTTTTTGTACAGCGACCCAAAGTAGTAACAGTGGAGAAAGGTACAGGAGGTATACCATCTCGGTACCTACAGTATAAACCAGGGGTCAATGTTATTGAATCGACCTGGAATCAATAAGTTTCCAAGGGAGTGTAGGCTTCAATTACAAACCCTGGGTTTAGCCTGGAATACTGGTTGCTAGTTTTAGTCGGTACAATTACAGGAATCAAAGCAAATATCTTTCGAGACTCTCTGGTATTTTGAGGTTAGGCCGGGAAAATTATTTATTCTAACTCTTTCATCATTTCTACCTGGAGAATCGGAAACACAGTTCCAAACGAATCAAACAGATTCAATTCCTATTTATCTTTCCTTTTCCTTCGATTTTCTAATTTCCTAATATCGGAATTTTAGTGAGGTTTTTTCCATTCATGTTAGTATTTCAAGAAAAATAGATCACCGCCTGACGGGACACAAAGCACAGAGACCCGGATTTACAGGACAGGATTTCTCGAGGAAAAGAAGAAGAAGAATTGTTAACTGGCGTGTCAGTCGTCAGTCAATAATAATAATCTGCAATTTTGCCAAATGAAAATATTGAAAATCAGTAAATAAATTATTGGAACTATTCGGAACTAAAAACAATGACAACAGAGAAAGAAATCTGAAATATGTGAGCACAAAATCCGTTTATTCGCAAGTTCAAAGTTCTGGATTCTTTACACAGGTCGGGTGAGTATTGGTATGCAAAACAACAGGTATGAAATGAATCTATGAACAGGATGAATTACAATGGTGAAAAAAATACAAACTTACATGTGTAACACGAAATCGCTCTACAATAATACTTTACACTGGTTTTGAATGGAATCTGAGAGCACTCAGAGATCAGCAAGAGAATCAAGAGCTTGAAGAGCAGGTAGTGCAGACTTGTGGAGAAAAGAGAGAGACCCGAATCCTCAGCTGTCTTCAGTATTTATGCACTGCTTTAGCCTTGACACAAGGACAAGTAAATCTGGAATCTCATTGGTCAAAACTCCCACCTTGTCATGGCCCATGGCCATGGCCACTGAATCTGTCCTTGGAAAGCACATGTGCACCTCCCACACAAAACGCGGAAAAAATAATATTCAACCCTAAATGGGCACAGAAACAGAATCTACTACCTTTGCTTATGCTACTGAATGAATTTGGCTGGAAAATATTCAATAACAACAAAGTTATGAGAAGTCAAATATCAAGTATTTCAACAGATAGATAATTCATCTAATTTTCATATCATAAGCAAAGGGTTGAAAAATATTGAAGCCTTTAGGGTTGTAATAATGTTCATCAGAGTTTACTATCAGGAAAAACTTTGGAAAGTCAGGAATCAATGCATTACTTAGCTCTCTCAGGTTTTCAGGTTTTGAGCTTTTGAACAAGTGAAATTCAAGTAGAATCAGTCTCAGAATACTTAGATATTAATCAAAACCAGTCTAGTATTGACACTTCATTACACTTCATTTAAAAAATTTTCAGCAATGAAGTGTTGCCGTTTCTATCAAAAAGTAGCAACAACTTCGTTATTTCAAATAGAAAAAACCTGTATTTTATTGCATTTTTTATTTCTCCCTGAAGAGCTGATTTCATCGATACATCACACTTGTGGTCTATCGGAAATCATCACAGAGATATAGGGTGTTCTAAATCGAGATTTTTCAACTTGGAGGGTGATCAGAATTCTAAATCTACAACCACCCTGTACCTGTTCCGATTAAATATCAGTAAATAGTGAATTGAAAGTTGAGATAGGGATATGTGAGCCGTTTTGACCGATAATGAATAGTTTCAATACAAAAATAACTAAAGTTGAAAAATCTCGATTTTGAACACCTTATATCTCTGTAATTATTTTCGATAGACCCCAAGTGTGATGTATCAATGAAATCAGCTCTTCAGGTAGAAATAAAAATACAATAAAATACAGGTTTTTCTATTTGAAATAACAAAGTTGTTGCTACTTTTTGATAGAAGCGGCAACACTTCATTGCTGAAAATATTTTAAATGAAGAAAGCGTATTCTGAAATATAAGCATGCACAAGATAGTGTAAGCTCGTCGTGACATTCCCTGTATACGACTACATCGTTGAAGAATATTTGGAGAATTTTCTTTGTCATCCTTCAAAAGCATATTACTTATCACCAGAGGAGTTTCTCGAATTATGGGGATTTTTCAGGTTATTAGTGGAGACAACTCCGAATTTTCTAGAACAAAAAGCGCCCTAGTTACTTGTCTATATTTTTCTCTGCATACCTTAAGTGTCTCGGCTAGGAAGAAACTTTGCTGCACGTCGTCCTGTACCGGCTCCTCGGCATACACGTTCTTGATACCCGTGTATCCGCCAGACACCTTCGAAAAATCAATCAATCAACCAATCGTTTATTGGTTTATACAAAAAATGTACCCTACTCCAAAAAACTTGATACAGAACTCGAAGAAGTAAAAGGCCAATTCAGTGCATGCCCCTTAGCTTACACATGTGAGCATGCGCATATGAGGCGCGACAGAGCCAGGGGAGGCTTTAGTAAGATTTAATTAGAGTCCCTGTATGTATTTGACACTTTTACTGTTATAAGAGTACGGACACTATGACAAGCAGTGACAGAAGGCATAACCCTAAAAAATTTGAAATGACATGAACAATTTGGCTGGCACTGACAGTTCATGAACGTACATGACATTAAATTATTTAAAAATTCAGGTTTTCAAAAATTAAAATGTCTAATTGTGTAGTGGAGAATTGCAAAAATGGAAGCGAGTCCTTTCATTTATTCCATTTCCCCCATTCTAACCAACAACAGTTACAGAAATAGAAAGAAAATATGAAGCGGCCACTATGGAAATTGAATTCAGGTAGCAAGATTTGCGAAGTAAGTACTCAATATTTGAATTTTTCGATTGAATATGATGCATATTCGAAGGAATAATATCATTTATAATTTCAATTTTAACATTATAGGTGCACTTCAAATGTGAAGATTTCATAGTGGAACATACCATCAAATTGAAAGAAAATGCGGAGCCTTCATTCCATCATCAGAAGGATTATCAAAGACATTCCTTATCGAATTCAGGACAATTTTTACGAGGAAAAATTCAAGTAGAATACCAAGATGAAATTAAATGTATTTTGGAGAACCGTGAAAAATATGTACTGATGTTAAGATATATTGTGGTAAAGGAAGTTCTAAGTTCGGTCAATTTTAATAAGAGTATGCCGAAGAATGATCCATAAACTCCTCTTTTTTTGACGGATCACTCCGTCATACGTTCAATAAATATGTGTTTGGATTTTATTTGTCATATGATGCAATATGGGGTATTATGCCTCATATTTTTTCAACTGCGGCATATTACCCTTACCTGTTATTAGAAGTGCCTACAATGGAAAGCGTTGAGTCAGAATTGGAATATGATGAATCGGAATATTGAGCACAATGCCGCGTGGATGATAAAAAAGGTCCAAAATGTTATTGGTCGCAATTTGTGAATTGTGACCATGGGTTCACGAGATATGTACACCATCGAATATGATTCATTGTGCAGATTGTGTTCCAGATCAAGTACCAAGTACCTCTACAGCTCTGAGACATAAAATTTGATAATTTATACTATTATGTTGTAAAAGCTAGTTTTTTTTTTCAATTTCATAAAATAGTTTATTTCTTACGAGAATAGCATGTTACCATATTACCCAACCTGTGATGCCATATTACCCTTGGTATGGGGTAATATGATATAACTGTGTGGAAAAATGGCAACGAGCGACTCTGGACACAAAAATATATTGTGTAAGCTCTAACGTGCAGCCATCGTCTTTCAGCTAGGCGCGATGGTTATTAGATTGTGAGCATTTAAATTTTATGTTGCCATATTACCCCAATGAAGTGTCTTAGTATTTTTTTTTTATCGCTTGGAGCGCACGAAAGGGAATCCCTATAATGTTATGAGAACAAATATAAGTTTGTTAATTGGTTGAATTGTTCTTCCCATTCATTTACATTCTGCCCATCAGAACTGGCTACTAAATCCTGACTCTATCTATTGAAAAACTAGTGCATCCTAAAATCAAATAAATTGAAGTACATACAGGGTGTTTCAAAATTCAGTATCGATTTTAGGGGCGTATTTTTCAGGTCAAAATAAGACGTTTTTGTCCATAAACATGTGTCCGCAAACGCTTCGTTACCGATCTACAGAGCGTTAAAGTTAAACAAATACACGATGAGACATCCACCAACTTTCAAATAATGTCAAATGCTTCAAAACAAACCTAAACGTCAAAATGAAAATAGCAGTCAAAGCCCACTAATTCGCTTTTTCATTGTTCCGTTGAAAATTTTAATTAAATGTAGCGAATCACAAAAATTGATTTTACTTTTTTCTCGATAACGATCGCAGATGCGTGAAAATTACAAGAGACAAAAAAATTTATAAACAAAACAAAGAATTCATTTCGTATCTCAGAATTCACCAGCGGCGCACCACAAAAAAGTTTATGGGGTAAAAAAGGGCTTGACCCCTGAAAAAAATATCTCCCTGTAGATTCTCACAATCACTCGGCATGCTGGATGATGTAAGCCCTAGAACGTAACCTACATTCCAAATTTGATCTTAATATCTCAAAAATTGAAAGAGCTATGAAGAAAAAAATAAAAAAATCTTGAAACTTTAACGCTCTGTAGATCGGTAACGAAGCGTTTGCGGACACATGTTTATGGACAAAAACGTCTTATTTTGACCTGAAAAATACGCCCCTAAAATCTTGATACTGAATTTTGAAACACCCTGTATACCCTTCGTTAAGTATATCGAAAAATACTTTCAACAAATTGATTTACAAACTATGACCCCTTTTCGCCAGTGAGATGAGACGCCACTTCTTTATGAAAATAAAGACAGAGAAAGATATATGGATGTACCCTTCACCGCGGCAGTAGAGGATAGAAGATCCGAAGTGCATGGAAAAGCATATCCATGTCTTTGTTCAAAAGTCATTTTGAGAATTTGGGGTTATGCCTTCCGTCACTGCTTGTCATAGTGTCCGTACTCTTATTACAACAAAACTGACAAATATATACAGGGAATTATACATACAGGGACTCTAGATTTAATTAGCAGATTTCTGTCGCTTTTGAAATAGCACTGTTCAAAACATCAACCGAGTAATGACTCAATAACATGAATAGATCAAGTATGTAGATATAAAATGTATTTTCATGAATAATACCATAATATATGAGTAGATCTGAAATCCACAAATTTTCATTTCTCAATGGGGAAGTTTCCAATATTGAGGTTTTAATCTCACTGCCTGCGAATAAATAAATAAAAAAGGAACTTCGCTCCTTCACCATTCCTATGACGAACTTTATGGAAAGCCACATTCACACAGAGCTGAAATATAATACCCTGTGTCAGTATGATGTTGCAGACATCATCAATATTGAAAAGGAATATTCTCAGATATATTCATGAACACAAAAAAATTGATATATATGTAAAGAAATACATTGAGAATTCGCATTCACCATGTGATGAAAATATTAATTCTTTCTTGGTTTATTCAAGACAAAAAACAACTACTTTCCTGGCTATATGCCACGACGAATATTGAATTACATCTATTGAACACACAGGATGAAAATTTGAAAACAAAATCTTCTGAAGAAGAGAATTTGCATTCTCCTTCATATAAAGATATGCATATAATATCATTCTGAATATTCAACAGAAAACAACTACTTTCCTGGCTATTTTCCACGTCGAACATTCAATCATGAAAAATCGAAATCCTCCTAAATTGAGAATTGACATTATCTCCCAAATCGAATAGAATATGATGTATTATGATATAAAAATATAACTTACGTCCTGTATGATGAATATCAATTTATCATACATCCAAAAATCATCAATGTCTATATTTCCAGAAATTGTTCTTTGAATACATTATAACTATATTATAACAGCAATAGCTATTTTAATCCTACTTCGTCGAGTATTATGAATAATAACCTCTTATGTGCAATAGTATACATAATTTTTTCTGCAACCGACACAAAAGTCGTCCATTTTGATACCAAAATTAGCTCTTAAATTGACGTTTCTATTACTGACACAAAAATAGGTATGTTGCTAGGCAACATATTTAGTTCCTAGGAGCTAAAGTTGAATTTTAGTTCCTAGGAGCTAAAGTTGAACTTTAGCTCCTAGGAACTAAAAAGGATGAACTGGACGTCATCAAGAATAAACAACATTGTGACGGTTGAGACGCATACCTGATTTGTTTCCGATTTCAGCAGATTTGACATTTCATACCCATGCTGGAGATATAAATACACCTTATTATAGTTCAGTATTGGAATTATAAACATCTCAGCTAAGTATTTTTGTTTGATCAGGGAAGCCTTCAAGATTCAAATACTTGCTTGATCTGTATTTCATTCGTTATTCTCGGGATGGATAACTTGTTTTTGAATAATCACGGCAAGCAATAGTTTTTTGTCTCAAACAACGATATTGTTTTTGTTTATCTTCATTTGATTATCAAGTCAAACACAGTGTAGTATGGAGAGGAATAAATAATCACTATTATCATTGTTGATATGCTCACTAACTTAACATTTTCCATGTCTGCTGGCACTGGCGCGGTATTTGCCATTAGAGCATCTGATTGTCCTTACACAAATATGTCACTCTGTGGTTGTATTTATATTGAAACTACAATTCGAACATCCTTGAAAACCTAACCTGCTGTTAATGCAGGTAGAATATTCTTACCACATGGATTATTTGTCAATATTTGTTGCATTGCATACATATGGCACGGCATTGGTGGTTACTTCACATATTTATTTGAGTTAATTGTTTCGGTTGCAGAAAAAATAGCATGTTCCATTCGGATCAAAAGTGACTTTGTTCGACTCGCAAATTTTGCTTTTGCTCGGCTTCGCTAAACGCTCCGCCTCGCAAATGCAAAATTCGCTTGTCAAATAAAGTGTCACTTTTGATCCTAATAAAACAATCTACTATTTCACTTTCGTTACATCATAAAACGGTATTCATAACTTGTCAGTCATTATTTTGCAAATGAATTCGTCCCTTCATAAAACGGATGTATTTTCTAGGAAAGTTGCAGGTTATACCTTGCAACAGCGGATAATACTTTGAGTCCGTCCACACCACATAAAATACTTATGTTATGTATGTTTATGTTTACCAGTTTAACTTGTGTCCATTTTTGATCTCAAGTTATTCGTTAGCCTATGTCTACAGTTTATAGTATTGTTTTGTTAGTTAGGTGATCATCGCTATTTTTCAGACACAAAGTTGTCTTCTTCTTTTTTATTTTAAATTCGTTTTTTATTATTTAGCTAATTGCTAGCTATATTCTTTATCATCAGCTAAATTCAGACCAGTTTTAGAATGAACGTCACAGTTTGCCGCTCTGAAATCGCTTTATTTAGAAAAAAAAAAATTGCATGAAACTGAGGAGTTCCGAACTCATTTTAGGAAAATTCATCTGAGAGAAACTTCCCCATAACAGAAGATTTACATTTTCAGATCCTTAGAGTAGATGTCGATTAGGTATAGCCAGGAAGTAGTTATTTGTTGACTACTTGAGATCTGAGAAAGAATACACCTCCAAATCAGATAATCGATTTTAGTTTTTATTTATTCATTAGATGTGAGGCCTTTGCAATGAATATTCAAATCAAAAAACTACTCCCTAATCCAATAAGTTGATATAATGATTGGATTAATTTCCATAAATGACTAATTAGTTTTAGTTTTGTGTCACAGGTAAACCAAAACAACATAGTAAAAAAAATCAACAATCATTCAAAAATACTTATTCCTTTCAATGATGAAATGGAACTCAGAAGTCAGATTTTTTGAATCAGTATGGAAAAAAGTTCACTATAACATTATATGTTCGAAAACGATTCCTTTCTGAGATACAGTGTGTTCAAGTCAGACAAATTGGCAGTAACCGATTCCTACAGAGTTGGCAGAAGAAATTGTCGGAAATCAAAATTTTTATAATAAATAACAGATATTTTGTTAAACAATCAATATTAGGCACTCAGTTTATACTGGCATGAAATTATACTAGGAAATATAATCATGCATAATTGTTAATTATCAATTATGAAACGTTTCAAAGAAAATATAAAGTATATTATCATAATGCATAAATATGAGATTTACGTGAAAGATGAATAAATGGTTTTGTTACCGACAATGTGCGAATGATCACAGTTGTAATAAGCACACTAGTGGTATCGGATTTAAGAGATTTCTCAGACATATATTGGCCCTCTAGTTCTTTGAGTTCTGTAGATAATAAGGCACCACCAATAAATAGACAAATCTTCCTAGGAAATCATAAGAATTTTAATTCTGTATTTAGATCAGCTATAACACTTTGTGCTCGAAATACACACAAGATTTTATCTACAAACGCAACTTTTACGAAAAAAAGAAAGAAAAACAACAATTCACTAATAAAACTATCCAGCTCGGGACTGAACACTAACCAGCCACTTGTGAGGTGCTCTTCAGGTGCTTAGGCCTAGGTCGTATGACTACTTGAATGATAATCTCAAATTGAACTCGTATTGAATCAAGAAATGAAGATACTGCTCCGCTGATTACAACAAAAGAATGGAACTCTTTTGTAATTGAAATTCAGCTTGAAGACTTCAAAGTGTTCGACTTTTTCCCAAAATAAGCCAGTACCACATTTTTTGAATATTTATTTACCTTCTTGAAGTGGCACCAATTTAGTTATCACTTTTTTCAATCAGCTATACAATAATAAGATTCAGTCAATATCAAGTTAACATTGCGTCAGTTAGTTTGGTCCAAATCCTAATTTCATTCATTTATAATCAATATGAAAATAATCACAAATAATAGACCAAATGGTTTGATTTATGGACCTCTATCCTATCCAAGTTCTGTTTTATTTGAAATTAAGCGTGAAGTCAATGTTATTCTAACTAATAACTAAAGAGTGGCTCAAAGTTGAGTATTTGAGATTGATTAGTAAGAGTATGCAAGCTCAGATATTTTACTAATGTGATGTATATGCATGGATGTGTAATAAGTTAGCAGGAAGCTGGACTGACCTATAGAAGGTAAACTGATTATGGTATATTGTATGATCATGGGTACTTTTCTATAAGATTTATTTAGAACCTAATTTAAGACAGTTTAATAAATCGATAATCAAGATAGGTTAATTAGTAATCAGAGACCACCTCGTTTACAGCAACTTCAGATTTGCTGCTGACAACAGTACGAAATTGCTTACAAACAATTTCTGGATTGGTGCGAAGCAAAAAGTATTTCCGAAAATTTTAGCAACATTATTTCTGACATATTCCTTCATCACTTTGGCCTCATTATTCAATGATAACAAATTACCTATGCCTCATCATCGCACTTCCATGTTTCAGAGATCATTTGTATTCAATTCGATTCATCTTTATAACCTTTTACCTGAAGAGTTTAAACTTCTAAATATAAATAAATTCAAATACAAATAGTTTCTTTTTACTAATCAATGAACACATATTCACCCACGCCCCTGGAGGAACAGCCCAGCTTAATTAAGAAGTATTTCTGCAATTCAGATTGATTTTTTTTGTTTTGTTTCACGATTTCTCATTGTATTGTAACATGTGTATATGTATATTAAGTATATCCTGTGACCTAATTTGGTTGAGTATGAGTAGCTATCAGCTAGACTTCGCCAAAATTAGTGTTGCACACTAAGAATTTGTATCCACTTCGTTAATAAAGCCGATTTATTATTATTATTATTATTATTATTATAAAGACCATGTTATGGTTAGAGAAGAATGAAGATATTAGCAAACGTTACTTTGTTTCCTTGAAGCAAAAAGGAAATGGTTACCTGGCCAAGAAGTTCATGATTTTGAAAAAATATCATATCCAACAGTTCCTGAGGAATGCACCAGACGATAATTATGTTATGATGAAAATAGCTGTAATTTCTGACATATTCGAAGAGGGAAGCTGTGTTATTTGACATTCGAAAAACATTAAAGATATGGGAACTACGTTGTTAGTTACCGGATACAAAAACTAAGGTTTCAATTGTTACTTCAGAGCCGTCTAGCGCCCAAACTGAGCAACTTTGTACTGAGGTAAGTTTGCTCAGTTATGTTGTGGTCTGAGGAAAATGTGGTACGTTTTTGTAATGACCTTTTAGGGACACCCTATATATTCATGGTCAAAGAAAAAATAGTGTACATCACTCGTTGGGAAGTGTGTTTTATGCACTCGTTACATTTTCGCATTATATGTCACTTTCCACACTAGTCATTTAAGATACTATTTTGGACTCGTCACATAAATTACAATTGCGTTGGAAATGTTACCTTGCAGTGCTTCTCGATCGCCTGCACCGCCTCCCATCCCCAGTCGCGGTACTTCTCGTCCTTGGTCAGCCGGTACATGTAGAAGTACGTCTCGATCACCTCCGGCCGCAGGATGTAGTACTTCTCGGAGCTCTTCAACGCCCTGGCTTCCGATCCTTCCGTGAACCTATGGAGAAATGGAAAATAGTTATTTTTCTCCAAATGCCATTGAAAGTGGCTTATTAACGCCACATAACGGGCAGATTTAGTTTCAATGTGTTGGAACAGCAGGCGGGTTATTGAAATATACAAGTAATGTAGCTTTAGCGAGTGATCACCGATTAAAAGTGGCTCCGATATTAATCCAGTCCTGGTATGTGAACAACAATCCTAAAATTCATAAAAATATATAAGTGGATTACACCAAGAATAGAAACAAAAGAAAACCATCAACAAATTCCCTTATCAGTTCATGATAAGCTGTGAAATAAAGGTGTCCATGAACGTGAAAATAAAATATACGATTCACTGAAATGGAAGAACTGCGTCAAGAGATTATAAGGAATAGAAAAGAAATAAAAAATGCCATAGAAGCCAGCGAATCGAGAGTGATATTAAAATTCGAGGAATTAAACAATAAAGTGAATCAGCTGGAGAAGGAAAATCAAGGTTTGAAGCGAAAAATCGAACTGTTGGAAAGAACAACGAAAAAGAATAATATATTGATATTTGGCTTGGACCAAACAACAGACAATAATACTGTGAATGTTTGCACCGAACTATCAAATTATCTAGGAGTCGACATTACTGAAAATCACATTAATAATATTTATCCATTAACAAATATTCAGAATAAACCACTGAAAGTGGAACTGACATCTTACATAAAAAAACAGGAAATTTTAAAGAACTGCAGGAAGTTGAAGGGAACGAATATTTCAATCTGGCAAGACTTGACATTTGAACAGAGGGCAGAAAATAGAATACTTCGGGAACATTTAAACAGAGCCAGACAAAACGAAAATAATTCAGCTTATATCAAAGGAAATAAACTTCACATCAATAGTAAAGCATATACAGCAGAGCAACTTGAAAATAGAGAAGAAGATCCTCACTCCGAAAAATTCAATAGTGCTCCCCCCACTCCAACCATAAGAAATAAAGAACATACTTCTGTACTAGAATCCGACCTACCAGCAGTTTTTAACGATACAATCAACCAGTACTCAATTTCACAAGAAGCTACATCTCATCAAAAAAATAAGGCAACTGATGAATATACTTTCACGACGAACTCTGGCGCAATCAAGAAGAAAATAGTGTCATCAGTTACTAGTGGTAAAAATAGACTGCGATCCGCAAATAAATGAATGAACTACATTATCAGCTACAAGTGGCAAGTTATATATATTTTCTAATGAATCATAAATAATTCGGAAACTTCATTCTTTACAGCGATTTTCTCACTGTTAATCCTAAATTGTAACTCACTAGGACTCATATTCACTATTTTAGTGGCATAACAAATATCTTTTTCCATTATTTATCTCTTTACTCAACATTGTCTATATGGATCCCTACATAAGAGACTTCAAAGTTGAGAGTATAAAAACGTATCCTTTGAGCTACTGCAATGAAGCGAAAGAAGTTTTATCTATAAATGATAACTTCAATAATTTTAAAATTCTCAATACCAATATTTGTAGTATTTCGAAAAACATAGATGAACTGAAAATTAATCTTGAGGAACTCGAAACGTCTTTTGATTGCATAGTCTTGACAGAAACTTGGCACGTGGCGGATACCTCTCCCTTCAATATGACTGATTACGTAACTCTTTTCAATAATAGCCACTACAATCAAAATGATGGTGTTCTTGTTTATGTAAAAGCAAACTTATATCACTCTCATAATCACATTGAGCTGAATGAAAGTATATTATTAAAAATTAAATTAATTGTAGATAAGCAGACCATTTGCATTTATGCATTCTATAGATCTCCAGCTAGTCGAGTTGATGACTTTCTAGACCAGCTCAATGATATACTCAATGAAGAAAATGATGAATCTCATTACAGTTTTTTTGTAGGTGATATAAATATTGATTTGTCGAAAAAAACTGAAGACTCAAGAACTTATCTCGATATAATGAGTGAATATGGGTACCACTCCACCATAAATACTACTACCAGAGCAAGAAATGGATCCGAATCATGTTTAGATCATATATTTATCAAAATGAAACAGCAAAACTACAATAATCTATTGCCAGTCACTATCTCTACTACAATCACAGATCACTACTTAACGTTATTACAAATTATACTGAATAATAAGAAAAATTACGGAAAAAATAATAGTTTTAAGAAATATTTTCAAAGATTAGACAAAACACTACTGCTGGAATTCATTGGCTGCATTAATTGGGACGATGAATTATATCCGATTCAGAATATCGAATCTGCAGCAGAAAAATTCATTAACATCATAAATACATGTATTCGCAAATCAACTAAGTACATCAAAATAAAAAATTGTGAACGCAAGAGAAAAAACTGGATCACAAAGTCATTAATGAAACAAATCAACCAAAAAAACCAATCCTACTGCTTATGGAAACAAAATCCAAATAATCAAACGATGAAAAAAAATTATCTAACAATGAAAAAAGAGACCGAGGTGAAAATAAAAAATGCAAAGGATATGTATTATAAAAAGTTACTGGAAAATGAACAAAACTCAAGCAAAAATCTATGGAATACTGTGAACGAAATTTTGAAAATTGGAACAAAAAGGCAAATAAATAATATCAAAAACGAAAAAGGAGAAATCGTCACAGATCAAAGAGAAATTGCTAATATGTTCAATAACTTCTTCGCCAATGTTGGAAAAAACTTGGCAAAAAGTATTGAAAAAAATCCCAAATACAAGAGTAAAAAAGAAATATAGGAGAATTCTATTTTTCTAACACCCACGAATAAAAGTGAGGTGAAGAATACAATTGCCACCTTGAAAAATAAAAAATCTCCTGGGCATGATGGCATTTCAGCCGAAACTCTGAAGATTATATCCGAGTTCATAAGTGAACCTTTAACAGACATAATAAATAAATCATTTGAGTCAGGCATATTCCCTTCAATCCTAAAAAACTCAATAATAACTCCAATATTCAAAAGCGGAGACACTGAAAATGTCACAAACTATAGGCCTATTTCGGTTCTACCATCATTCAGTAAAGTCTTCGAAAAAATTTTGAAAAAGAGACTATGCGCATTTCTGTCTAAGCATAATCTACTATCATCATCTCAGTATGGGTTCAGAGACAATAAATCTACAAATGATGCAATTCATTCCTTAACAAAAACTATTTATGAATCTTTAGACTCAAGTACTCCTTCTATAGGTGTGTTCATAGACCTAAAAAAAGCCTTCGATACTGTAGATCACACCATACTGTTAGATACACTAGAAGACATGGGCGTGAGAGGTATTGCACACATTAAAAAGTTATTTAACAGACAGAAAACAAAGAGTAAGAATCGAAAACCAGATCAGTACAGAAATGAGTATTACATGCGGAGTACCTCAAGGGACAGTATTAGGGCCGGTGTTATTCGTGATTTATTTGAATAATTTATTCATACAAGAAACAATAGGAAAAATTATCAGTTTCGCGGACGACACGGTTATATATTATAAAAATGATGACTGGTACAATCTTAAATTGAACATCGAGAAAGATCTTGGGAAACTCAAAGACTGGTTTGATAGCAGATTACTTTCTATCAACTTCGACAAAACTGTTTACTTACCATTCAGCAGCCTTTCAACATCTTTGCCAGAATACACTCTGGAAATCCAGAAGAATTTTTCTATCGAACCAGCAAAAAAAAATTAAATATCTAGGCATTTATATAGACAACCATCTCAGATGGGACCACCATATGGATTATGTAACAAAAAAGCTACGTTGTATACTATTTAGATTCAAACAAGTTGGAAGATTTTTGAATTACAAATATAAAAAAATCCTATATCATAGTTTGGTAGAGTCACATCTGAATTATGGCATTATTGGTTGGGGAGGGGTATCAAGAACTCACCTGCATGCTCTTGAAGTCTCTCAAAGAAAATTCCTCCGAATACTACTCAACAAAACGGCAAGATATTCAAGCAATCTGCTGTATTCTGACACACACATATTAGATATCAGACAATTATATAGTATTCAGATAGGCTGCCAACAGCACAAAAACAAAAATGAACTCACCACTCTAAATCATTCATACGCGACAAGGACAAAACATCAACATCTTATACTATTCTCTTCTAAAACCATAGTTCAGAAAAGCTACGTGTATCTAGCTCCAAAACTTTTCAATTTTTTACCACAGAAAATTAAAGATGAAATTTCGCCGAAACGCTTCAAAAATCAACTCATAACATTTGTAAAACAAACTGAAAGAACCCATATACACAAATTGATAGAGAGTTGAACTGAAAGAAAGAAAAAAGAAATTTTGTCATCTCATATTTTATTCTTAAATATACATGTTCATTTATATCGTTAGACAAATCACTTCTTTATTTGTACATACCATACCATCTCATTCACAATATTTCACTCATTTATTCATATTTATATATTATTATCCATTCATCATCTTTTAACTATTGTAATTCTTATGTAAGTTTTTTTTTACATTGTATGTTTCTTCAAACAATTTAAATTTTTATTTAGTTATCAAATTGTCTCATTGAACTTTTGCTGACTGTTTGTATAACCACAAACAAGTATGCATAATACTTCTGTGGAATTTGTTCATGTTTGTTCATATTATTTTATCAATTATTGTTATTATTGTACTGATTTTATTATGAATAAACATTATACCATACCATACCAATGTGTACAGATTGAATTGTAATGATTGTAACTCTTCTTATACAGTCTGTCCAAGATAAGGTTGAACAGCATAGGGATCTCGAAAACTGTAGGAGATACGAAGTCGGTTAAATGGGGAAAAAGTTGCGCAATTGGAGGCTCATATCATGAGCCTTCGAAAATTTTTAAAATTATTTGTAGATTTTTAGTTATATAGAAAAATAGTGAATTTTTGGAATATCTATTTAATTTTTTTTCTCCGTTATTATTAGAGATACAGAAAAACTGAAAATACTTTTTCATAGCAACTTTTGATGACGTTTAACGTGGTTATACCGATTTTTTTATGCGACGTTTCGTATCCGTAGAAGCATCATCAACTTTTGTTTTTTAAATACGGTCCTGATAATTTTTTCACAGATTCTGAAAGGTTTTTTTTATTCTGAATTCAATCATGTATTAGACAAGGTGATTCGAATGTGTTTCGACCTATTTCTATCCATCATCAATGTTTTTTCGAACTTCCAAAGGAAAAGTGCCATCAGTTCCATTTATTTCTGATCATTTAGTATCACACATTGATGGATTAGTTATTCAATACTGAGAAGTGAATAAAAAATATTTCACTACATCATTCAATGCAGCGCTTGAAATTGTTGATGAATTCTTACACGAATTACTTTAACAACTTAACTTTGACAATACCTACAGAAACATTCATAACAAATGTTCAAAATGATAACCATTATTTTCTGAACAAAGATATCCTCTTCTCACAGTTGCTTCTAAGACATTACTAAGCATTTCTGGGGTTATTCTATTGAATGCTTCGATGACACTGTCCCTCAGTTCTTCTTCATCATCAAAGCTATTTGAGTGTACAAAGTTTTTGATATATCCCCTAAAAAAATCCAGCTGTGTCAAATCAGGTGACCGCGCCGGCCAAGGGATTGCAGAATGAGTACCAATCCATTTTTCTGGATAAAAACGTACGAATTTCTCTGGAATTATGTACCGGAGCGCGATCTTGTTGAAACCAACAGTTCTGAACTTCCGTAATCGGTAAATCATCCAGAGCTTCCTCAAGATGATTCTCAAGCAAATTTCTATAACGTTAGGAAGTCTGTGTTTCATGGTAAATAAAAGGACCAATAATTCGTGTACCAAATATCGCAACCCACATATTAAACGGTGTTGGTGTCTCGCTGTAATGTATAAATGTTCATTTTCTCGTGAACAATAATGTGTATTTTTTCTATCGAAGATACCATGGTTAGTGGCCATGCTTTCATCAGTCCAGATGATTGTTCGCGGGAAATTTGCAAAATTTCGACATTTCCTGGTATACCACCCACAGAATGTCCTGCGCCTTTCGTCATCGCCTGGTTTTAGCTCTTGACATATTTTGAATTTGTATGGATGGAATTTTTGTTTCCGCAAAATGAAATAGGTTGTTGATTGAAACCAGTTGATGAGGTATTAGTGTGTTGACTAATTTTCCTTCAAAATAAGTAGAACTGGTGACATTTTTCCTTTGGAATTTCGAAAAAACATTGGATGATGGTTAAAACTAGGTCGAAACATACATAGAGAAATTGGTATCACCACGTTAAACGTCATCAAAAGTTGCTATGAAAAAATATATTCATTTTTTCTGTATCTCTAATAATAACGGAGAAAAATAATTTTAAAATTTTTCGAAGGCTCTTGATATGAGCCTCCGAATGCGCAACTTTTTCCCAATTTAACCGACTTCGTATCTCCTACCGTTTTCGAGATCCCCATGCTGTTCAACCTTATCTTGGACAGACTGTATAAGTCAAACTCTGGTAGAAGTTTTGAAACCGGCGCCTCTGAACATAACACACTCATCCACAAATTTCTCAACTCAGATAACCCTAACACTACATCTTCCTTTGCAAATCATATTATTGATTCCAGTCATTCTTTTGATGTTAACTCCAACATAGAGATTATACACATTTGCAATAAAGGTCCACGGCTAAACCTCCTGGAAATTTTAGAAATTCAAAAATGTATCAATATTCCGAATATTAATTGTCTCAAACTAATTTTGAACGAAACCACATTTTTCGCACACTTGAATTCTCATGACTAATTTTGTCTCACTTGCTTTTACCTAAGCCGGCCCTGTTCTGTTTTGTTCACCTTCCTGAGTTCTTCTTCTTCTTCTGGGTTTGATTACATTTACTACACCTTGACATTTCTTCTTTTTTTCTTGGATTACTTATATTATTCAGCCTCAACACTTACTTCTCCTTTAGGTTTTTAGGCATAATGGACTTTGTAATTAACCAAGTTTTCAGAAATTATTTGTAATATCACTCATGATGCTCAAAAATTCCAATCTTATACTGTACATGTCATTTGCTTTGTATCATATGTCACTGTCATTCATCTTGTTATTGTCAACGTCTGTTGCTATGCTTGACGCTTCGCCTTGGTTTTTGTCTTTCACAAAAATAGCCATTTTGAGATGAAACTCCTTTGAGTGAATTATCACTAATTTCTCCCTAGTTTGTGCCAATGTTGAACCTAATGATTGTTGGGTTCTTTTGGCTGTTCAGTCGTTCAAAAAATTTTGATATTTCTTGACCGGACTGAAATTTGGCCAAATGACCACCGCTCCTTAGTATTTTGATTGTGTTTTCCACGTGGACTTTTAGGTATGTTTTTCCTCAATATATTATTATCCTTGTAAAGCAGATATCTTTACAGGTACTATGTATTGTGTCTGAAGATGGCTGTTGGAGCCGAAACTAGTCACACATTTTTTTTTAATAAAACTGTGGTCGACCGACTTGGTGTATTGTTTTTTTTTTGAAATATACAAGTGTTAAGAAGGAGACTATCTACCTAATTAAACTAATCTATCTGCATACTATTTTCCCATTCGCGGTCGCCAAGGTCATCATCTGAAGTTACGATGACATGAAAACTACAGGTAAACATTCCTAACTCCTGACACAGTTTGAAAGTTAGACATGTTTTCCCGTAGAATGTCATCGCAACGTCATCTAATGACAGCGAATAGAAAAAGTGGTCGGTCAGTTGGGTTAGTTTGTAACGCGCTGTTTTGTTCGCGCTGTATTGTTAAGCACTGTATTGTTAAGCGTAGCAGAGCCCTCTGATGGTATCCGAATGATCTGTTGTAGTACACTTTGTTTGTTATCAATTAGGTGGTGTTTCGGTTATGCGATGGTTCGCTGATTGAAGTGAACTGTAATATTTCCGAGAATGAACGCACTTCGGTGGTATAGATACTTTATTCCTAAAGTACAATCTGCAACTCGTTTCGTACGAGCGATGCTAACTAACTTACAGTTAAAGTTCAACTGACTCCAAGCGTATCGGGACACTTCTCATTCATAGTGGGTTGGGCGACAAATTCGTTAGATACAAAAAATGCTCTTTGATATACATACAGGGTGTATTTCAGTGGCTGAAATATTATAAACTCTAACAGGTGGATCATTCTATCAATTGATTTTTTTTATAGAAGTTGAGTAAGATAATGTTTTTGATGTGATGCATTATTTTTTAATTGTATTGGTCAGTCACTAGAGTCCCTGTATATACCTTTGACAAGAGTCCGGAAACAGCTATACTTCTGTCCTTTTCTGTTTTCAAAAAAATGCATTGATGATTGAATAAAGGAATAAGACATATATATATCGAGCTCTGTCTTCTCAATTCCCCTAGTATCAATGATTGTCAGAAACAATTTGGAGGGTTAGATTATTTGTCAAACCGTTCACAGCCGTAGGTAGAAGTGAGAAATAGGGCTATTTTGACAAGAATAACTATTAGATTTTCAAATAATGAACAACAGGGTGTTCATTTCGAATCGATAATTTTCATAATGAATTCCTGAGATGACTATTGCAAATTTTCGTCATCAGATATGTCTTCACTTCATCAGATATAAGAAAGATAATTTAAGTATTCTACGTGGTATCACATAGTTGTTTTCTGTTGGGATATAAAAAATAAAAGATATATAATTGTTTCAATATAATTTTCTCCGATTCTCTCAATTTAATAACACTCATCAGGAATAAAAGTGGCAAAATCAAAACAACAATATATTTGATAGCGAGTGCTTTATCAATAATTGTGTCGGTTTTCCACCTCTTCCTGCAGTCTACATTCACCTACATTTTGAATTTGATCTGAATTAAAAACACCGTGGACTGATGACATAGCACATTACAGTTTCTCTAAATCTTCTAGTTTTGGTTTTAAACTTTCAATTTCTTTCCGCATCATCTCATTCTCATTTTCATTCTCTGCGATCGTATCATTCAGTAATTACCAATACGATGACGACGGGACTCTTTTTTTGAACGTCTCTATTTCATAAATTGACGGCACAGCAGACTCTTTCAATTTGAAATCCATCAGCTTGAAAAAATCTCTATCAAAATGGGCCTAAAATTCATCTTTCTTGTACTGTTTTTACAAGTTAATATGAATATTTACCTCACATATTGCGGATTTCTTGAAATTAACTTTCTATTCTGGACGTTTCATTGCATTCTTCCATGACATTATCTCTAAAGGATCATTCATATTGAATAACTTGAATCCCTTTTCTAATGAATTATCGCAATAATGTACGCAGCAGGACATTGATGAAATAATTTAAAGTGCTAAATTTTGGCGGTCATAAAATTTCAAAGTGACAGTGACAGACATTCGGAGTAATTAAAAAAAGCGGGCGGGACGACTATGGTATTTCGTCACATTGTCAGGTGGGCAAACCAAATGAAACAAAATATTAAACACTCCAACGGCTGTCAGTTTTGTGTCCGGACTCTTGTCTGAAGTATATACAGGGATTCTGGATAACACTAGCTGATTTATTGTTATGAAAATTAAAAAAAAACATACTTTCTTAAAATACTTTTATCTTCTCTTGAAAAGGAGACATTGACATGAATCAAAAAACCATTATATTGAGAAGGAAATCTTTGAATCCAAAACATAAGAAAGGTGAGTTTAAACACTCACATCTACCATGGCACATTGGGATGGTACCTTTTTTCCAGTATAATGATCAAGTCATGATCATTTCTTGGGAACATTCACATAAATATACAAATTGGTCGAAGTTTTACCGGAATCAGAAAATTATTAAAAAAGCTACAGTGCAATCAATTAGGCATAATTCTTTTTTGGCCGGTTTTTTTCGTCGGTGAGTGTATTATGTTCAGTTTTAGCATTTGATAAAATTCGGATTATTTTCTAACCTGAAAGATTCTGGGCCAAGCTTGGTCTGGGACCTGTCGTAGGATTCGTGACAAGTCCGGGTTATCTGTTCGGCGACATCCATGTACCTGCCGGAAACTTCATTCGGTAGACTCCGCGATGCCAAAGCCAGTAGTCCGCCTACGAAGAGAAGAAAATATAATATAAAAACTTTCTGACCAAGAAAAACAAACGGATAACCATGTTATTCAGTGTATTGTCCCCACCGAATGAAGAAATAATTTCAAATTGAATAGGATTTCAAAATTCCCGCCTTATTCAACTGTGGAATGCTGACATGCGCCGTAAAGATATTGGCCTCTATGAAAGATGCAGATATATTGCCCTCTGAGATTATGTTTTTCTGAATAAAACCTCAAAATAATTCGTTGACACCTGGTGTTCCGAAGGTATGAGATTCAAATATGGCAAGGGTGTATGATTCGAGAATTGATTTTTGAATACACCCTGTATTGTATTACATAATCGGTTAGGGATTATCATAAGGAATTCATCGATACCGGATTCGATAAGGTTATTTTAAACGATTACGAAGAAATTCGCATTAAAAATTTCCAAATTTTCAATGAGTGTGACAGAGAAAGAAGTTTCGATGTTGCTCAGTCACCGGGAATGATGAGAGAGTATGAAACATTTAACAATCATTCTTGAATCCAAGATATCCCTGACAAGTTTGAATATCGTACCTTCAGAACTTCAGAAAACTGAAAACATGCTTTATTTGAATGATTTATTACATTCATATCGAATCGACTCATGGCATCTGAATTTTGGTATCGCAGAGAACTAAAACGTCAATGTCATTCCCAACAACATATAATCCCCAGATGTTCAAAAAAAATTTCAATACCTACCTCCTATCCCTATCCTCCCTAGGAACGCACGATGTTCTTTAAACATTATAGGGATTCCCTCTCGTGCGCTCCAAGCGATAAAAAAAAAGCCACTGAACAGCAAAAAATCTGAAGGGTATCTCCTATGCAGTAATAAATTTGCACCTTTGAAGTGCCCACCTGATGTTAGGTTGTTATTTTCATCTGAATAATCCGAGACTTACAAGTACCAAAAGACGCTTTCTAATGATAAATATCTAAGGTACCGACGTATAGAGTTTCATGTCTGATTGTTGGATATTTTGTGTCCAAGTGTTGAGATAATGTCTTGGTGCGCGTGGCATGAAATTCTGGTTACGCACTAAACAACACGGGGTAACAAACATCAACAGTGCCGACAGTAAGTGCGACTACTGAGTCTTTAGCATTCTACTGTGGTATTGCTTAAAAGTGACAAAGTGAAATATCATTCATGTCTGCCAAAACACTTTTTTTATCCTTCTTAAAATATATATTTTTTTAAATAAAAATAATTCTATGATTCCTATGTCCTTTTATGACAATCAGTTGAGTAGTTTTGGCGTGAACGTGTAACAAACAAACTTACATTCACATTTAAAATATTAAGTAAAGTATGGATTTGCTCAAAAGGAAACATAACGACATTGTTGCAATTTTAGACTACATCAATTAACATTCAGTGTGTTGTGTACGTACTCCTAGAATCTTGAAGGTGGAGAGAAATAAATTGCTCGAGAATTCACCGAACAGTATAGCCATGTTATCTGTATGCTAACATGATGAATGACAGAATGAATATGTATAATCCCAATATCTCTTCCTATTTCGTCACTTGACACAATGACAGTAACAATGAAAGTCCAGATTGCCAACATAAATACTTTCGCGGTTATAAGTATAAGGTAGAATTCAAATAAACATCTCTCTCACAGATTTAGTCTTTCAGGAGGATAAATGACGCTTGTGGATCTCCGCAGTTCAGAAAGTCCATTAGAAGTAGGTAATCAGTTTTTCGTATGAATGAGTTCTGGTAGTGCTATTACTTCGTCAGATATTTGTGGATTAATTACTTGATCAGATATTGCTGGATTAATTTTTGATAATTCATTAGGTTCTAGTTATCTGAACGATTCGAACGTGCTAAGTTTATTTGAGGTATCTGGTGAGATACCTGGTACTTTAGCATGAGTATTTTCTCCTATTAGTTGAATCTGGTCTATGTGCCTTTTTCAGACACTCGAACAGGTCTCTCCATGTAGTGGTCGACGGAGTTTCATCTGACTCTCGTATCATAAATGTTGGTGTTCCGCAAGGATCAATTCTAGCACCAACACTATTTCTACTCCATATCAATGATTTGTTGGAAACAACTTAATGTCCGGCACACAGCTTCGCGGATGATACTTCATGTCCGGCACACAGCTTCGCGGATGATAGTACCCTCCATACCGCCTTTTCTTCCAGGGCTCAAATTCCAACCAGGCAAATCAGAAAACGAATGAGGGAGAAATGTTGACAACATAAATATGGACTTGGCAACAATTCTCGAATGGGGATCCAATAACTTGGTAGATTTCAATGCAAACAAAACACAGCATGCCTTTTCTCTAGAAAAGCCGTTCTCACTATGCCCAACATAAGCTCATCAGGAGTAACCATACCGTTGAAGACATCCATTTCGATGCTTGGTATTACTATCAGCAATAACCTTTCTTGGGAAAATCACGTGAGATCAATTGCTGAAAGTGCATCCCAAAAACTTGGTTTTCTGTTTCTGGCCAGGAGCTATTTTACTTCTAGTCAGATGCTTATGATCTATAAGATCCGACCTGTCCTGGAATACTGTTCCCATATGGAGTGCAGCACCCAAAAATACCCTGAAACTGATGGATTCTGTCCAAAAAAGGGCAATTCGTCTCGTGGGTGATGCCTCGCTCACAAACTCACTCACTTCTCTGGAACACCGTAGAAAAGTTGGCGATCTGGCTCTATTTTAAAGATATTTTCATGGACGATGCTCTTCTGAAATATCAACAATTGTTCCTCCCTTCGCAGTTCCTGCGAGATTAACCCGTCGAGTTGAGGCTTCGCACCCCTTCGTGGTCACTTTGGAGACCTGCAGAACATCCCTTTCCAAAGACTCGTTCATCCAACGAACAGCGAGGCTCCGGAACACATTGCCAAGGGAGGTGTTCCCCGAGGTATATAACCTCTAGAAATTCAAGAAGAACACCAATTCCTACTAAATTCCTACTTTTCACTATGAATATAATCACGGCACGCTACCCTATCGCCTATTTTCAAGTCGCGGATTTTTTTCCTGTATGTCTATATTATTATTTATTCTATTAGAACTTTCTGCCGGCAATAGATCTAATCTGGATATAATATATCTCTACCAAAAAACATGTATGATGGAATTACACCCGTTCCATAATGTGGCGTTTTTCTAAAAGGAATTCACAAAGTTGTTTCTGCTGATTTTAGTTATCCCCCTTCAGCGCTCTAAGTCTGAAAATATCTTTTGGCTAAACCATTAGTGGCTGGGTGATATGGTGCACTCAAGCGATGAGTTATACCATTTTCTTGAAGGAATTGTTTGAACTTTCATTGTTACTGTCATTGTTGTCAAGTGACGAAATAGGAAGGGGTATTGGGATTATGCATATTCATTCTGCCATTCATCATGTTAGCATACAGACATCATGGCTATACTGTTCGGTGAATAAAATGCCACTTAATTATACTGGAGCAATATATTTCTCTCCACCTTCAAGATTTCAAGAGTACATACACAACACAGTGGAACTTTTATCTGAAATTTTTGTAGTTTTATATTGCTCTGAGCTCTGCTGAGTAACTGAAAGGTTGGCTTAGCCAACTATGGAAACCGAATAGAAATCAGTAATGGAATCCATGAGTAAATCGACTTTCAAGCCGGCCACGACGTTTATTTCATTAGTTGCGTTTTATTTGTTTCATTATGGAAGCGGTGGTGGGAACAGAATGACGTTTACAAATTAAACGAGAAACTTCATGTCCTTGCATGGGAGAATTCACATAAGAGGTTATATTTATATGTTTGCGGCTACAAATAATTCCAAAATCATGATACTAGAGTTAAGAATCTAGAAAATCAATCAACGAATATTTGGAGCAGTGATTGTGGTGATTAGAGAAACTTATTCTCTGAGATCGAGAGAATTAACCTGTCTTACCTGAAAATATCATGAACTTGTGAACTTCACGATCACAATGTCTGCTAAAAGTCTTCTACTTTCAAAATTTTTCGTTTTTCGTCAATCTAATATAATTTCTTGACAACTGTCAAAAGTCATTCCTTGTAGTAAGACGGAATGAAAAGTAGCAACCGGAATCGGAAAAGTTGCAAATAAAACAACACATCAAAGTGATTCCAGTAGCGGAATCGGATAAATAAAACGCAACTATTGATCAGTTTGGAAATACTGAATTCCAAAATTCAACATATAGAAAATAATTGTTGGCTCACCCGAAAAACACGCCAAATGGTCCATCTTGTGCTCGGGCCTATCGAATTTCAGTTCAGCGAAGTACATGAGCCCGTTCGGCGACGTCTTCAGCATGTGCTGGAAGACGGCGCGCATCGCCTCGTCGAACATCTGCCTGGCCTCCTTGTCCTCCTTGTTCGACTGCAGCCACGCCTTCAGCAGGTACTCGTAGTAGCTGTCGCCGAGGGCGCCCAGAGACATGTGATCTGAGAAGGAAAGAAGGTTCTTTCTCATTTAACTTTCATCTCTTTCTCTCAGTACAGTAATGAATTGATAGTCCGAAAACCCTGAGTTCTTCGTTAGTCTTACTTCGCCAGGTTGTTCAGTTATTTTTTCTCCAATCGACAGCAAATTTTGATTTTGCAGACACATATGAGGTAATAATTGACAAAGACAACGTAAAACAGGTAAACATATTCAAGTACCTACTTGGGGGTAAATGTGGATAGGAGAGTACAGTGTGTCCAGTTTTCGATGCTTTTGTGCGATATCTCAGTTGTCTTTGGAGATAGAGAGTTGCGGTTTTCACATTACTTTCTTACTTTTTTGTGGAACGGACAATGCCGCAAACAGAATTGTCACAGCTCTCCATGTTCTTGAGATACAGGGCGAAATTGAAAATTCTCACTTTTTGAGCAACTCCCGTATCTTGGTTAGTATCCAACTTATTGGCATTCTGATTCTGATTCTGAATACAGTGGCGTACTCATTTTGTTTCCGTAATGGCTCATTTTCAGAAATTGAAGCCAACTTTCTTTTCTTTTTCAAATGGGACACCCTGTATATTTCTTTACATTTCGATCCAGATTTTTTTTGGCTTTCCGAAAATATATGATAGTTGACATTTTTCTATATTATTGATGTTTCAATTCAAAGATATTCTTTTACCATGCGTTCTCGCAAGTAGGCCGTGATGACTCAGTAGAAAACAAAGTTGTTTATAGCTGTCAATAGTTGTTGACATGAACGCTTATCAAACTTTCATGCTATACTGTGTTTTCAAGAGTTTCGCACTCGTTATTTTTTAATTTTTGTATTTTTCTGCGATTCAAACGATGGCAGCACTGTATCGAAATTATGAAAAATATGATATGTTAGTTTGCTTCATACAATGCAATGAAAACTCACATGATGCTTCAGAATTATACTCCGAAAGGTAATGTTTACATGAATTATTTGTGCTTATAAGTATGAAGTTATATATCGATATATTATAATTACTGATATAGGTATCCGGAAAGGAGGCAGCCTTCTTCTGATACTTTTTCCAGGATGAAGACAAATTTATTAGAGAATGGAGCATTCAAACAGCCTCGACCAACTCTATCACAAAGGAAATCGTGAAACGGACGAAATCAACGTTTCAGCTTTCGTAGAAGCAGCGCCATCAAGTTCATGTCGAGTTATTGAAAGAGAAGTCGGTTTTGAAGAAAAATAAATTCACACCATATAAATTACAAATCGTACAGCATTTGCATCCCGAGGATGCGGGACGTCGATTAATTTTTTGTAATTGGTATATGGAACGGATTCGAATGAATATTGATTTTTCCCAATCAATATGGTCTGATGAATCATATTTTTCGAGAACCGGCATCTTCAATCGCCAAAACACCAGACATTGGTCTCAAGAAAATCACCATGTTATATTTGAACGAGAACAGCAAGGACGGTTTGGCTTCAGCGTGGCTTGTTTCATTTTGGGTAGAAATATAGTGTATCGGATTCATGAAGGAGGTCTCACTGCAATCCGTTACCTAGAAATTCTACGAGATGTTTTGCCAGAGCTGCTGGACAATATCCCTCTGGCTCAGTTGAATGATATTTGGACTGTGTCAAGTCATCCGTTCGACCACAGTGGTGATACCAGGATGGTCAAATGGTTGACTCGACTCCCATCAAAAATAATGTGGTAACTTTGCGGGCAGGTTTGAAACGTGACCGATATTCCCAAACAGCTGGTTGGTCAAACTGATGGTCAGACTTCATACTGAACGTATGTGCCCGGTCAAACCACAGACTTGACACAGGAATTCTAACAAATTCGCACACAAACAAGAAAACATGGGAGACAAAGAACAAAGACACCGCTACCCTGGAGAAACCTTGCTCAAAAATCCTTTCCAACATAATTCCCCCATGACAGCATCTTTGACTCTTTGTCCATTATTGTTGTTGTTGTTTTTCTTGTGAATAATAATTACTTTTGATTTTCGACAAACGATAAGTACGAAAACATAATTCTGTAATGATAGGGTGAAGGGCCCCGTTTGATATCCTATATTGAATGGGGAAGTTTCCTTCAGATTAATTTTCATAAAATAAGTTCGGAGCTCCTCAGTTCTATGTCCACGCTGTACAGAATGGCGATCGATAAGTCCAAGTCGTTTTCATTTTCTAAATAAAGCAATTTCTAATTCTTGGGGCGGCAAACTGTGACGTATATTCTGAATCTAGTCTGAATATAGCTGATGATGAAGAATATAGCAAGCGAACAGCTGATGAATGAAAAACGAATAAAAAAATAGAAGAAGAAAACAACTTGGCGTCGTTTGATTATATCTTGAAAAATAACAACGATCACTTAACTCCAAAACAACTATAGCCTGTAGATATAGGATAACAAATGACTGTAGTTCGAAATTCGGCACAAGTAAGACTGGTAAACAAAAACATACATAACCACAAAATCAGATCATGGTGTGTCTGTTCGTATTGTGTGGTGTGGACGGGCTCCAAATATTATGTTCTGTTGCAAGATATAATCAGCAACTTTCCTAGAAAATAGATCCGTTTTATGAAGGAACAAATCCATTTTGATACAAACGACTGATAAGTTATGAATATCATGTTGTAATTAAACGAAAGTGAAAAATTCATCCAGCAAATGAGGGATTTATGAAAATTATTCATAATACTCCACGAAGTAGGATTAAAGAACCTGTTATATGTATCTATCCCATTGCTGGTATGATAGAGTTATAAGGTATTCAAAGAACAATTTCCGGAAATCTAGACATATTGATGATGCCGGCAACGTCGAACTGACACAAGGAATCTTATTTTAACTCTGTGTGAATGTGGCTTTTCATAAAGTACGTCATATAAATGGTGAAGCAGCCAAGTTCCTTTTTCATTCATTTTTTCCTTAAGTGAAATTTGATCTTACGAAAAAAAAAAAAGAAGGAAAATTACGTACACATTAAATTTTAATAAATTTCACAGTGAGATGAAAACCTCAATATTGGAAAATTTCCCATTGAATGTAATTTGATTGAATAATATTGTATTTATTATTATTATGATGGAAGGAATATTGAGGAAACTGTTTGAATCAACTAGGAAGAAAATATTGGACATAGCCCTCATGAAGAGTCAACTGCAGACACGTGTCCACATCAGTACGGTGAAAAAAGTGCAAAGGATAGACAACACTTGGAGGAAGACGAAACAACAAACTTGCGGCTGGCTTCTGATTATAGACTCCGTTTATTTGTTGTTTCGTCCTCTACAAAGTGCTGCCTGTCCTTTGCACTCCCTTTCACCGTATCACAGCCGTCTTCAACTATCAAGCCGTGCTGAGATAATGGCAACGTCGCACGAACGAAAACCGTCGGTCCCATTCGCGCCTAGCAATACAATGGTTTTTATATGAGCGCGAGCTTTGAATGTTTGGTTTAAAGTAATTTTCTCGGATTCTTTTGTCGAATAGGTAAAAAATACACGGGAGTGAACTTACAGAGTGAAGAACGAGGAATAATGTGGTTGAATAATTCCCTTGGTCATGAACTGAAGCCGTAATTTTGAACATTTTGATAAAATAAAACTTATGGAGACATCGAATTTTTCATTCATATCTGAGTGTTTGTCAGTTTGATCTGAGATGTTTTTGAATCTAGCTAGAATATTTTCAAGTTGTGACCATCTATTCAATTTCATATCATGAGTAAGAATCCATTTCAATTCATTGAATCCAAGTTTATTATCACCAAGAAAAACTTGGACCTCCATCTCATTGGATATTTCAACTTGAGAAACGATTTGTAAAGAATTTACATCATTGGGATAAAAAACATTTGCTTGCAAATCTAATTCATAAAAATACAATTTATCATCAGTCTCATTGATTTTCCAAGTATCAATTTTAACTTTCTCAACATATTCCCTAACTAACTGTTCATAGTTGTGGATGAGGTCTGATTTTTCAAACTGTTCTATTATATTACTCTGAATATCTAAATATTTCTGACGTCTCTCATTTGGATCAGTTCTTTATGGTTTGGCTGGTTTTGAACAATATTTTGGTAAATTTGGAAAAATTGAAGGAACTGCTGTTTTGACTAACTTTGGTGCTCGTAACGAATTTTTTCCAACTGATCCATCTGGCAGAGGGAATGTATCATACCTGATGATATCTTTTTCAATCAAATGAATTGCACATACTGCAGAACGTTGAGATGGTGTCCAGTTTTTTCGAGGTATTGCTGTTATCCACTTATTTCGCAATTCTTCCCCTTCTGGGAATAAAAAAACTGAGACATGATCCTTTCCCAGCTGTTTTTCAGATCTGTAATTTGACTTACATCCTGGCACACAACAATGAAAAGGCATATTTTATAAGGAATAATGAATTACTTATTTCCAAGAGTAAATTAAAAAAAAAACACACAAATTCCCTTTCCAATTTAACACAATTGTGAATGCACTTGCCACACACTTTCAGTCTCGAGTCGATTCCTAGATTGTTGCTAATACTTTTAAAATTATTTGATCTCAATATTACACCAATTAATAAGTGAAAACTTTAACAAAACCTTCCATAAACTCCTTGTTTACTTCCTACACAATACACTTTGAATGGCCGACTGGTGCGCGTTCGGTCGTTCGGACAATGTTGCCAAGTTCATTCTTCATGGCTGGCTTTCAATTGAAGACGGCGCTGTGACCGTATTGATAAGGGCCGAAAGCCCGAGACACTTGTGTGCGGTCAAACCTTTACGAGGGCTATGCCCAATATTTCCTTTCTAGTTTCTTATATTATCATTGCTATCATCTTATCCAATGTATGCTTACGTTGTCCCCACACCCCCGACTTCGGATTGAGGTAGTTGGGATAGAGCCCTTTCGGCTTGTCGAGATCGTGCAGCACCTTCCTGATGCGCTCTACCTTCGAGCGGTAGACGGGATCGCCGGTGACGTCACTCAGATAGGACATCTCCAGGTGGAGCGTGCCGAATTCGGACAGGATGCTGGAGCCACTGCTGGCCCATCCGTAGTTCTTGCTTACCTAGAACGGAATGATGGTACAGGGTCATTCCGTATATTTAAACAGCTTCTACAGGCGTCATCATTTAAGATAGAGAAAAACTTCGAAAGCGATAGTTGTAAGGTTTGTTCTGAACCTCCAGAAAATTATACCAGATGCAACAAATGAATATCTTATATATTTTTCGAAAAAAATCAAGATCTTTTCATCCTGATTCCAAAAATATATTGGTCATTGATATTTGGTCCAGCCGTTTTCGAGATATTCGAGGTTGAATATTCTAGATTTAGTTTTAATTTGATTTCACCACATCGCAATTGTCATGAAAAAAAACAACACATACGCAAGTTGTCATCAATAAAACGTTCTGTCATATGTTCATTGCATAGAATTTCGGAAGAAATATGGGTTTCAGTGAAGATGACAAGTTTGAAATGATTCGTTTATTCTAAAAAAAATAATAATGCAATGGAAGATCGAGCGGAGTATCAACGCATTCATCCTGGAATGAAGTTCCTTCCAGAAGTACGTTTTATTTCACTACGAGGAGTATGAGAGAACGAAAATCTCTTCAAAGAAAAAAACTCACTGTCATTGCTGATGAAGATGGAAAATTGGAAATATTGCTTTATTTTCAAGGTAGAACAAACATTGAATTACTGAAGTAAATATTTGTGTTCATCTTCACTGAAACCCATATTTCTTCCGAAATTCTATGCAATGAACATATGACAGAACGTTTTATTATTATATTTTTTTTATCGCTTGGAACGCACGAAGGGGAATCCCTATAATGTTCAAAGAACATCGTGCGTTCCTAGGGAGGATAGGGACAGGAGGTAGGTATTGGAACTTTTTTTGAACTTTTGGAGATTATATTATGTTGTTGGGAATACTTCCACAGGCAATGAATTCCAGAGCCTAGCCGTTCTATGACAACTTGCGTATGTGTTGTTTTTTCTTCATGGCAATTGCGATTTGGTGAAATCAAATTAAAACTATATCTAAAATGTTCAACCTCGAATATCTCGAAAACGGCTGAACCAAATAGAAATGACCAATATATTTTTGGAATCAGGAAGAAAAGATCTTGATTTTTTTCGAAAAATATATAGGGTTGTTCCATTGAAAATAACGAAGTTGGTATCCATTTCTTATATCAGCGATATTCATTTGTTTCATCTGGTATAATTTTCTGGAGGTTCAGAACAAACCCTACAACTTTTGCATTCGAAGTTTTTATTCATCTTCAATGATACACCCTGTAGAAGCCGTTTAAATATACGGAATGACCCTGTACATGGAGCATGGTGGAATAATAATATGGTGTGCTACGACGCATCTTCGTATATGTTACTGCGAGTAAAACAAAGCACAGTTGCCATGTTTTGAAAAACGATTGGACATTTCAGAAATATCAGTTATTCAATAATTCATAAATTCTCAATTGAGTATTGGTAATATTCCTAATCATTAATAAAAATTCAATTGTCTCAAAATGTTCCCTTATGATTTGTGGCTTATTGCTTATAATAATTTTGTGTAGATGATAATTATATTAATTCATACTAACGGGCATTTAGATAGATTCTTTATTGTTCTTCAAACTAAACAATTTTTAACAAGGGTTCAGGTACATGATTTGAAGTAATATCAAAAAATAAACAAAGATAGATATGAATACATTGATATTCAAGTGTGTAGCAAACTAAGGATTAGCAAGAATAAAAACTAAAATACATCGTTATACAGAGAGATAATCTATAGGAATGATTGGCATCATGATTTATGGATATTTTAAGCGATAATAATGTTTGGCAGTCATTTACAATAATTCACTCATTTAAGATGAAAGATCTCAATTTCATGATGTACATATGGTTATAGATAGTTTTTCCTATTGTTGACGTTATATTATTGAGAACGTTAACAAAGTTTTCCAAGTTGGAGAGGTATTCGACGTTCGGAGGTTTCATAGAGGTATAGATCGGTCATTCAAAGAGGAGGAGGTCTCATATCTTTGTTGATTACAAATGGTGCAGAACTCTCTCGGATTGATATGGTATGTGTTACCATGAAAAGTCAGTTTCAGCATGTATTTATTTGATAGTCTGATTTGTGCTATGGTTCTGGTTATCAGTATTTGTATTCTCAAATTGAGGTACTGTCGTGAGTTGAGAAATTTTAAAAGGTGGATCGCATTGCCTAAGATCTGCCTTCATGTCTTAGCTTCTCTTCGAAAGTATTGAGAAGTTGTTTTTTGATTTTTCTGAGGTCTATTGTTTCAATATTCGATATATTCATGGGTGAATCAGCATATTCAAAAAAAGTGTTTATTTGCATAGTCCAGTTGTATTTGGATTCGCAGGTTGTGATTTCTAGGTGCCTTAGAAAACAGATCTTTGGAAGACGATGATCTCCCATTTGTTGGAGTTTGGTGAGTCAATTTATAATGTGCTTGAAAACTGTGGGTGAAATTTTCACACGACCAGCTTCCAGCCTGACGATTGCGTCTGGAGTGTTGATGGGGAGAAGGAGTATTCGTTTCAGAACATTGATTTGGACGCGCTCTATGAGGTCGATGTACCCTGTTCCCCATACTGGAATACAGTTAGTTACGAGGCTGAGAACTAGTGAGTCAAGCAGTTGCATGCGCGATTCCCAGGAATCCATTTTAGTTCTCCTCATCAGAGCTGTTACTGAGCTAGTCGCATGTTTCGCTTTTTCAACTGTCAGTCGGGACATTTTATTGAAAAGGGAAGAGGAAGTGAAAGTGACGCCAAGATAGACGAATTCTGTGACGATATCAATCTCTTTTTATTAATACAGGAATATGGCTTCCTTCGATCTCGGATTTCCTCTCGAGAACAATAATATTCACTTCAAGGAGATGGCGATCACTATACCTACTCTTCTAGAATCCTGAGGTTTATACTCAATTGAGCCTTTGATTCAAAATGTTCCCTTATGATTTGTGGCTTGGTATTGGTATTGGTAGGTTGGATGGTGACAGATGCGCTGCGACCCAATTAGATCTATTGTGCCCCATCTGCTCCTGCTATATCAAGGATTTCTTGTTCATAGCAGCCCCTCGAGATTCAATTCCTTCAGGAATTTGAGGATTTTGAGGGGGTCTAGCTGTGGTATTTCTTCCACAGTCAGCTGGTGTGTTCCCAGTATGTTCAATCTTTTGTGATGTACAGCGTCACACTCCATCAGTATGTGATGGGGTGTTTCTGGTTCTTCCTCACAGAATCTGCAGGTGCCGTCCTCCTGTAAGCCTAGCTTCCTTAGGTGTTCTTTGAGTCTGCAATGCCCCGTTAGAAATCCCGTTATTGCTTTGAGACTTCCTTTGCTGAGGTTTGTCAGTGTCTTAGATCTTTCTCGGTTGAAATTTCCAAGGAGATCTTTAGCCTGCCGTAGTCCTGGAAGTCTTCTCCATTGTCTGGCTCTCCAGGCTCCTTCTGCCTTCTCAAGTTCTCCTTGGAAATAGGAATTTCCAAGGCCGCAGAATGGCTCTGGTCCGATCAGTGGCGTTGAAGCCCCTTGTCGTGCCAGAGCGTCTGCTTGTTCATTCCCCTCCACTCCGATATGCCCTGGCACCCAGAGGAGGGTAACTTTATTGTTGCTGCCTAGCTCATTCAATTTGCTTAGGCATTCCCATACCATCTTCGAGTTGATGTAAGGAGAGCTCAACGCTTTGATGGCTGCTTGGCTATCGGATAAAATCGCGATGTCCTTCTTCCGGTATTTCCTGTCTAGGTTGAACTGGATGCATCTTCCTATGGCGTGTATTTCCGCTTGAAAAAATGCTGGGGAATTGTCCCATGGATTCGAAGTATTTGGTGCGAGGCCCAAAGACTCCTGCTCCAGTTCCCTCGGGTGTTTTAGACCCGTCCGTATACCAAGTAATGGTATTCCTTCCCAGTGATTCGATGGATTCTGTGCTCCATTCGCGCTTGTTGCTCAGCTCCACTCGGAAGTTCTTCTCAAAACTGAACTTCCTAATGATTTGGTCTGTTGGAAGATCGGCGAGGTGTGCGATCTCAGTGGGGGGTGAGCCCCTTACACTGTGCGTTTTCCCTCTTAGTCCGACCTTGGCTAACCTGAGATGTGCTCCATAGGCAGTTCTCCTCACCACGATGTGTAGAGGTGTGAGATCCAAAATGACCTCTAGTGCTGCTGTTGGAGCTGATCTCATTGCTCCTGTTATGCAAAGACATGCCAGTCTTTGCACCTTCTCTAATATTTTCCTTGTAGTGGCGAGTTCGGTTCTGCCGTGCCACACTACTGCTCCGTAGGTGATCATTGGTCTCACTAGCATGGTGTACATCCATCGCAGTATTGATGGGTTACATCCCCATGTTTTGCCTGCAAGGTTCCTGCACACCATCAGTGATGATTTTGCCTTACTGGCGATCTTTTCTACGTGTCTATTCCAGAGAAGCTTTGAGTCTAGGATGAGCCCTAGATACTTCACTTCTTGCTGCCATTCTAGGTCTTCTCCGTTTAGACGGATGACTCTTAAGTGCTGAACCTTCGTTCTTCTAGTAAAAGGTACCAATGTGGTTTTCGTTGAGTTAATTCTCAACCCCACCGAATGGCACCATCTTCTGGTAGTCTCTAGCTCTCTCTCTCTATGAGGTCGCAGAGGGTGCCTTCAAATTTGCCTTTGGCCATGATGACTATGTCGTCCGCATATCCAAAGCAAGTTACTCCGTTCTCAGTAAGAATCCCGAGTAGTTCGTCTACCACTAGACTCCACATTAAGGGTGACAGTACCCCTCCTTGTGGACAGCCCCTGTTCGTACTGATTTGAAAGCTGCTCTCACCCACTTTCGTTTCAGCTGTTCTTGTGGTCAGCATTTGGCACATCCATCTGAATTTGTGGCTTATTGCTTATAATAATTTTGTATAGATAATAATTATATTAATTCACACTAACGGGCATTTGAATCGGTGAACGTGACAACATGGCGCACGACTTGTGGACGTTGTCTTGTCAGTCCTCAGAATTCAGCACAATGTTGCGAAGTCGCCAACATTTACATGATACTTTTTTTATGAAGAATAAGACATATTTGGACATGATGGTTACTCGAAAAAGTGTAGAATGAACTATAATACCCTGGGTTCCTCCTATTATGTTTTATTCAACGACAGGACTCTAACATCTTCATGATAACTTGATTATAATTGGTGGCTTGACAACCTTGCTTCATGAGTGGAAATGGAAGATCATCTGACCAATAATGATACAGCATAAAAACTGACGTCACCATTTATTCGACATATCGCCAAATGGCGGCCATGAAGGTTCGTTTGGAATTAGCTCTGAAAAGCAACAATTTCGAACAACGCATAGACTCATTATTTACATATAAAAATCGTGAGGAGTGTTGCTAAAATTAATGTAGGTAACGAACGACACAGTGGAGTGATTGAATGCCAACAATTCATTATCAGACTCGGCCGTTACTAGATGGAAATCCATGGCAAATGTGAAAACTTCACAAACGATAAGATTTCCACAAAATTCTTAAACACTCAACATGTTTCGCTAACACATCAGTAGCTTCATCAGGTGATATACTGGTACGATGAACTAAACTAACCTTGGCTTGCTTATATATCCTACTTTCCCAACCTGAAGGATCAGTTACCTGTGGACAGGTTCGATAAACCTCCATTTTCGAAAATTAGGCACAATATCTACATTAAAATACGGTGTACCGGATTCACTTGAAAGGGTTGATATCAAATACATATTATTACTTACTGAGAAAACAAATTCGACTGTGTTGAACAATTGAGGTCAAATTGATCGTTAAGTAAAATGTCAGAATTTTTTAGTTTGAATTATAATGATTCAAAATGATTGAGTTCATTCCTTTATTTTCTACGTGTAGAATTTCGAAATTATCATCAAAACTATGGTTTTCTTCTAATATATGGTTGGCGTATGTTGAATTTGTTTTCGTTTTCACAAAATTCATCTTATGTTCATGAATGCGCTGATTAAACGTACGACCTGTCTGACCGATATATACCTTAGGACAAGGCCCACAGTTGAGTTTGTATACCACTGATTTTTCGAATTTAGAAGATTTGTCTTTATTATTCTTGATAAACCGTCCCAACGTGTTATTTGTTCTATATGCCACTTTAAAGTCCTGTTTATGTAGAAATGAAACTGATTTCTCAGTTGATGATCCAAAATAGGTTAAAGTTCTATAATTTTGATTATTATTCTTGATGGTAGGATAAACTTCTTGAATAGCTTTGTGATTAAGTTTTTTAGAAAGAATACTGTCTATCAAATTGACGTTGTATTCGTTGTTGACTGCAATCTGTTTTATGATATTGAGTTCTTTATTGAAATTTACTTCAGAAAGAGGGACATCCACTAGCCTGTGTATTATACTACTATTCGCTGCAATTTTATGTTGATAAGGGTGTTTTGAATTATTATGAATAGTAATATCAGTGTGGGAAGGTTTATGGAAAATCATGTTCATCAATTTTATTTATTGTCAAATCTAAGAAATTGATTGAATTTTCGGTTTCTATTTCTATTGTGAATTTTATGTTTGGATGAATAGTATTTATATATTGGTAGAAAGTGTCTCATTGTCTATTGGTTCCTTCAAAGCATACTGGATCTTGTCCTAAGGTGAATATCGGTCAGACAGGTCGTACGATTGATCAACGCATTCATGAACATAAGATGAATTTTGTGAAACAGAAAACAAATTCAACACACGCCAACCATATATTAGAAGAAAACCATAGTTTTGATGATAATTTCGAAATTCTACACGTAGAAAATGAAGGAATAAAACTCAATCATTTTGAATCATTAGAGCTCAACAAACTCAAAAATTCTGACATTTTACTTAACGATTAATTAGACCTCAATACTTCACCACTGTTGAATTCGTTTTCTTAGTAAGTAATATGTATTTGATATCGACCCATTCAAGTTAATCCGGTACACCATATTTTAATATAGATAATGTGCCTAATTTCCGAAAATGGAGGTTTATGGAACCTGTCCACAGGTAACTAATCCTTCAGGTTGGGAAAGTAGGATATGGTAAGCAAGCCAATGTTAGTTTAGTTTCTTCGTACCAGTATATCACCTGAAGAAGCTACTTTGTTAGGGAAACATGTCATGTGTTTGAGAATTCACTATCTAAAGAACCTACTATTATTTACTCCTTTTCAAGGCGTAAAGTGTGGTATTCTACAAGAGTAAAACTGCACTTTTTAAATATATTTGGTGTACCTAAAGTGTACAATTTTTCAATATCACTTTTTTTCATGGTTGTTGCTAGGCAATGAAATGAATGCTTGCGTGAAAGGGGCCCATACACTGCGTTTTTGGTAGGCTGTTTGTTTGAACAAATATGAAACAGTCCACCAACAATGCAGTCTATGGGCTCCTCTACGGGATTCAGCAAGGCAGCACGCGAACAAATCAAGACAGCTGACTTCGTATTTTGCATGAAGTGCCAGTGAAATAGAGATGGGAGCGGGAAGAAGGCGCCACGATATCCTCGTGAATTAGATAATAATTATCTCGCATCTCATGTATGATATGATCAGCATCTCTGAACGCGAGCGAGATGAGCGATTTTGTCCAATTAGCAGAAGGTGGCTCTGGCTATTTTGTCCTTAGAAACCAGGTGTTATCAATAAAGAGACATGAAATTAGTAAATGTATTTGATAATAATTGCGAAATATCATTTGATCATTTACATCCTGAGTTGAATGAGGTTTTCCTCTTTTTTGACAGTTGTAGGAGAAATATTGTATGTAACACAAGCGTGAAGTGTTTTTTTACTAATAGGACTAGGCAGAAGCCTCTGGATATAGTCTTGGTCCCTAGGTAATAATGATATTCTTTACTACCTTGGTGTATAAATAACTATTTTCTAGGGCTATAACACAAAATTGCTCTTGTTTCACTGTGTTCGATACATTAATGAGGTACTTTGTTTGTCATCAATTTTATTTCCGTATCTGATATCACAATATCTCATCGCTCAAGAAATGTCAAATTTCGAACAACGACTGTCTAATAGGTGTACTTGTTGCAGTGGTAGAAAAATTAAAGTGTATAACTAGCACGGAATGCTAATTTCGAATGATTGTAGCATTCGCCTACGGCTCATGCTGCAAACTTTATTCTCGTGGGAAATCATTCCGTACTCGTTAAACAATCTACTATCAACAAGTAAATGGTTACAACCATAACAATAACATAACATCATTTCATTAATGATATTATTTTATTTATCAATATGGCGGTCTTTTAATAACGTTTGTAAAAAGAACATTGTATGATGTTCACGATGAAAATTCCATTTAATTTCTAGTGAAGACAGTTTGGGGCCCGAGCGCAGCTATAAACATCTAATTTTATAAGGTTATGGTGTATACTCACCCCAGTCTTGAAGTTGACCAAGGCGTTGGGAATCCCCGTGGGAGTGTTGAAGGCCGGCAGCAACTTGTCGGCGATCTGCTGAGCCTTCTCTTTGAAAACGGTGTCGCCGGTCAAGGCGAAGCACGCGAGCAGTCCCCCGACGAATCTGATGTTGACTTCGAACACCGAAACGTCGGCCACCTATCGCAAACACACGAACGTTTGTGAAACTTACTACTGATAGTCCACGGAACACTCGTTTTCAAAACTGATTTCTATTTGTCTATGGCTCTGTATGTGGCCTCAAATGTCTACAAATTGTACAATACAATCTACATGGTAAATGCACAAGGAGTTCTACAGGGATCCATACTTGGACTCCTGTTGTTTATCCTTCACATGAATGATTTACATTGTGTTGTACCAGAGTCTTTTACCACTCTTTATGCAGATGAATCAACATTGTTTAGAGAAAGAGACCCAAACATTTTAAAAGCCAAACTTATGAATGCTGTAATGACATTTCCTACCTGGTCTAGTGATCAATCATTGTTATTTGATTCAACTAGAATGAATTTTATATCATTTCATCCTAGCCAAAAAACTTTGATATATTGGTAAACAACTGGAATATAAGAAAAGAGAAATTGTGAAATTTCTCGGTGTAATATTTGATTGAGATTTATCCTTTAAAACTCACTGTTTAATTATATCCAAGATGTTAAACTCCAAATGTTTTCAAATCAGGAATTTGATAAAAGCACTCAATATAAATCACATTGGTTCACTTTACTTTAGTGAAATACAGTCTAGGATTAGTTATGGAAATTGTATTTGGATAATGTTTTTCATAAAAAATAATTTCAAGATGTATTTTGAACATCTCATTTGTAGATTCCTGTCGACCTCTTTTTAATAACTTGGCATTTATACAGGGTATGTCACGACGAGCTTGCACTATCTCTATATCGAAAATCAGTCGGGAGAAATCCATTAAAATATGCATGCTTGTATTTCAGAATACGCTCTCTTCATTTAAAATATTTTCAGTAATGCAGTGTAAGCTCGTCCTGACATACCCTGTATATCTTCAGAAAGACAATGCATCATTGTTCCATTTAAAAAACATAACTTTGGGTTATATCTGAATGATTACAGCTCATTCTGAAAATTTGACTACGCCACTGGATTCTACGTAAAAAAATGTACAAGCGACAGTTTTTACTTTTTCGATAAGTTGAAAGATAATTGAGATACAGTGAGGGTCCCAAAATGCAACTTTTTCAATACCGCCCTGTATCTCAAAAATAAGCAATTCATGACAATTTTCCAGTTTCACAAAAAAGTAGCCAACGAAAATAGAACAAGTGAAAATGGAGTAAATTGATGTGTAAACAATTCACGATTTCTCATAATTATGGAGTATTGAAAAGTGTTATTGTTTTCATTCTTGATTGTGCATACTTATATCAATTTTTATGGTTATGTCAGGTGTTCTTGACGAACTCCAAATTGAATTGGATAGCTTTTCAAATCAATAAAATTGATAATCATTTGAAATCATTGATATTCTTTATAAAGGTAGTTGTTGATATTCGTAAAATACACATACTGCAAATTCATTTGTAAATATAAAATATTTACTTGACAACAGTGAAAGATTGACAATTTTGGCAGAAGAAATGAATAATAAGCTACTATAGTTGAATGTGAATTAAGAATCAAGATCTCAATGCTAACCTGGTGGTTAATAATAAAAGACCAGTGATTATAGTTAATGATTGCATGAACTTCCTGAAATATATGAGGAAACATAGTAAATAAGTATAGCATAATATCTGGATTCTGATAATCAATTTGATTTCTCTTCTGGAATTGAATATCAACAGTTTTGAAGACAGTCAAAGAGCAACATTCAGCTTCACATCCAATAATCTGATTCATCTTGAATCCATAGAGGAATACCATCACTTGATCAATGATATCTATCACTCATTATTTATCAGATAAAATGTGTTTGATTGAGTACCTTGACCTTGATCATATGTTTCATTATTCCATATCAGTCCATTCAAACCACTCCTTCATGAACAAAGGCATATAAAATATCCAGGATATTTCTGATCATGATTGCACATTATTGTCTGTACTTAGGAACTCTAGTTCCATTTTTATGTATATCTCAATACAATTATTATTAGTCATGATCATAATATATTGTAACAATGATTCATCCAATACATGAAGTAGGTATCAATAATTCTCCTCTGAAAATATAAAAAACAATATTTCCCAAAGAAAACAAAAATCAAAAGTACCCAAATTGATGACTTATTTTCACAAAAAATAGTGGTCGTAGAAGTAAACGTTTTGGATTTCATTAATCCATAACCTATCAGCTACCGATTATGAAAAGTAGGCATTCATTTCTTATGGAAAATCGTTTCGCGGTTTTCTTGTTGTCCACACGGACCCCTGGCCGCTTAGTGAGTAGAAAGAGAGACTGGTAGAAATAAGGTCCATTCTACAATACAAGAGTTACACTCGAGCCGTTATATCCTTTATTTATACCAATCAACCAATGTTTCCTTATCAATTTTACCCACCATATCCTTCGCTATCTTATCCACGTCCAACTCGTCGGCCACCCAATCCCTCGCCTGCCGAAACTCCTCATCCAAGCCCATCACGTACAGCGTGTCAAGCCCGTCCAAGATGGTGGCGCCCAACGGCAGAGCGCCGAAAATGCTGGCGCCGTGGCCCCGTTTGCTGATCGGCTTCAGCTCGTTCTTGCCCCACGCGTATCGCACGTAGTTCGACCAGGCGTGTTTCATCATCTGTAAAAGGGAAACGGTTAGTATGTTTTTTGTGTGGCGGTCGAGTGTGCCTTGACTTCATCATGAAACAGCTCTGCGAGGAAATGGCGCTCTATAAAAGGCGCTGCGACAAAATGATGCTCGATAACACAGAGCAACAACAAAATAACGCTCTTCATAACATCCCTGCGACAATTGTTTCACAACCGTTTGCAACGTGAAACGATTGGTATATGTTTTTATTTACAACCACACATGTAGTGTTGTCATTACTAACTTCATTGAAGGTTGGGAAGTGTCACATTTCACGCCTCTACTTCCCGCCCTCACTCATGTAATAATTCAAGTATGTTCAGAACAAAACATAGATTTATTAATTTTGATGGAAATATGATGGTTGTAAATAAAATAGTATACAAACATCGGTAGGAAGTTTCATTCCTGTCTCGAAATTATAGCTAACTTACTGGTACTGGTACTGATGGGGGACGTTTGTTTTCAATGACTGATGTGGTTCGCTTAAGAGAGCTGGCTAACATCCTTTTTCAGACACAGCTCTCTTTCAGAATTTTCCGGCTGTGTTTCGTAGGCTAGTAATGTACTCACTACCATATGCTGCAGTGGCAGGCCTGCTTAGCTATTCTCGTTAACCCCCGTTGGACACCGAGGTCCACTAAGCAGCTGGCCCGCTCTCGCGCTCAGTTAGTAGTTTTTCCACACCCACCTACATACACCGTCCTACTTCTTTTCTGATGCCCACAACCACATTATCATCTCTTTCTGCGTGTTCTGTGTAGGCTTTGTTACTAACTCCATGCGCCACTTTAGGAGCAGCACTGTTAATTGGAACGCAACAGCAAATCGTGCAGGACTATCCCCAGCCGATGCTCCGAAACTTTACAATATTCGTGAATATGCGTCTCGGTTAACTAACTAATCTCACGACAGGAATGAATCACTTCCCACCTCGGTGTGTAATATACTATTTGGTATGCCTTGTTTTAGCTCTGTTATAAAACAGCGCTGCCATAAAATGGAGGTCAACAAAACAGAGCTTCGACGGAATGCCGCTCATTGAAACAGTACTGCCACAACATGCCACTCATTGAAACATTACTACGTCGAAATGGCGCTCAATGAAACAGCGCCTGCCAATATTTATTTTCAAAATAAAGCAATTTTTAATTTTCGGGGCGGCAAACTGTGAAGTACATTCTGAATCTAGTCTGAATTTAGCTGATGATGAAGAATATAAGCAGCGAATAGCTAACGAATAAAAAAAATTGAAGAAGAAGACAACTTCGTTGTTGATTATATCATGAAAAATAAAGATGATCACCTAACTTAACAAAATAACTATAAACTGTAGACATAGGCTAACGAATAACTGGAGATAAAAAATCAACACAAGTAAAACTCATCAACAAAAACATACATGACCACAAAATCAGATCAGCTCTCAGTGTGCCTGTCTGTATTTTGTTTGGTGTGGACAGACTAAGTGCTGTTGCGTGATATAATCGACAAGTTTCCTTTCCTTATAAAGGAACGAATTCATTTTAAAAAATGGCTGACCAGTTATGATTACCATTTTGTAATATAACGAGATTGAAAAATTTCGATACTATTGTGAAATATTTAATTTATCTTTATTAGTAATAAACTTCATCCAGCAAATAAGAGATTTATGAGAATTATAATACTGGACGACGTAGGATTGAAAAATATTCATTTTATTGCTGTTGTGATGAAGTTATAATGTATTTAAAGCACTATTTTCAGAAATCTAGACCATATTGTTATTGCCAGCAACGTCGTATTGACATAGGGAATCGTTATATCGAAGACTGGAACCTTTGGCACGATAATACACTACACTGTTTTACCACTAACCAAACCGATTTTGTAACGCCTCGACACGTGTTTCGCTAACTATGTTAGCATCTTCAGGAGAAAAAAAGAAAAGAAGAAGAAAACTAAATATCCTATTCTAGTGTGCTGCTTATATACTAGGTATATGTTCACCCAACTGTGAAAAATACTAACCGTCAAGTTAATGTTTGTCATGGTTGAGTTCACATGTTAATCTAAATTTTTATTTTACTAAACTATATAGAGGGCTATATGGAATAGGTCCATTGTCCTTATTCATTACTCTATTACTATTCTTAAATATCTCTAAGCTTTCATATGCGTCTAGTTTTCTAATGTTATTAACCCATTAGCGCCCAGCGATCTATTCAAAGATCGGCGCACATTACAATTTTTGGCATCACGCACACATACTAGAGCTTCAATATTCGTTCACCCCACCACAGTTGGAGACGCTGTAGTATCGTTAAAATATTCAGTTTGGAATTTGATGATAGTGTGTAGACGCTATACTATTTTCAAAGAGAGTGATATTGCGAACCTTTGCTTTTCTACGATCATTAGCTTCCGGTACAATCCTAAAACCAGGTAAGTTCTGCATATTTGTCAAAAAGGTATCTCAATATATGATAATAACTATAAAGACACATATTTTGCAGTTTATTAGAGAAACACAACTTCTATAGGTTTGTAAACATAGGCCATCTCTAAATAGATCGCTGGGCGTCTGTACCTACAACATTACTCATTCTAATAAGTCGTTTTCTTGATTTCCGGAAATGAAAGATGAACCGTCAAGTATTTAGAAGTTTGGGAGAAGCCTATGAATATCTTGATTCCCAGCAAATAGAGTTCGATATGCTTCTTTTACCTCCAGATGTAGACGAAAAGACGGACGAAGAAGAAGTCGACGATAATGACCTCAATTTCCCAATCGTGAGAGATGTGGCAGGTTCAATCGAAATTGAACTACCAGACAATGAAGATGATAATGTCGATTATTCCGAAGATGAGGACAATTTACCCCTCTCAATGTTGCAAGATGTTGCAGGTCCACTCGGAATTGAACTACCAGACAATGAGAATGACAATGTCGATGCATTCGACGATGAGGACGATTCAACTCTCTCTCTCTCAACAATCGGAAGAGTAAACCAACCAAACAAGTGAATCTGGAAGCAGATTGGAAAATAGTGAACCCCAATTATGATACGATGGCAACTGGAACCGTACTAGATATGAAATCGGATGAACTGATAATATCTCTGAAAGACTTTACCCCCACAATTATATTCGAAGAATTTTTCGATCGGTGTGTATTGGGTATGATAGTTCGCGAATCAAACCGATATGCAACTGATCAAAGAAATAAGCACAATTTTTCTTTTGATATAGATGATATAAGGATTTTTATCGGATTTTCAATATTTTCGGGATATCATACTTTGCCAAGTGAGCGAGATTATTGGTCAGATGATGATGATTTTGGAGTACAAATTGTGAAGAACGCGATGAGTCGAAATGCTAGAAAGGATATTTTTTGGAAAAGAGAACAAATCAACGGCGGTGCCAATACCCAGGGTGTACTAGTAGGCCTCTAACTTTCTGTAAAAAATGCAATGTTACGTTATGTACGACATGTTTTAGAAATTTCCATGTCAAACCTTAATTGGTATAAACAGATTTTTTTATGTTTACATTGGAGATAAGTAGTTTGATCTCATTTGTTCTGCATATTTTTGAATAAATGTTCACAAACCTATGAACAGTCCATATATGCCCAGCGATCTATTCATAGATCGGCATTTTTCTCAAAAACTACTTGTCCCAAATTTTTTTTTCGGTTGCTGTTCTCTTCCTGATACACAATTTGTCGAAATATGTGAAATTCAATATTAATTATTGAAAAAAATTAATTTGGGCGCTATGTGTGTTATGATTGTGATTGAACATATGTTCGGCTACACAAGATTTATCTAACCTGCCATATTTCTATTTTCTAGTACACAGATTGATTTCATTTCCTCTCAGCAAAGAAAGATTCGATGCTGAAAGAAATGTTGTTTATAAAGTGGCTGGCGTCAATGGGTATGATATCAAAATAGTAGATAAATTAATACGTAGACATAAATTTAAGTTAACACTTCGATATTCTACGACTTTTCAAGCGGATAAAAAGAACTCTAGAAGAATCCCAATCCCGTACAATCCCAAGTATACGAAGGGACTTGATAAGGTTTTCAAAGACTTAGGTTTTGAAAGCGTTTATCAGTCTGGGTCAAAATTAGGCAATTTATTAGGCAATCCGAAAGATAAAGTGGACACACTTGAAAAGTCGGGAATATACGAAATAAGTTGTAATGATTGTGATGAAACATATATAGGCCAAACCAGGCGACCCATAAAGAACACATAGCCCATTTGAAATATGGCAGGTTAGATAAATCTTGTGTAGCCGAACATATGTTCAATCACAATCATAACACACATATTACTAACCTCAAATTAGTTAAGCAAGTTAATAACATTAGAAAACTAGACGCATATGAAAGCTTAGAGATATTTAAGAATAGTAATAGAGTAATGAATAAGGATAATGGACCTATTTCATATAGCCTATATAGTTTAGTAAAATAATAATTTAGATTAACATGTGAACTCAACCATGACAAACATTAACTTGACGGTTAGTATTTTTCACAGTTGGGTGAACATATACCTAGTATATAAGCAGCACACTAGAATAGGATATTTAGTTTTAATCTTCTTCTTCTTTTCTTTTTTTCTCCTGAAGATGCTAACATAGTTAGCGAAACACGTGTCGAGGCGTTAAAAAATCGGTTTGGTTAGTGGTAAAACAGTGTAGTGTATAGGGAATCGTATTTTAACTGAATGTGGATTTTCATAAAGTACGTCATGGGAATGTTAAAGGAGCCATGTTCATTTTTATTTTATTTTTTTCAAAGTGAAATTTGATCTCACGCAAAAAAGAAAAAAATACGTATGTACATACAGTGTGACCCACTTCTAATGGAAACACCCCTGTATCTTATGTAATCGTTGGGTAAGGATCCAGAAATTTGCTGGAGCGAGATATACCTAAAATGCACTCTATGACCAAGTGGTATACACTGCTCGCCAACAGCCATGGAACCACCCCAATTTCTGGAAAATGATATTAGGAGTCAAAATAGGTTGAAAATCACTTCGGATTCGGAATCAGGACGCCCAATTCTCTAACTATTCATAGTTTTCCTAGAAAATGTTCAGTTCAGAAAAATTAAATTTTGTCTCACTTCTCATGGAAGCACCCCCGTATCGCAGAACTGAAAAATTTTCAGGAAAAATATGAATAGTTAGTGAATTGGGCGTCCTGATTCCGAATCTGAAGTGATTTTCGACCCATTTTGACTCCTAATATCATTTTCCAGAAATTGGGGTGGTTTGCTGGGTGCTCCAGCAAATTTCAGGATCCTCACCCAACGATAACGTAATACAGGGGTGTTTCCATCAGAAGTGGGTCACACTGTATGTATATATATGAATATTAAATGTTTACAAACTTCCCAGTGAGATAAAAACCTCAACGTTGGAAGCTTCCATTTTATCAGTTGTGTAATACCACTAACTAAACAAAACACAGTCATGGTATGACCACAGTTATAAATTTGTTAAACCGACCGTATAGACAGCGAGCACGAGCCGTCCTCTGCTGTAACGTCACATAACCTACGAGTAGGCTTGAGTAGGAGCGGGCGCCGTGAAAACATAGGAAACTCAAATTGTATCTCTCTAGACACCGTATTTGAGATCTGACGCTGAAGAACATTATTATAAACTAGCAGACCTCGGAACCGTTGTTTTGCAATATACATCATTTCTCTAATACATTCTTTGTTCAATATTCATCAAGACACTATTTTATTTTATTTTCTACTGCTTTTTAGCTGCGCTATCTATAAAAGCGTGTTTCTTTAGTTTTTCAAACTACCATTTATTTCTTCTTTTTAGTTAACTTGAATTTCCCAATTTTGACGAAAGAATCATAATATCCGACTCCGAAAACTCCAGTTGATAATTTTTAATAGGATCGGAACATAATCGTCCACAATATTGGATCAACCATCTTGAATTCCCTAATTTTAACGAAGGAATCATAATCCTCGACCCCAAGAACCACCAGATACCAAATTTGAATAAAATCGGATCCTAATTACAAAATCCGCCATTTTGGATCCGCCATCTTGAATTTATCAATTTTGAAAAGAATCGGATTGGTTACCTTCTACAATGATACAATGTGATAGACGATGTACATTGTTTCTTCTGTATAAAGGTCGAATTTTTCATTTATTGTAATTGTTTCCATTGTAATTATAAAATAATTGATTATTTTTTCTCACCCTGTATAACTTCAATTTGCTTACATCAGTATATGGTTGGATAGACAATGAATATCGGAATATACCTTCCGAAAAAAAAATGAAAAGGGGATGTTTCTATTTAAAAAAATAATCGATGACGTCACCACAACTACCCAGATCACGTTACAAACTCCGTATGTATATCAAGAGGTGTCAATTTCAAATTCATATGCGTTAGAGATAATGAATTCATTCCATACATTTCCACCATACTGTATATACAAACAAACAAACAATCAAATATTTCCTCTATATAATATTAGTATAGATAAGAGTTCCTAAATGTATTGATGTTTTGACGTTTTTGGAATATTAGAGTACGGACACTAGACAAGCAGTGACAATCAAACATAACCACAAACGATTTTGAAGCAAATCATATGTTTAGCCAGACATGGACAAGAATGTGTTTTTCGCTTAGATAAAGGATCCTCGCATCTTCCTTCCTCCACAAGTCCTGGGAAGAGTACATCCATATATCTTTCTCTGTCTTTGATTTTTGTATGAGAGTGCACAGCGTCTCCTAGAGTGGGAAAAAGTTTACGATAAATTGATTAGAAAATTATTTCTTCTCGAAATATTGAATGATAAGGCCTGGGATAAGGCTGAGGGACCTCAATGGAGGTGGATATCAAGTTGGTATGTACATATATGTATACGAAGGAAATACATATACTATTCCTATGAAATAAGTTTTTTGATATGTATATGAAAACCTCGCAAATTTTGTGGCCTGAACCTATATTCCATGCCGGCCGCATTATATTATGTTTCAATTTTTGTAGAATTACGTTATCCGATGGGAATTCGAATAGAGGGAATTAATTCCTCATGTTCTCTCAGTTGAAAACTGCACAAACTTGCATCTTTCTCCTAATTCTCTCAATTTGCCAAACCTTTGAAATGTATGTCATGAACGTCCGTGTACTGTCAGTCCCCGCTTTTTCCATAAATTTATTTGTGGTTATTTCTGATTGTCAATGCTTGTCATAGTGTCCGTACTCTAATATTCGCGAGATTCACGAAGTGGGCGACATCTAGGTTACATAATACGAACTTCAAACTGGGGGAAAACAAACTGTCGTCTATGGATAGACTACATTGCATTCAGCTTGCTATTAAATTTATTTGTGGTTATTTCTGATTGTCAATGCTTGTCATAGTGTCCGTACTCTAATATTCGCGAGGTTCACGAAGTGGGCGACATCTAGGTTACATAATACGAACTTCAAACTGGGGGAAAACAAACTGTCGTCTACGGATAGACTACATTGCATTCAGCTTGCTGTAGCTGTAGTCAAACTTGTCAATGACATGAAGTTTTGGCACTGTTGGTAATGATGATGGTTGAGTTGGTTAATTTTTTTACATTATTACAGTTTTATTAGTTTAGTGAACAGTGAACGGGTGAAGAATTGGAGATAGTTCAAACAATTCAAACTAATTATGAAGAGCAAATCAATTGACATATAAAAGAACAGCTACACCATGTTTACAATACCCAGATTGTCCTGCTTTGCATGAACAAATACAAATCCATTGTTCTACAGGAGTTCATCTGGACCTCAACTTCAATTTTACTTCATGTGGGGAAGATTTCATCGCCGAAGTTTGTAGACAAAGTGTATAAATGTGCGTTTTGTTGAAGTCTTCTGCCTCACACAAAACCACATGACTAGCACGGAGAACTTCTCCTTCCACTACTGGTCGGCTTTTTCCATCTAAATAGAGCAAAATATCTGCCAAAAGAACATCTACAACAGGCATTATTAGCGTTTTCGATCGAATATTGACAATTAATGTCAAGAAATTTAAAAACTTATCACTCTTATCAGTACACAGTACACAGTCCACAAGCTAATGGCGCTAATGGGATTGAGTCAATTGAGTGAGGATTGAGTTTGTTTTCCCTCAGTTTTGACGTGGCTTTGACATGGAACGATGAAAACCGGGCGCCACCTGGTAACATTGATTCCCGCGAATACAAAAAACATCAGAACAGCAGTTTCAATTACATTTAGGAACTCTAGTATAGATCACACTGACCCACCTCTTTGACTTTGTTCCTACGTTCTCTAGCAACAGGATCCTTGTCCTCTCCTCCTTTGACGACCGGATACCGATCGCTGATGGCCGCCGGCACCGTCAGAATATCATCGAGTATTTTCACGTCTTTGGCATCGTTTCGCTGCTCCTGCTGGCTCACGGCGCTCCTTCTAGTCGACGATGTTCTCGGGTTGACTATGTCGGGTCGCTCCAACACCTTCAGGGCGTTGTCTTGCTCTATTTTGGCCTTGAGTTTTGCCCTGAGAGGGTTGATCCAGTTATTTTTTTTATGTATGATAAATTGACATGCATCATACAGGACGTGGAAAGAAATTCTGAATTGAGAAAACCTAATCACGAATCTGCGATTGAGGTCTATTAAAATAACAAGTTTCCATTGTTCAAGTTTGAACCCCTTGATTGGGTGGAAGTATTGAAAAGGAACATTGTCAGATATATTTATGAACACAAAAAAATGGATATATATATATATACAGTGTGACCCATTTAAGATGGAAGCACCCTTATAAAACTTACATTTTTCAACCGATTGGAATGATGATTTTTTTTTTGTTAGGTAGATATTCAAAAAGTCTATTAGGACACCAAATATCATGAATAAATCTCCATTTCCAGGGCCAACTAATCTGATTTTTCAAGGTCAAAAATCTAAAAAAATTACTAGCGATTTTTTTAGAAAAAATCAGATTAGTTGGCCCTGGAAATGGAGATTTATTCATGATATTTGGTGTCCTAATAGACTTTTTGAATATCTACCTAACAAAAAAAAAATCATTCCAATCGGTTGAAAAATGTAAGTTTTATAAGGGTGCTTCCATCTTAAATGGGTCACACTGTATATATATAAAGGAATACATTCACAGCCCCCTCTTTCAGAATTTTGAAAAAAAATCATAACTTTTTCAAAATACACGTGGATGGGAGTTTTCTTTTCTATGGATGTCTTCCTCTGAGAGTACTTTATAATGTGTATTTCTCACAATATTTTGTCGGGCAAGAATTAACTCCACAGGCCCATTTTTTTAGAATTTTGAAAAAAAATCATAACTTTCTCAAAATACACATGGCTGGAACTCGTGGCTGGTTAAATCAGCCACGACTTCGCCTAATATTCAAGGCGCGCGCCATACCACCAATGGTCGTTCATTATTGATTTATATTCATGGCTGGCCATGAAATTACTAAAACCCCCAAAATATGTCCATGGAGGAAACTATTTTCCATCAATGGATTCCTCTGAGCCCCCTCTTTTAGAATTTCGAAGAAAAAATCATAACTTTTTCAGAATACATGTGAATGGGAGTTTTTTTCTATTAGTGTGTTTCTCTGATGATACTTGATAATGTGCATATCTCACAATATTTTGTCAGGCAAGGCCCCCTTTTTCGGAATTCCGAAAAAATATCATAACTTTATCAAAATAAACGTGGATAGGAGTTTTTTCTATGAATGTATTCCTCTAATGGTACTTGATGTATATATGTCACAATATTTTGTCTGGCAAGAATTAACCCCACAGGCCCCCTTTTTCGAAATTTCGAAAAAAAATAATAACTTTTTCAAAATACACGAGGATGGGAGTTTTTTTCTATGGATGTTGTCCTCTACTGGTACATGATGATGTGTATATCTCACAATAATTTTTCGGGCAAGAATTAAGCCCACCGGCCCCCTTTTTGGAATTTCGAAAAAACATCATAACTTTTTCAAAATACACGTGATTGGGATTTTTTTTCTATGAATGTGTTCCTTTTATGTTACTGGATAAAGTGTATATCTCACAATATTTTGTCGGACAAGGGACATATTTCGGAGGTTTAAGTAATATCATGGCCAGTCATGAATATAAACTAATAATGAACGACCATTGATGGTATGGCGCGCGCCTTGAATATTAGGCGGAGGCGTGGCTGGAACTAGTGGCTGGTTTCACACTGATAAACATAATTACGAAACCCGTCCGCCATATTGAATCCACCATCTTAAATTTTCAAATTTTGACGAAAGAATCATAATCTCCGACCCCGAGAACCCCCAGATAGCAATTTTGAATAGAATCGGATCATAATTACAAAACTCGTCCGCCATATTGGTTCCGTCATCTTGAATTCTCATATTTTGATGAAAGAATCATAATCTCCGACTCCGAAAACTCCCAGATACCAATTTTTAATAGAATCGGATCATAATTATGAATCTCGTCCGCCATATTGGTTCCGTCATCTTGAATTATCATATTTTGACGAAAGAATCATAATCTCCAACCCCGAAAACTCCAAGATACCAATTTTGAATAGAATCGGATCATAATTATGAATCTCGTCCGCCATATAGGTTCCGTCATCTTGAATTTTCAAATTCTGACGAAAGAATCATAATCTCCGACCCCAAACACCTCCAGATACCAATTTTGAATAGAATCGGATCATAATTACAAAACTCGTCCGCCATATTGGTTCCGTCATCTTGAATTTTCATATTTTGACGAAAGAATCATACCAAAGAAGGGAAGATTTATATTTCGTGCAAGATAATTTATCATAATCTCCGACCCCGAAAATTCCCAGATACCAATTTTGAATTGAATCGGATCATAATTATGAATCTCGTCAGCCATATTGGTCTCGCCATCTTCAATTTTCAAATTTTGACGAAAGAATAATTTGAACGAAGATGGCGGAAGTGAGCGGGTCGTTGTTATATGCGGAGACCAAAAATGAGTGTAAACATTGCAAAAAAATAGTTGTGAATTCAGTGAAGTGCTACAGATGCATGGAGATCTTTCATCCAAGCTGCATGGTACAAGCAGCACAAATGAAAAGTGCATTATGTCGGCATGAAATCAAAAGTCCATCGTTTGATAATAAAGTGGATGGCGCAGGGTATGTACAAGCAGAATTAGAAGTAAACCCATATGCAGTGGAAAATAAGCTCTTGCGTAAGCTATTGCAAGAAGTTGAATCTAAATGCGATATCCTCAACGAAAATTGCGGTTTGCTAAGAGACAAAATGGTTTTTCTAACTGACAAACTCAGTAGATATGAAGAAAAAGCAGATAACACAAGCAAAAACGCTAATTCTGATAAATGCAAATTATCAGTAAAAAGTCGTCAAACGAATCCTGTCGAGATTCCTATCATGAATGAATCATCCTCGGATTTACCAACACAAGCTACTTATAGTTCAGTAGCTGATAACAAAAAGATGGCATTTAATTCGAAGAAAACTTTCACGCATGAAGAAGTTAATGCTGCAATCTTGACAGCTGCAAAAAACAGCAAAATGCATGAGGTACAGGAGTTAGGAGCCCATACAAATGAACCGAGAGATGAACAAAAATGGGAGAAAGTTTCGTACAGAAAGAACTTCAAGAATAACAGAAGATACATGATAGGTGGTAATGGAGAGAACTCAAGCATCAGTACTGTACCCAAAATGGTATCACTGCATGTCACACGCCTCAGTCCAGATACAAACGCTGATGATTTGAAGAAGGTTCTTAAAAAACACTTTCCAGAAGTAAAGTGTGAACAACACCAATCCAAATTGCCCGAGCTGTATACATCCATGAAAGTAACTATTAAGCAAGAAAATTTCAGTAAAGCCTGGAAACGTGAAGTATGGCCAAGCGGTGCTCTTGTATCGCGTTTTTTTGTGAAAAAAAGGACCGCACCACAAGCACAGGGGTAGTTGGTGAGTCCAGTAATAAAGAGGAACTCAATGGAAATTCAAGCAGAAAACTAGTCAATGAAAATAATGAAATCACCTGCAGTATTATTCACCATAACCTACAGTCTATTGGCAACTGTCTAGATGGAGTACAAGAAACACTTGATAATCATTCAGATTGTATTGTTTTATGTGTAAGTGAACATTGGAAATCGGAAAACCAACTCAATAACTACAACCTAACAGGTTATCAGTTAACTTCTGCTTACTGCAGAAATGAGAATGCCCATGGTGGAACAGCAATTTTTATAAAGACCGGAACCAATTGGAAGATGCGGAGTGATATTGTGAGAATATCAGAAGTCGCAGTATTCGAATGCGCGAGTTATATTCCATATTCCCAGGGAACCCATGGGAAATAGGCTACATCATCGATTCCGCAACTCAGCACTTCGAGGCGTTCTCACCAGAGGCGAGGCAGATTCCAGGAATTGAATCAGCAACTTTTATTTCACATTTTTATAATTCATTTCTCACGTAGCTCAGTCTTGGCTGAATATTTGTACTGTTCACATCAAATCAACTTGTGTATACCCTTGTATCGAAAAATAAATGTTTTTTTAAAAAACCAAACTCTAGACGAGTTATAAAAGTGGCGCAGTCGGTAGGATTGTTACAAAGAATCCATCGCGGATACCTTTTCTATTTTCTAATAGTTGAGTAACAATCGAAAAAGTTCCTACGTGTCCGTTCGTTCGATCGCCGAAAAGTGGATACCAAAGAACAATATAGTTACTAAGGATACCAAGGATGAAGAAGCAGACGCAACCAGGACAACTTGGCAGCCCAGAAGTTCGATGAAGACGATACTCTTGCTGTAAGTCGTTTTTTGATTCATGCCAGACTCCTCTAGTGATTCTCCTTTCCCAAGTGGTAGTAAAGATCTCATAGAGTTAGAAATAAGTTCACTTGCGAATACGCTCAATAATATAACTTTGGAAACTGTCAATCCAATCATAGAAAATAGTGCTGCAACAATTACTATGTCGATTCCAAATTTTTCAAAGGTTCACGCCGAAACCATACCCGAGTTCAACGGAGACGTGAACGAATTGAATTTTTTTCTCGAAAGTATCGACAGTATTTATACCCACTTCTTTGATGTGGCAAACATAGCTAACTATCAAAATGTGATAATTTTTCGCACCATTATCAGTAAATTGAAAGGGCCGGCTCGTGAGGTCGTTAATATTAGCTGCGTAAAAACTATTCCTGATATCAGAAATGTTTTAATCACGAATTTCAGCGACCACAGAAATGAGACTTGTTTGTCCTTAGATTTAAATAACTTGAGACAAGGTGCCAATGAATCCCCGTACCAATTTCATGATAGAGTTAGGAAAGTTTTAAACACAATTTCGAATTATTTGGCGATTCACGAAACAGTTCAAGATGTACGCAATTTTAAACAAAAAATGTATAACCAGCAGGGTCTCGAAGTATTTCTAGCAGGCTTGAAAAATCCTTATGGTATGATGGTTCGTACCAAAGAACCGAAAACAATGTTAGAGGCAATAAATTTCATCAGAAAAGAAGATAATATTAGATATCTACAAAATTCGATTCCACACTCAAATCAAAATGCAAATCCAGCCCAAACCCGAAGAAATCCTGGCAGACAAAACCCTGGCTATCCCAATCAATATTTTAACCAACCAAATCAATATCAGGTACAGAGACCAAATTTCAACCAAAATTTTAGTTAAAATGTCTACCAACAAAGACATCAAAACCCGAATTTTGTTCCACAAACATTCCAAAATCAACCAAGAACATCTTTCCCAACAGGCCCTGTAAATATTCAACCACAACCTAATAATTCCCAGAAATTTTTCACGAACCATCAAGTCTTCGGACCCCCAAGAAATGTCTGGAAACCAAACCCAAACTCCCAAAATTCCAACCAACCAAAACCAACACCCATGAGTACCACCACCAGACAGTACACTACAAACACTAGACCGCAAGCTCAATTGCATAATACTGAACAGTTAGACTATCCCGACGAACAGTTACAAAATCAGATAGAGATTCCAATCGATAATGACTATGACTATTCAGAAAATCCCGATTATTTCGAAGAATCGGAGGATTTTCAGCTGGACAACTCTCCCGATCCGGAGACGTAATTGAATTCCATACATCTTTTGACGAACGAAAATTACCCTATATTGCTATAAAAAACCCACCTTTGAAATTACTTATCGATACAGGAGCCACGAAATCATTTCTGGATCCTATGATTGTCAACAAATATTTCTCTCAACACAAAGTGAATGACCCGTTTATAGTATCTACTTCATTTGCTTCCTCGAAACACAATATCTCTGCAACAATACCAGCTTTCCAAGAATTTAACGAAAACAAACACCTCAAATTCTACGCATACAAATTTCATAACGTATTCGATGGTCTGTTAGGTATCGACATTATGAAATCATTGAATGCCAATTTAGACTTTGCAAATTTGAAACTCTCTACTCCTCGCGCATGCATTCCGATAAAATACTTCGACGCAAATCCATCAGTATTTTTCGAGAAATTCCTACGTGGAAACACAGTGACAAAAATCAGAATTCCTGTTACAACACAATCAGGCGAAATCATTTTTCCGCAACAAACCATTCAAAATTGCATAATACCAGAAACCCTGTCAATATCAAGAGAAGGTTGGGCTCTCGTAGAAATACATAATAACTCTAATAATGATACAAATTTCACGATTTTACATCCAATTAGAACTTTCCCGGTCCAGAATAATTTCGAGTTTTATCACATGAATATTCAACCACTATCAGAAATCAACAATAAACAAGATATAGATAATTTAATTAGAACAGATCATATGAACGAAGAAGAAAAAAGTCATATTCTTCCATTGTGCAGAAAATACGCAGATATTTTTCACATGAATGAAAATAACTTAACTTTCACGAACCAAGTAAAACATAGAATTCAAACAACCGATGAAATCCCTGTTCATACTAAATCATATAGGTACCCGTTTGTGCATAAAACCGAAGTTAATTCACAGATACAAAAAATGCTTCAACAAAACATAATAAGACCAAGCAATTCCCCCTGGTCTTCCCCTATCTGGGTGGTTCCGAAAAAAGCCGACGCTTCCGGCAAAAAGAAGTGGCGTATCGTGGTAGACTATAGGAAGATCAACGAAAAAACAATCGACGATAGGTACCCGATACCCAATATAACGGACGTTTTAGATAAACTTGGCAAGTGTAATTATTTTTCGACCTTGGATTTGGCTAGCGGGTTTCACCAAATCGAAATGAACCCCGAAGACATCCCGAAAACGGCATTCAACGTCGAAAATGGACATTACGAATACCTAAGAATGCCGTTTGGCCTAAAAAATGCACCCGCTACCTTTCAAAGGGTGATGGACAACATTTTGAGAGGCCTCCAAAATGAAATCTGCCTTGTTTATCTTGACGATATCATAATATATTCAGCCTCTCTTCAAGAGCACATTGTTAATCTGAAAAAAGTATTCGATCGTCTACGCAAAACCAATTTCAAAATTCAATTAGATAAGTCTGAATTTTTAAAAAAGGAAACCGCCTATCTAGGTCATGTGATCACCACTGAGGGAATAAAACCGAACCCAGATAAGATAATTGCCATAAAAAAATTTCCAACGCCCAAGACCACGAAAGAAATAAAAAGCTTTTTAGGTCTACTAGGGTACTACCGCAAATTTATACCGGACTTCTCTAAAATCACGAAACCTCTCACAGCACGTTTAAAGAAAGGAGCAAAAATTGACTTAACCCCAGACTATATACAATGTTTCGAAACGTGTAAGGAACTCCTAACGAATAATCCGATTCTTCAATACCCCGATTTCTCAAAATCTTTCAACCTTTGTACTGATGCAAGTCAATATGCCCTTGGAGCCGTATTGTCACAAGGACCTGTTGGTCAAGACAAACCAGTGGCTTGCGCATCCAGGACACTCAATCAAGCAGAACAAAATTATAGTACGATCGAGAGAGAACTTCTCGCGATTGTGTGGGCCACAAAGTATTTCCGCCCATATCTTTATGGCCGAAAATTCACAATATTTTGTGACCACAAACCCCTTCACTGGCTTTTCTCAATAAAAGATCCAAGCGCAAGACTCACCAGATGGAGACTCAAACTCGATGAGTTTGATTATACCATCCAATACAAAAAGGGTTCGTTGAACGCAAACGCCGATGCCCTGTCGCGTATAAAAATTAACGATACCAACACTAATGACATATTCTCCTATGTAGAAAATTTCAACAAGACAATGTCTTTAACTAACCCATCTACTTCACAAAATAATACAGCAAACGATAATGAGAATAACATCGAAAATGACGCCGAATCAATAGCTGGCAATATTGATGAAAGCCCAAATTTGAATGACGTCAACCCAAATTCTAATGACATACACGAAGAAGACGATAACGAAACTGCACACACCAGTCACGAAAATCCTATACTAGAAGTTCCCATTTCCGAAACCGCAATCAATAATTTCAAAAATCAAATATTCCTCAAAGTCGTTTTACACTCCCCAGAGCTCCCAAAAATTAAACGATTATTCGAAAACAAAACGAGAACTATTATACAAATTTCCAAACAAAATTTTGAAGAAGACGTGATAAAAACATTCAGAGAATTCACTACGATTGATAAAACTTTTGCGATAAATTTAGACAAAAAAGAATTGATCCCTAAACTCTGTCAAATATTAAAAGACACTTTCAGAAACTCCGCTTTCAACCTAGTTTTATGTAATAATGTACTAGAAGACGTTTTTTCATTGGATTCTCGTGATGAATTTGTAAAATTATGTCACGAGGGCAAAACAAACCACCGAGGAATTATCGAAACAGAAGCCCAAATAAAAAGACACTTTTATTGGCCCAACATCAGAGGTACAGTTACAAAATATATTAATAATTGCGAATTGTGTCAAAAAATGAAGTATGATAGAAATCCACCTAAACAAAAGTTCGAACTAACACCGACACCAAATAAACCATTCGAAATAGTCCATGGAGATGTTTTCACAATCAAAGGTCAAAAATTCTTCACTATAATAGATAAGTTCTCGAAGTATGCGCAAGCGTATCCTCTCACGGGATTAACTGCAATCCATATCGCAAAAGCATTCATAACGTTTATGACCCATCACGGTACTCCTAAATTACTTGTTTTAGACCAAGGAACCGAACTAAAAAATACCATTATAAAAGAATTTGCCGCACTACACAAAATTGAAATCCATTATACCACAGCTCTGAACCCTAATTCGAACAGCCCAATAGAGAGATTCCATTCGACCATCATTGAACACCTCAGGATAATTGGAGAAACAAAAAAGGACTTGAACATCCTAGATCAGATGCCTTATGCAATCCTTGGCTATAACCATGCTATTCACTCAGTAACCAAACAACGTCCTATAGATATCATCAATGGACATCTCGATTCAAATAGTCCTTTTGACATCAATATTAGTGAAAAATTATACAACAATTATATTGAAGAACATAAAGATCGTACCATAGAAATCTATAAAAAACTCAACCAACAAATGACAAAGCAAAAAGAAAAAGTATTGGAAAAGGTTAATCAAAATAGGCACGACCCGTTGACTTATCAACCAAACACCCTAGTTTATCATAAAACTAGAGCTCGGAATAAAGCAAGTCCCCGATTCAAAGCTCACCATATCACAAAGAATAAAAAAATTAATGTTTCAACAATACTGCGTAAAAACAAATCCGCTACACCTTCAGTGACTAGCGGAGTAACAAAAGTCTACCATAAAAACAATCTGAAAAGGCCATTATCTAATCAAAAAACTATCGCATTACATGATACTTCTCGCGCTGAAAGCGAACAGTGCTCAAGAAATAAGGATAACCAGTCTTGATTCTAACCCCGGGATCCTACCATATAAACTAGGTGACGCCAAATTGAAAGCCACCCATCACACGTTCATCCACTACTTTGACCTGATTCCTATCGAAACCGAATTACTGAAATTAACTAAGCAATATAAAACAATAAAACAAATTATTCAAAGTCGACACCCACTGTACTATAGCGAATTAATAAATATAGATAATGCCATTCTTTTCAATCTCAATCTTGCTAGAGAAAAATTTAACTCCATACATCCGAGTAAAAGGGTTAAGAGGGGACTCATTGACGGTTTAGGAACTATCTTCAAAAGTATTTCGGGTAATTTGGACGCCGATGATGGCAAAAGATACGATGAAGCCATTGCCACCCTCGAAACTAATCAAGAAAATATTGCAACAACTTTGAACAAACAAATCTCATTAACTAAAAAGGTCATGAATGATTACGAGAAATCTTTGACGTTGATCAAACAAAACGAACAGCAAATGTCAGATAAAATTAACGAACTCGATAAAGAGCTAGACAAATTGTTATTTGACTTCAATAGTTACATCTCTGCGAAGATTGCCTTAGATCAATTGGCAGCAATATTGAACATCCTATTACAAATACTTAATGGTTTGGAAAATTCTATCACTTTTGCAAGATTGAAAATTGTTCATGCTAGCAACTTGAAAATCGAAGATTTGGAATTTATAATACAAACACTCTTACGTCATCATCAACCGAACCAACTCTTATTTGGAAACGATAATACTACTTTACACAAATATTACGAAATTTTGGAAATCGAATCATATCAATCAAACGATAAAATAGTCTTTATTATTCACTTTCCTATAATGTTTCCCGAGACCTATTCATACTTCCATCTATATTCAATTCCTACCAAAACCAATACTATTCTGATCCCAACCAAAACTTTTCTGGCAATGAACGAAAACTTCTATCAGTATCAAGACACCGAATGCAGAAATACACATCCAATGTATTACTGTAGTACTGGAATACTTCAACAGCACTCCAATCAAAAGGACTGTATATTCCAACTCCTACAATTAAAAGCGAAAGAACCGACTTCCTGCGAGCCAGTCCCAGTCTTGATCGAAGGCGAAATCATCGAACAAATTAACACCGCCCACTACATAGCCATATTTCGAGACGACACGAAAATCAAGACCGAATGTCACAAAACCGATTTGACAATTCTCAAAGGACCCTACTTCATCGAGGTTCCATCTGGATGCAGTTTCCACACGTCACGAGACTCCTATACGAACAACGAGGACACTATCAAGGGACAACCCTTACTACTACCCTCCGTAAGAATTCCCACCAAGACATCTAGTACGCACCTACAAGAATTCGTCCTACATGATATACCCTTAGATCAAATACATCAAATACAAAAGGAACAGCAGAAGATCCATCGGGTCACCCTGAAGAACACGAAACAAGATGCATCCTATATTTGGGCCACACCCATCTACCTCCTATTCGCAGCTATATCGATTATTGGCCTGATATACCTATACTGGACGAGACGTTCGGTACCGGAGACTGCGGCCCCCCAGGAGACAGCAACTAGGGTACCCGAAAACCCAAGACCAACCGCCAGAAGACTTCAACCCTGTCCAAGTACCGAAGACGACGACGAATGATCGATCCACCCCTTGTATGGATCTTTCTGGGATGGGAGGAGTTATATTCCATATTCCCAGGGAACCCATGGGAAATAGGCTACATCATCGATTCCGCAACTCAGCACTTCGAGGCGTTCTCACCAGAGGCGAGGCAGATTCCAGGAATTGAATCAGCAACTTTTATTTCACATTTTTATAATTCATTTCTCACGTAGCTCAGTCTTGGCTGAATATTTGTACTGTTCACATCAAATCAACTTGTGTATACCCTTGTATCGAAAAATAAATGTTTTTTTAAAAAACCAAACTCTAGACGAGTTATAAAAGTCGCGGCAGTGGAAATTGAGTTAAATAAGTGCAAAGCGATTATTTTATGCATTTACCGTACTGCATCAGAGCAGGAATTTTTAAGGAAACTTGAATCAATTTTATCTATGGTTGTACCTGAGAACTGTTTGATTTTTATAGCAGGAGATTTCAACATCGACATCAAAAGCAAAACTAAATACTCTATGGAATTCTTAGCACTAATGAAGTCTTTCAATATTTTTCCATCAATTTTAGAGTATACACGAATAAGTACAAATTCAAAAAGCAGTTGTTTTGATAACATTTTCACGAAAATACTGAACACTCATATATCAGATCACACAGGCCAAAAAATCACGTTTAGCTATGAAATGAGCTTACATAAATCAAGTAGAATCGAAAAGAGATCATTTAATATACATAACACCGAATCCTTCAAAAAAATATTATCGGATCAGGATTGGGAGGGAGTTTTCTACACTTCAATTGCAGATGTGAATGAACAGTGGGCAAATTTTATGCGAATACTAATTCCAATCTTTAATCAATGTTTTCCAATCAAATGTATAGGTTCAAAAAGTAAAAAAATATCCAACTACCCAACTCCAGAAATATTACAGTGTAAAAATCAACTTGATACTTTACTCTACTATATTGAAGCATATAAAAAAACAAAATTTAGGTACAATCAATTATTGATAGAGGCCCGAAAAACGAATTATGGAGACCGTATAAATAAAAGTGATAATAAATCAAAATGCCTTTGGCAGATAGTAGGAGAAATAAGGGGAAAATCTACAAAACATGGAGAATTGAAAATACCAGGTGACCCAAATATGGTTCGTAATGATTTTAATAAATTGTTTCTGAATAATACACCAAACTCTGGGTTGAATTTGAAAGAAGTTGAGTTTTCTAGTAACATATCTCTTACGAAAAATTTAATGTTTCTTACTCCCATAACAATTAGTGAAATCATTGAGATAATTAAAAAGTTAAAAAATAAGATGAGTACTGGATATGACGAAATACCTAGCAGTATCATTAAAAGTTGTGGAGATGAACTAGTAATTCCTTTATGCTAAAAACTTGCAATTATCAAACCACTGTATAAAAAAGGTGATCCTTCACTACTGGAAAACCATCGTCCTATAAGTTTATTGCCATCTTTCTCAAAAATATTTGAAATATCTATGTGTACTAGGCTCCTGAGTTTTTTTTATGCTGAAAAGTTGTTAAGTCACTCACAGCATGGATACCTGAAGGGCAAATCAATAGAAACAGCTGTTTATGACTTCATAGAAAAGATAGTTCTGGGATATGAAAACAAATACTTGTCAATGGGTATATTTTTGGACTTATCAAAGGCATTTGATAGCATTGATCATGTTATTATGTTGGAAAAATTGGAACGGTATGGCATTAGAGGCTCAGCACTTAGCTGGATAAGATCATACCTCTCGGAACGAGTCCAAAAAGTATTGATAGAGAGGAACGGAAAGAAGTACTTTTCCGATGAAGGTCAGTTGTCGGTGGGAGTACCCCAAGGAAGTGTAATGGGTCCGTTATTATTCATCTTTTATATTAATGACTTAGCATCAGAAATTGTCAACGAAAAAACACATCTAGTAAATTATGCCGATGACACAAACATACTAGCGGTAGGATCTTCATTTCAAGAAATGTTAGATATATCAAACGACAGTCTAAAAAAGGCTCATGACTGGCTTACTAGAAATCAGTTAATTTTAAACAAAGGAAAGACTGCCTATATCTGTTTCACAACAAAAAACGTGTGTAAACAAATACCGCAGGACATACAGCTTCAGACACAAAATATAAAATTAGAACATAACACAAAGTTCTTAGGAATTCACATTGATCAAAATCTGAACTGGGAGACTCATATTAATGAACTCTGTAACAAACTAAGCTCGGTATGTTACTCTTTCAGAGTGACAGCTAAATATTTAGAAAGTAACTCTTTGCGAACAGTATATTTTTCGAACTTTCACTCTCTGTTGCGTTTTGGTATCATCTTCTGGGGTGGAAGCAGTGAAGCACAACGAGTTTTCGTAGTACAGAAGAGATGTCTACGTATTTTGGTGGGAATCAGTTACAGGCAGTCATGCAGAGGAAAATTCAAAAGCTTGAATATATTAACTGTCCCGGGCATTTATATATATATATGAGTGTTTAGTATTTCTATTCAAAAATAGGGGGAAATTCCAAGCCTATGAATCAAATCATATTTATGGTACAAGAACGATGGATTTTAATATCCCACCTCACAGACTAACCCTAACAGAAAAAACTCCAATGTACTCGTGTATAAAGTTTTACAATAGAATACCTTCAAAACTGAAAATAGAACTCAGCCTTAAAAAAATCAAACAGTCAGTTCAGGAATTATTGATTGAAATAGAACCATATACCATAGATGAATTTCTCGGTTCAAGTATATTTTAATTCAGTGTCAGTCAGTCACTTGTTTCATTCATTTATTTTTAGCTATTGTTATTATAATTATGTATATCTATTTTATTTGCTAACAATGTAATTTCAATCTGTCCGTTTTTTTTTTCTAGTGTATTTTAGTGTTTTGTATATCAATCAAATGTCTTTATTTTACTCATTAAGTATGCATTTTTCAACATGTTCGTTTTTTAATAGTGATTTCAGTACCTTCTTCTTTATCAGATGTTCGTTTGTTAACAAACATCATATCATTTGAGGCCAGTTCATTTAATTGTATTTATGTACTGTAAATGTATGAGTCGAGGTATGAGTACACTTCTTTGAATAAAGCTATCTATCTATCTATCTATCTATCTAATAATCTCCGACCCCGTGTAAGTAGGGATAGGGATATGGGCCTGAGAATGTAATGAATGTGGGCATGGTAAAAATATATATATCATAATTTGCTTTTTTTTTGAGTTGTCCAAATACCTTGGAGGCAGTTTGTTGGCATGGCTAAAATCCTATCTAGATAATTGCAGGCAAAGAGTTAAGATTAATTCCTCCTTGTCAGATGAAATTGTAATCACTTCTGGAGTTCCTCAAGGTGCTCATTTAGCACCCTTACTGTTCAATTTATTTGTTAATGATGTATCTTCTTGCTTTAAATTCAGTTCAATATTATTATATGCTGACGATATGAAAATATATCTCAAATTGGAGAGACCCTCATCCTCAACTCATCTTCAAGAGGACTTGGACAGGTTCTCTGTGTGGTGCCACAAGAAAAAACTAGTTCTTAATATTCCAAAATGTAAATATATTCGTTCCAGCAAAAATCACAGCATAATTAACAATGATGAGTACTCCTTAAATGATGTAGTCATTGAAAAGGTAGACATTATGAAAGATCTTGGTATACTTTTTGACTCTAAACTTAGCTTTATTCCTCATATTGAATTTATCTGTAACAAAGCTTTAAAGATGCTAGGGTTCATCAAACGATCAACAAAGGACTTTCATAATATCGTGGCGTTGAAATCCCTTTACTTTTCATTGGTACGCTCTCAACTTGAAAATAGCAGCTCTGTGTGGTGTCCTGCCTTCCAAGCTCATATCTTGAAAATAGAAAGAGTTCAGAAACGTTTTTTGCGTTATATTGGTTTCAAGCTCGGTATTCCTATGGAGGAATTTGATTATGACAATATTTCAAATCGCCTAAACATAAAAAGCCTAGAAGAGCGTAGAAGCAACAATGACATCATCACTATCCAAAAATTATGTAATAATCAGATTGATTGTCCTGAATTATTGGCCTCCCTAAAATTTCATGTTCCTCAAAAACGATTACGTTATAGCAGCACTTTCAATTTAGAAACTCATAGAACTATATATGCAAACAATAGCCCGATAAACAGGATGATGACGCTGACTAACAGAGTGAACTGGGACATTTTTAACACTGGCACTGAAAGAGCCAAACGCATTCTTGCAATAATGTAATGTTTTTATTTTTAATGTTCATTGTATTTAAAGTGTAGATATGTATAAATCAATCAATGGTGTGTGATATGTTGTATAGGCTATATATATATATTCATGTTTTTTTTTACACTGGGTTCACCCGTTAATAAAAATAAAGAAATAAAAAAATAAATAAATAAATATTGCATGTGGGCCTTACGAGAATCAATTGAATAGGACATGGTGGAAATATACTGAAGGTGGACATAGAGAAAATCTATTGATTTTGAGCATGGTGAAAATATCTAGATTGTGGCCATAATGGAAATATACTGAATGTCATCTTAATGAAGACCTACTGAATGTGGGCATAGTGAGAATACACTGCATGTGGGTCTGATAAGAATCAATTCAAGTGAGAATAGAAGAAATATACTGAATGTGGGCCCGGATGAGGATCTATAGAATTTGGTCACAGAGGGGAAGAGTGGGGATAGGTTTACTAAATGTGGGCCTCATAAGTATTTATTAAATTTGGAGATAGTGGCAATACACTAAATGTAAGCCTGATGACTACCTTTTGAATGTGGGCATGGTGAGAATACACTGAAGGTGGACATGGTGAAAATCTATTGATTTTAAGCATGGTGAAAATACCTAGAATGTGGCCAATTGACCATAATGGGAATAAACTGCTTGTGGGCCTGATGAGGATTTATTGACTGTGGGCATAGTGGCAACAGGTGAAGATTCATTCAATAGTGGTAATATACCAAATGTGAGTATATTGAAAACCTGATGAGAAAATACTGCATGTAGACCTGATGAGAATCAATGGAATGTGGGCATAGGGGGAATATAAATATATACATATTATTATTATTATACAAGGTGATTCTAAAATAGGTGGTCAAACTTTGGAAGTATATAGAGTGAGTGAAATAATTACTGACACCTCGGTAACATTTTCTTCTGAAGTGCCCCCCAAGAAAGATACAGCTCCTCAAAGGGGGGCCTCGGAGAATGATTTTGTACTATTATCTCCAACACCTTGTATGATGAAAATCTAAAATTTTGTTTGTCTACTAACTATTCAGTGCCGGTTCGAATAGAGTTAAAATCACCTCAAAATTAAATACAGGGGTGTGTCAAAACAGGGAGGTAGGGGGTAAAAATAACCCCAACTTTTTGTTCATCACAATTTCAGTTTTTTTACATGAAATTATGAAATCTCAGGGCTATTAACATAGAAAAGGAGCTCCTGTTGAATCTCTATAAACTGAACCATTAGGGAATAAAATTTATTTTTCCAAGATTTCATTTAAATTGCAATTTTGGTGTGTTCTAATCGTCTGATCAACTTGGAATCTGGCAGATGACAGTTGACAACGCGTTATGGACTTTTTGATAGAAAAAAATATGGCGACTCCAATGTGGCTGACCAGATTTGTGATTATGGTTCGATTGGATTCAAGATTGGTTTGTAAGGGTTTTTGGGGTTGGAAATTTTGAATTCGTTGTCGGAATTCATGAATTGAAAATAGACAACGATTATGGTCTGATCCCGAGTCTGATCCTATTGAAAATTCTAAAATAAAAATATTATTAGGAACAAGCTTTTTTTAAATATTATTGGCTAATAGTTCATTTTATCAAGATGCAACAAGAGCACCTTTTCTATGTAAATAGCCTTGAGATTTCATAATTTCATGTCAAAAAACTGAAATTGCGAGGAACAAAAAGGTTGGGGACGTTGGGGTTATTTTCACCCCCTACCTCTCTATTTTGACACACCCCTGTATTTTATTTTGAGGTGATTTTAACTCCATTCGAACCGGCACTGAATAGTAAGTGGATAGACAAAATTTCAGAATTTCATTAGGCGAACACCTCCCCTCCACTGCGACCCCAGATGGGTCTATTGTTAGATTTTCATTATACAAGGTGTTGGAGATAATAATACAAAATCATTCTCCGAGGCCCACCTTTGAGGGACTGTATCTTTCTTGGGGATCACTTCAGAAAAAAATGTTACAGAGGTTTTCATAACTATTTCACCCACTCTATATGCTCCCAAAGTTTGACCACCTATTTTAGTATCACCTTGTATAAAAATATAAATTCTTTCCCCACAGAATATTATGAGACATATATAGATTATTGAGGACCCTTAAAGTAATTGAGGAATAAATTGATAGATACAAAAACTCCCATACAGGAGTGTTTTGAAGTGATTATGATTTGTTTCTGAATTTTCACCTATTAGACCAGGGTCGATAATTTTTTTAACCAAAAAAAATAATAGTAGGATGAAAACCGTTGAGAAAGGACGAGAATATGACACAAATGAAAGGAAAAACAATTTACGGGCGATCTGAGGTCGGGAAGTGGAAGGGGGTGAGTTTTAAGGGTAAAAATCGGTGTATCTCGATTTCCGGCAAGTTCTATTGAGAAATATTGAATGACAAAGTTGTAGGTAATAAAGAGACCTACAACTTTTGTCATCACACTTTTTTCACATAACGTCAAAATTTATGTGCAAAATTCAAATAATCAAGTTTCTAGTTTTTTATTTTTCTTAACACATTCAATGCGGATAACGCCAATTGGCGGCATCCGTCCGTTCCACTTTGTGCGGGTGACGCCTTATGGCGCACATGCATCTATCTCATCAACTGCATTAGTATTCAGTCCGCACTGGGCAGACACGGTTGTATTGCAGTCCGCACATTTCAATATCATTGCTGAAGTATATGTCGGAGTGGTTCTCAATTTCGTGAGTTTTACAAATTTTTATGGCTTGTTGAAATATGAATGAAGAATACATTGAAATTAATAGGTTTTTACTAAAAGTAGCAATTGTGGTTTCATTTAATTTCATCAAAAGATAAAGTTTTTTTATCAAATTATTGTATTTTTTCCTACTTGACCCTTTTTACCTACTAACGCCGTATATATCCTCGAAATTCTGGTAATATGCGTATGACGCCATAAGGCGTCCGAGTCTGATTTTTGAATAACTGATGGATAATTACTAGTTTCCACAAAAAACATATTGAAGATCATATATAGCACTTAATACCTCAGGTACTCAAAATAAACATGTCCGGCACATGGTGATGTTCCTAATTATCTATACACAGCGAATGTGTTAAGCAAAAAAAGATTTCCACGAAATTTGGTGAAAATTTACCTTTATATGTCCTAAAGACACTGTAATTTTTTTGATTTGAAATATTTATTTTTTCACCTTATTTTGACTTCGATATAGAAAAAAACACCCTAATTTTCAATCGGAAATTCTCATGTCGAAATATCAGCTTTTTGAAAAAACTCAGGGCATTTTTTGTTCGCTGAAATCTCTTCTTTCTGATTATGTAAAAAAATATATACATTACTATAGTAAATGTTCTCAAAAATGCAAAGAAAAGAAAAAAACTCGAATCCGAATTTTTTTTAATCACTATGTACAATTTTGAGCAATTTAGTGAAATTTACACTTCAATTACATAAAGATTGCATGAAACATGCGAAAATAGTTGTTCAAAATATTAAAGATAGGATTTAAAGGGGGGATTTCAATAAAAAAATGTGATTGCTGCAATTTTCCTCAGTCAGAAAGTTGATTTATTAAATTCTTATCACATTTATGTCATAGAATATCTCATGATATATGAATAGAAATGTAAATCGTACTATTGAATATTAGGGTTCAAGATAATATTCATAAATAAGAAGATAAATGCATTTAAAAATATTATTATGAATAATAATAATCAGTATAAAGTATCTAAATTCGATAGTAGGATTTACATTTTTATTCATATATTATCAGATTCTCATTTTCTATGACATAAATGTAATAAGAATTCAATAAATCAACTTTTTGACTGAAAAAAATTGCAGCAATCACATTTTTTTGTTGAATCTTGCAATCTTTATGATTTATGGATTTGTAATTTTATTGTTTCTCAATGTGAAATAGAATCTTACGTTTTTCAAGCTCTTAAAGTGAAAATTTGTCAAATAGCTCAAAATTGTACATACTTAGTGAATAAAAAAAATTCGGATTAAAGATTTTTTGTTTGCATTTTCTGAAAAAATTCACAATAGTAATGTATATATTTTCTCATATTATCAGAAAGAAGAGATTTCAAGGAACAAAAAACGCCCCGAGTTTTTTTTAAAAGTTGATATTTTGATGTGAGAATTTTCCATTGAAGATTATGGTGTTATTATATTAAGTCAATAAAAGGTGAAAAAAATTAATATTTCAAATTAAAAAAATCACAGTGTCTTTAGGGCAGGAAGAAGTAAGTTTTGACCAAATTTCATGTGAATTTTTTTTGGCATAAGAAAAATAAAAAACCAAAAACTTGATTATTTGAATTTTTTACATAAATTTTGAGGTTATGTGGAAAAAGTGTGATTACAAAAGTTGTAGGTCTCCTTATTACCTACAACTTTGCTTTTCAACTTTCTTCCATAGGGCTCGTAGTTTTGCTGGAAATCAAGATAAACCGTTTTTTACCATTGAAAACTCACTTCCCTTCATCTTTGTTATATTCTCTTTCTCTTCCAATGAGTTTCATCCTACTATGATTTTTCTTCACATTTTACCGTTTTCAAAGGCTTCAGCACTTGTCTATATGGGTGATTTCTTGCATGACAAAATATTATGTAATACAGTACCAATTATAAAGTACCCAAAGGGGAAAACATGCATGGAAAAAGGTTCCATCCATGGACATAATTTGGAGGTTATAGTAATTAGCTAGTTGAGTAATTAGTAATAGATGACCATTCATTGATGGTGTGACTTGAATAATTGGTGGAATCATGACTGGTTTCACATTGATGATATTATTCACATATAAATATGCGGAAATGTGTATAAAGATAACAAAACATTTATTTCTTGGGATTCACAATAATTGTATACATGAAATAACAAAACAACAGATACACAATGAGATAATAACAGAACTTTAATATGATTGTGTTTCCCAGTCTCTGTAATTAATAGTATGAGTATTGCACTTAACCCATTAAATGTTATACAAAATTATATCCTAGAGATAATATTTCATAAAGACCGGCTATACCCCACAGCTCTACTCTATGAGAGCAACAGAATGCTATACTGGATGCTATATTTCCTCAGTAACTGTCAATTCATCTTCAAAGACAAATGTTTGCAAACATTTTTATCTCACTCAAGACACATCGAGTTACAAAGAAATATTTATCCATACCTTTCTGTCAAAAAGGCTCTACTCAGAGGTTTGCAAAGAATATAGCCCCCGGAATTTATAATATGCTGCCAACTGAGATCAGAAATGTTGATAAATATAAAATGTTCTCTAAGATGTGTAGAGTTTACATAAACAATAATTATAATTTATTCAGAACTTGTCTGGATATCAAATAGGTAGGTAGTTGTTGTAGTATTTTGAAAAAAAAAAAAACTGTCCTTGTGTTTACTGAGATTTTATATATTAGTTTTTGACTTGAAAATAACAGTTTTTCAGAAAACAAAATATATTATTGAAAGTTATTTAAATGAGTTACAAAATAATGCACACACAGGTGTTACACCTAGGTCCATATATTTAAACATAGAATATACATATAGAAATATCTGTATGGACCATGCATGTATGATATATATTGTAATGAATTGTATTAAATTGAATTAATCAATCAACTAATCTCAAATTTTCACTCAGCTTTTTTGAACACACTCTAATTCCCTTGAAACAGCAAACCAGTTAGATTTATTGCCAATTATTGAACTCTACAATTGAAATCCCCCATGAGTTTCTGAATTTACTCTTATCACTGAATGAAAGACAATAAGAAAATCACTTATTATTATTGATATGATAGATTGACCAAATGCTATGTACCCAAGCTCGTAGTTGTGATACCAAAGACAAAAACCTCTCTGGAGTCTTCTCTCATCTGATTTAAAATTGGGTAATTGCCGAGGTAATTGCACAAAATATCAAAGGTCCCTTTGCTGAGTTCATTGTTTTCAATGTATTAGAAAAAAATAGATTTTGAGCTATGTCTTGGGCACTATATGAATGAGATTATAAGAGCTTTAAGGGATTCTATAATTTTAAATTCACTAGGTACTTACCTATCACCAATAACATGAGGGTCCTCTCCTTGTTCCTCATGTTTCACTACTTTAACAGCCTCTCTGGTGTCAATCATATGAGGTGGAGGTGGAATTAATAATTCAGGTCCTGCTTTCTTCATTTGATTGTACATTTTGTAAACACTCTCAGCAGTGCCTCCAGATTTGAATTCGGGCAGGAAGAAGAATGTACCGAAACATACTAGCCCAAAAGTCATAAAAACAAGCAATATAACGTACTTTTCTCTAGCACGAAATGATCGTCTACTGGACACTGGTAACCCATTTACGAATCGTTGATATGTGGGTAGAATACCTGTGGCGCTCATCTTAGATTTTTCCCCACTAGATCTTCATGAGGAGCACTTCTTCTTTAGATGTACGATGAGCCATACACAATTTTTCTGGTATACTATTGTTCATCAAAACAGTTATACATAAGAGAGAAGGGGTGCTTGTTATAATTTCAAGATATTTTGACCTTATCAGTGACCTAAGATTATTGATTGAATTATCTCCCGAGAACAGTGTTTTCCACAAATGCGTATAATATTTTTTTCACGATTACAGGTTATTACAGCATTTTAGAGATAAAGATAATTGAATTTTTAACTTTTGGAAAAACACTCTGGCTGGACTGGACAATCATCATTCATCTGACATCTGAATTATTTGACTTGTCACTGTCACTGTCACTAGAGTAACTACTGTCACCATTGACTGTGCTGTTGAGTGTACAAGATTTCGTTTGCAAAAAGTAACTGATTTTGATTTGAATCAGAAGGTAGTAAACCATATATTGCCATATATCTACTATCTATGCCGACTTAGGGAAAAAATAATACGATAATATGGCTACTTATTTCAAATTTTCCATCCTTCACTTTCCGTCCTTAAAGATTCAAAAAGTACCTCTACCTCTCATTCAAGGATTCTCATTTCATTTTGGTCCCATTTTTGCTGAAATATCATATAGGCGATGCGCCTTATATAAAAATAGTACATATACATATACAGGGTGTTTCAAAATTCAGTATCAAGATTTTAGGTGCGTATTTTTCAGGTCAAAATAAGACGTTTTTGTCCATAAACATGTGTCCGCAAACGCTTCGTTACCGATCTACAGAGCGTTAAAGTTTCAAGATTTTTTTATTTTTTTCTTCATAGCTCTTTCAATTTTTGAGATATTAAGATCAAATTTGGAATGTAGGTTACGTTCTAGGGCTTACATCATCCAGCATGCCGAGTGATTGTGAGAATCTACAGGGAGATATTTTTTTCAGGGGTCAAGCCCTTTTTTACCCCATAAACTTCTTTGTGGTGCGCCGCTGGTGAATTCTGAGATACGAAATGAATTCTTTTTTTTGTTTATAAATTTTTTTGTCTCTTGTAATTTTCACGCATCTGCGATCGTTATCGAGAAAAAAGTAAAATCAATTTTTGTGATTCGCTACATTTAATTAAAATTTTCAACGGAACAATGAAAAAGCGAATTAGTGGGCTTTGACTGCTATTTTCATTTTGACGTTTAGGTTTGTTTTGAAGCATTTGACATTATTTGAAAGTTGGTGGATGTCTCATCGTGTATTTGTTTAACTTTAACGCTCTGTAGATCGGTAACGAAGCGTTTGCGGACACATGTTTATGGACAAAAACGTCTTATTTTGACCTGAAAAATACGCCCCTAAAATCTTGATACTGAATTTTGAAACACCCTGTATAGTAAACTGAACAAGCCTGACATTTGAAATTATAAATGTCATTCTTGTCAAACCTTATCCCAATATTTTAGGTAATTTGCACCCGACAAGAACTAGGCAAAAATCAAAGCGCTTATGATGACAAATATAATAGGGTATTAGCTCATAGAACAGAACATAATCATTGTCATTCACTGAGCATGGAACTCGACGTTCTAGTCATGAAACAACAAATAATGGATTCAACTACAAATCGTCTGGAGGCAGTAGGGTCAGTTCAAGGCTATTCAACTCTATAAGGTTGCCTCATATTGACCTGGCCTGACGTCACTGTTTCCCCATCGTCTTTTGTCGAACGGCAAAATGAAAATGGCGGAGGTGAAAAACAAAACAAACAAATTTAGCATCGTGCAATCAAGTGAATATTGATAAATTTTGAAGTTTTCCAATGTGTTTTTGTGTCCAAGAGATTGTTCACTGTTTTCCCAAAACATGCAGCAAGTACAAAAGACTGAAGACAGAAATCTAGAAAGATAATTATGTTCCTCAGTGCTCCTGTTGTACAGACACATTACAGAAACTCAGTCAAATTCTTATTGCAATACCGCTCCATTAGGACTGATTACTGTTGGCATTAATAAGGATATGGAGGTTGAACTACTGATAAAGCATTTTTTAATAAAGAAAATGTTATTGGCAAGTCTGAACCTAATGATGAAATCATGGTGGATAAGGGCATGCTGACAAGGGATGTGAAGAAATATCTTGAAATTGATTAGGCCATCATTTCTGAGAAACAAGAAACAATTAACTAAAGAGGATTTCCTTCTGGATAAATTGAATGATTTTAACTCACTGGTTTTATTTCAGTATCAATTTGGAACATATTATTGTTTGAAAATGCAATAATAAGAAAATGAATTAATAAAGAAGTCATCACAATTCATTCCATTTTATTAATGCAATAAAAGTGCAACATAATGGAAATATCTTTGAGATATCTTCCTCATAACATTAACACAAAATGTATCACAAAAAAACTGGAATCTTTATGTAAGTTTTGGAGGAAGAAGAATCATACAAGAAAATTAGTTTCTTTCAAGTTCATCAGGGACATTTTAGGGCCATTATTCCCAACTGAATTTATCCATAATAAGTGTGTCTCTCTTCAAACTTCACATTTTTTATACCATCTCCTATCAAGAAATGGCATTGTTCCACAAAATGTTCTGAACCTTTACCTAAAATTTTGAGAATATAATTCAAGCTGAATGTAACACATTATTTAACAAACCTCTATGTAAGGACCTCAGTAAGGACACTTATTTCAATTATTTCCATGGTCTTCCTTCCTGAAAAATAATTTCATATTGAGAAAATCCTAACCATGGAAAATATTGGGACACAAATTTGTTTGCATGATTTGAAATTCAATATCATTTTCAATGAACATTTTGAAAGAGCTTTGGATTCATATTCAACTCCATGCTGAACCAATTTTAATTGAAAAATCCTTTGGAAAGAAGAAGTTGATTGCCTTTTTTCCCAAGACTCCTTGCTACATGTAAAAATGAAGTAGCAAGTATAAGTAAAATTTAATAAACTCACCAGTGTTCCTGAGTACCATGCAATAGCTAGTTGTTTACATTGAGTTCATTGGCTTCCAAACAAAAAACAAAATAGACTGATATACCCTGTAAAATTAACTTCAATTATTTAAAGGAAGAATGATTTTAGAGGGTCACTCCTTCTTTCAATAAGCAGGTAGCAGATCTATTGAAATGGTTTGGCTGTATAATAGATCATTGATTGATCTACTCTCTTTTTTCAATTTTCACCACTTCTGTTTGTTATATATGCAGCTTCACATATTCCAAGTCTTCATTCCTGAAATTTCATGTATTTTTTACCTGTGTGTGTGATAGATCAAAAGTGCACCTTCCTACCTGTCAATATATAAGTCCCTATAAAATGTGTATACAAAACCGTGACATGCCTGCTTCACAGGGACATTCACATTGCCACAGCTCATCATTTTCCTTTGGAATTATCTGAATCTCATGTGGAGGCTGCCAAACAGGCATTTCATAACATTTGTTTGTTCTATATCCACTCTTGACTCCACACAATAATATTATGATATTTATGATGTAAAATTCGCGATTCTTTCGAATTCAAATTCAAAAATTTTTTCAATTCATTTGACAGTGACACAAACGAAATCTACAATCACGTGGTGGGGAAACACTGACGTCACGCCCCTCCGCGCACCCCCGCACCATAATGCTATACTATGAGGTAACCTTAACTAGCGTCTGCCGCAAGTAAGGATTTTCATAAACAACGTAGTGGGAGAACCGCGTCAAGCGAGACGCGGACGCGGGCACCCTTCACCTATCGACATGCCCGACGAACGTTGGAGCGAAGGAGCGAAACAGTAATGTAATATTATTATTGGTAGGTAAAATGCCAATACCATTAATTGGCGCCGAATCATGTTTCAATGGAAGGAGTGTATAGTCGGTTGACATACAACTATTTTCAGAATACCTACTCATTTATGTTATAGTTTGGTCAACGTTTCACACGTAACTAAGTACCTATAAAAATGGAATTATCAAACTGTTGTGCAGAATGTACAAAAACGTTCAGCTGTTTTCAAAGTCTCAGAAGGCATTGTTTGAAGTCTTCTCCCATCAAAAATAAGTGGGAAAGTGTACAATTTTATTTGTGATAGATGCAGTTCGAAGTTCAATGTAGAGAAAAATTTCACGGCCCATAAAAAAATGTTGCAATTTACCTTCAATATTTTTATTGTCATCGCTCGGAAAGAGGCAAGTTACAATACCTGGCACTCCTGGCAGCAACAAAATAAATTCAAATTGTCCTGCTTCCATTAAAGTGGCTATGGATATCATTACTGGTACATGCAACATTGTTTACGTGAAAACGCATGTTGGACATAAGCGAGAAGCAACGTCAAGCTTTAGCTGCTGAAAATGCACAGAAAATTCCCTTTAGTGACATCTTGGATGAGGTAAGTGGACACGGAATAATATTAGAAATATGAATACAGGGTGAATCGGGTATATAGGTGCTTATTGTAACACGTTCATTCGTTAGGTAGGTACGTTCGGATAGTTTTTACAAGATCTAGCAGACTATCTCTATAGATAGGTAGGTAGGTATCAAAATCAAATGAATTAACATTATATTCCATGTACAGGGTGATTCACAATAATGTCCCCCCCTAAAAAGCTCGGTTATTTTTGAACCGATCACAAAATTTGAAGAATCATTTGATTAAGTTTTTTTTCCGCTATATCAGAAAATACAGGGTGCTCGGAACAAACGATCGACAGGGTACAAGTTGATTTTTTTAAAAGGAACACCCTATATTTAATTGCATTTTCAGATTATTCCTGAATAGCTGATTTCATCAATGCATCACACTTGGGGTCTAGCGGGAGTGATTACAGAGATATAGGGTGTTCAAAAATCGAGATTTTTCAAATTTAAGTAGGATGTTTTTCTGTCGAAACTATTACTTATTGGTCAAAACGGCTTCCATGTTCCTATGTTAACTTATGATTCACTATCTACTGACATTTAATAATTGGAACAAATACAGGGTGATCAGAATTCTGAATCTTGAACCACCCTGTATTGTTCCAATTTGATGTCAGTAGATAGTAAATCATAAGTTGGGATAGGGACATGTGAGTCGTTTTGACCAATAATGAATAGTTATTTACACACAAAAAAATCCTAAAATTAAAAAATCTTGATTTTGAACACCCTATATCTCCGTAATTATGAACGTTAGACCCCAAGTGTGATGCATTGATGAAATCAGCTCTTCAGAGAGAATCTAAAAATGCTATGAAATACAGGGTGTTCCGTTTGAAGAAATCAACTAGTATCCTGTAGAACGTTTGTTCCGAGCACCCTGTATGTTCTAATGTGTCATTAAAAATACCTGAAAAAATCATTTCAGATGATTTTTGAAATTTCGAGATCGGTTCGAAAATAAATGCGCTAAAGGGGGGGACATTTATGGTGAATCACCCGGTACATCATATGGTTCAGTTTTGATTATGGAATTGAATATTTGAATACGGAGTTCTTAACCAGCATGTAATCTACAGGGTGAGTCAATATAGTGCGTTCTCCTTCGATATTAGCCAAACCGTCAGATATATACATATTTGAAAAAATTCGAATACAGAATAGTAATAGTGTTTCATGATAACTTTCATCTTGAAATATTTTCATATCTATACCGGGTAACAAGGACTCATGGTATACCACCTTTTTCTCCTTTTGTTTTCTAGCTATATTTCTGAAATTTTGAACATCGAATATGCTCACTAGAGGGCTTTTATCTCACATTTTAGGAAATTTTTTTCATCTTTCAATTCTCCTGGAAATGAGATCAACTTTCGATTTTCAAATGGAACACCCTCTATTTCATTTCATATTCGGTTGGTATACCATGTATCTGTGTCACGCGGTATAGGGTGTTCGAATTCCAAGATATTGGCTGATGATGTTTTTTTTGTAATGGGACACCCTGTATATTATTGCATTTTTAGGTTCTCCCTGGAGAGCCGATTTCATCAATGCATCACACTTGGAGACTAGCGGCATAGATTAAAAGGGAATGATTACTGATATATGAATACCTAGGGGTGTTCAAAAACGAGATTTTTAAATTTTATGATTTTTTTTAGGTCGAAAATATTCATTATTGGTTAAAACGGCTTACGTGTTCCCTCGCGTGTTCCTATCTCAACCCTCGATTTACTATATCTATCTATACTGACATCAAATTGAAAGAGATACACAGCCATATGGAACCACCCCAATTTTCGGAAAACGATATTAGGAGTCAAAATAGGTCGAAAATCACTCCAGATTCGGAATCAGAGGACACCCAATTCTCTAGCTATTCATATTTTTCCTGGGAAATTTTCAGTTCTGAAAAATTAAATTTTGTCGCACTTTTTACGGAAGCACCCCCGTATCTTATACGTAATTGACTTCATCTTCGGACTTCCCCTTACTCCTGCAAATTTCAGAACCGTACCTCAATAATTACGTGAGGTACGAAGGTGCTTTCATGAGAAGTGAGACAAAATTTGATTCTTCTGAACTGGGAATTTTCTAGGAAAACTATGAATTGGGCGTCCTGATTCCGAATCTGCAGTGATTTCCAACCTATTTTGACTCCTAATATAATTTTCAGGAAATTGAGGTGGTTTCATGGCTGTTGGCGTGCAGTGTATATCACTGAAGATGACCCCACTTAGTCATAGAGTGCATTTTTGGTATATCTCTCGCTCCAGCAAATTTCAGGATACTCACCCAACGATTACGTAAGATACAGGAGTGTTTCCATTAGAAATGGGTCACACTGTATATATATATATAGAACTTCACATTTTCTCCAGATACTCTCTGCGATGACCACGTCATTCTGACCATCTACCAATTTTGGATTTTCAAATGGAATAATACATTCTGTACATTATTCTATCACTGATTATGGGTTATACCATTACGATACCACAAATATACTGATAATATATCAACTTACTTGCCATTATCACTAGTCTTATTATTATTAATTAATTAAATGAAAAATGTATTCAGATATTCAGTTTCTTTATTCATGATGTAAACTTAAATGCTTAAAGAATAATATTGTATTTTATGAATACCTATAATAGGTATAGGTATCCCAATTTTATTTTTTCATTTTATGGCCTCAATCTCCAAATCCTCATATCAGTATTCAAAGTGTCAGTTTTGTCAGAGATTATACGGTTTTGTGTTACTAGACTTTTAATAACATTTGTTGTCAGCCGCTAATCGCTATAGGTGATGGGCACAGTTGATGCTTGCCCGCGTCCGCGTCTCGCTTGGCGCGGTTCTCCCACTACGTTGTTTATGAAAATCCTTACTTGCGCTAGACGCTAGTCCAGTAACCTTATAGAAGTTAATAGACCTTGGGGTCAGTTGGCGTCAGGGGCGTCAGGACCTTTGATCTTCGTGGCAGACGTTTGATTTTTTTTTCAGTGCTCATCGACTGCGCGTCGACAGAACTTGTTGTTCTGTGGCCGAACGTCAACTGAAGCGTAATATACGAGGCGCAATGTTAGCCCACAAACATACGAGGATGTTTTTTTATTTTATTTCCCACGAGAAAATCATGAAAAATTATTGAAAAGTGCGAACAGTTGCTATGGTCTTTCAACGAACATGATTTATAAATTCACATTCTCCTCCGCTTGATATGACAGTGGACACAATTATGCCTCGTTCAGTTTTCCCTTCATCAATAATGGGATCATGCGGATTTTGTTGCGTTTATTGTTTGCCAGGAAGTGTTCTTGTGCTTGAGAAACCTTCGGCGACATGTCTTCAGTAAAGATCACTTCAACGATATTCTTTTTTGTTGCCCTGCTTGAAAGCTTCACACGACGTTTGGTGCTGGGAGGTCAAATATGACAACTGACGAAGAAGAGTATAGTAGAGTTGAAAGGCTTGTACCAGAGATTATCTTGTATATCTTGTATACAGACTTGATTTCTTTCCTTTTTTTATTCATCATCACCCCCTTCGTTAAACAATGACAAGGGAAAGGAACTGATTCCGAATGTTATATAAGATATCCTCTGTAACCCCTCTTGATATTAACCAACGTAGGTGATCCATATAACTTAGTGGAGGTGACATAAATCAGGAGGGGTGGATGAACTTACAGTCACAAGTCCACCACATAATAGTTATTTATGTATTAAGGGAATTATGAGGTTCTTGAGGCTCAGTAATTCCCGTGATACATAGATAATTTTATTTCTGACTGATTTCATTCATTAGATACCTTCCCGATTGGAAGTTAGACATGTTTTTCTGTATAGTTTCAATGTCATCAGAACGTCAGATGATGATCTTGACTACCGCAAATAGGAGATTCCTTATTGCTACGTTATTGCATGGTTGTTGCTATGCATTTCTTATTTAATTTTAGCTAGAGGGAATTATTATAGCATCTATAACATCCCAAGGGAGTTATGACCCTCATTATAGATATCGTAACTATGACGATATAAGCTTATAATGTCACTGTCAGAAATAAACAATTTGATAATGACCAACGGTCATGGACATAAGGACATGTTTCGAAGGATTAATCCTTCCTCATCAGCAAATTTATAAAATTGTAACATTATTAAATACACCGACCACTGAGTCAACCGACCCAGGTAACCCAGACCTGCTGAAATCCTAAATAGCAGAGGAAGACATCACCCCGAATAGTATACGTCGTCGTGGAGACCGCATTATTATTCCCGGGAAAAAGGAGCTTTCAGATTCTCCTGTCATCAGTATTATTAGTCATTTTGATTTGTGAATTATCTTTTGATTATTAAAGTTTCGAATACATCAACTACTTCGTACTACGACCCAAAACATCTCCTTACAAAATGATATTATTTGGCAATTGATAGTCTATTTTTTAGGTGTGGTTGGGTTGAGGATGACTATACCTTATCTTGGAAGTTAATGATCGAGTTCATTGGGGCCATATTGGGGCTAGAGGCTGAACTTGGTTATTTCATTCAAATATCATAAACATGAAATCTCCTTCTGGCGATGATGTTTTATTCTCTCCGCCGACAATTCCTGTACTGATAAAATATATGAATGCTGATTGGCCCATTCAGATTATTCAATCAATTAGGTTCTGAGATTCTCAATTCAATTGTTGATTTCTAACACTCAGTATGTAACCGACTCGATTCTGACCCCACTTCATACAGACCGATTGATTTGAAATTTTGCAAGTGTACATATAATTCTGGTGGCAATGCATCATATTGTTAGACGAAACAACGAAATGGCGGCTCCAAAGTGGCGGTTGAGTTTTGTAATTATGAACCGATTCTATTCAAAATTGGTACCTGGGGGTTTTCGGGATCAGAGGTTATGTTTCTTTCGTAAAAATTTGAAAAATCGAGATGGCGGATTCAATATGGTGGACGAGTTTTTTTATTATGATCCATAATTCTATTCAAAATTTGTATATAGCGAATACAATATGGCGGACGGGTTTTGTAATCATGCATGATCCGATATTCTATTCAAAAAATAGTAACTGATGTGCGTTTTCGGGTTCGGAGTTTATGATTGTTCCGTCCACGTTGTGTACTTACAAAAAATTCGAGGACACTAAAGAACATGTTTTGTAGTTAGCCGAACTAAAAATTAGAAAATCAATAGTAGATTATCAAACTAAAGAAGAACTCGTTTATAGATAGCCAAACCGTTGATTGATATATTACGCTTACGCTGGGGCCAAACTAAAAAGAGATATGAAATGAACTAATGAAAGTGTGTTGATAAATACACAACATAGGATGTTCTGATTATTATCAATAATTGTTTTTCAGAATAGTCAATTCAATGGCAGAATGCGTCAATTGTATTTCAGAAAAATCAATTGAATTTCAGAAAGTATCAATTGTATTTCAGAATTGTCAATTGAATTTCAGAAAGCGTACATTGTATCTCGATTGGTATTTTCTGAACTAACAAATGACACTTTCTGAAATTCAATTGACTATGATACTGAAATACAATCCAATGTTGAAAGTGATGATAGTTGGCTTATTTTGGCTGTTTAGTCGGTTCAAAAATTCAAGCATTATTCCTTCACCGAACTGATTTTTGGCAAAATGACTCCAGGGCTCTAAAAGCACACGGCATTATAGGTCTCCGCGCCAGTGATGAATCCGAGACGAGTTTCCAGAGCTTGAATGTGTGTAGTCCCGTATTTAGTTGGTCATCGCTGCAGGACGTACCGTCATCTGGAGTTCGGACCCATTTTCAGGGTTTCCCGGTTAAAACTGCCAAGAAGAGTCGTGCAAAAAATCCGTTAAAATTAATATAAGACCCTTTAACCTTCACCTACGAAATGCCATTATTGTTTTTTCAGATCTTTTTTTTTAAATTTTTTTTCAATTTTCAAAATGTGTCCGAACCCACCCCTACGTATGTGGTGAGTTCGGACTCGCCTTGATTCAGGCGTAAATTCGAACTCAGCGACTAGTTGAGGTGGGTTCGGACAGTATAACTTTAAAACAATAAAAGCAGGGTCGTCAAAAAACATTTTTAGGGAGGGGATGGTATCGAAACACATATTTTTAGAATCCTTAACTAGGGTTTTTATTAATGAAACCATTATTTTGTCAAAATCGTAAGAAATCAACGTACCAATTCAATGGAAACTTAAATAAACTTTTCCCAACAAAAAATACTCTAAGCTTTATATCTTCAGAAAAATAGGAACACAAAAATACAAGTTTTTCAAACAACAACACCTCTCAGGCAATCTTGATGTCACTGGGTATATTTTCAAAAATGTGTCTTCCCCTTCTCACTTCCTTCAAAGCCAGTTTTTTGAAGATACCTTTTTTTAAAATGAGTCCTTCATCAGCAATATCATGGAAAATGAAATAAATAATCTCCAGATTTTTCTTTCTCAAAAACTTCACCATATAAACAAACCTTCTTCAGGATCAACCACTTGATCTATGAGAGCAACAAAAAAGCGGGATTTGTTTTTATTCTCACAAGGAACCATCGATACCACAAAGTCACCAATCACTATATATGATCATTATCATTATCATCACTTTCTAGATCATCACCTCTACTATCTTTTTGTTGAAGATTTTCTGACCTCACGCCTTTTCCGGGAGAAATATTAAATTTTTTGCCTCTCTTTGGTTGCGGTCCCTTTTCTTCTGCCCATCTGCTTTGTTAAAAAAAAATCAGTGAAATGTTTGCTCCACACTTCGCTGGAATCGTCCCGTTTTTGAATATCTTCAGAATTTTCAGGCATTTTCTGCAAAACTATTTCAGCATCCAACTGCGAATAAATGCCAAGCCTTGAAGCCGGATTTTATATTCTTGTCAATATTCGGGCCTAGCGATTCTAAAGTTTTTTTCAAAATCCTATGAATGTCTGATTTGGGAAGAACACCTCTGTTTTTAAGTTTCCAATCCGTCAAAGCTGAGCGCCATTGTTTTTTCATCGGGCTGAAAAATGCAACGTCCAGGGGCTGCAACAAGTGTGTGGCGTTGGGTGGCAGAAGAATAAACTGGATATCATTTTCCTCGCACTGTTTTATGACTTGTATTGATGAGTGGCTGGAAAGATTGTCACCTATCAGAACTTTCTTTCCCTTTAAATTACGGAAATATGGCAAAACCACTTTCAAAAACCATTCCTCGAAGACTGGCGACTCGAACCAACCACGTTTTGTTGTTGTAAACGGCTCCTACGGGGCCCCCTTCCATCCAAGTTGGATAAAGATGAACAGGATGAACAGGAGGAAGGATCAATTTTGGCACCAACATTATTCCTGCTTCATATCAATGATCTGTTGGGAGTAACAACTTGCCCCATCCACAGCTTTGCAGATGATAGTACCCTCCATATACTGCGTTCTCTTCCAGAATTCCCATTTCTTCCCAGGAAACTAAGAACTCACGGCGCAGGCAGGTCAATGCTGTCAATGAAGATTTTGCTGAAATCACAGCCTGGGGAACAAACAACCTAGTTGAATTCAACGCCACCAAAACTCAAGCCTGCATTTTCTCTAGAAAGGCGGAACTCAGTATGCCCGATATTGGATTGTCTGGCTCCACCATCCCCACCAAGACCACCATATCTATGCTCGGTATCTCCATCAGCAACACTCTTTCATGGGATAATCATGTCAGATCCATCGCAAAAGCTGCTTCACAAAAACTCGGATTCTTGTTCCGTGCGAAAAGCTACTTTACACCTCAACAGCTTCTTATGATATACAAAGCGCAGTTACGGCCTGTTCTAGAATACTGTTCTGACATATGGGGTTCAGCACCAAAACATACGCTGATGCTCTTAGATTCCATCCAGAGAAGAGCCATTCGCCTGGTGGGTGACGCCACACTCACTCACTCTTTGACATCATTGGAACACCGTAGAAAGGTCGGCGACCTTTCACTATTCTATCGATACTTCCACGGGAAATGTTCTTCGGAAATCTCTGCTATCATTTCTTCACTAGCAATACCAATCAGACGAACTAGACAAGCCCAGTCAGCACATCCTTTCGTTGTCAACCTCGAAAGATGTCGAACAGCACTTTATCAAGACTCCTTCATCCATAGAACGGCTAGGCTCTGGAATTCATTGCCTGTGGAAGTGTTCCCAACAACATATAATCTCCAAAAGTTCAAAAAAAATTCCAACACCTACCTCCTATCCCTATCCTCCCTAGGAACGCACGATGTTCTTTGAACATTATAGGGATTCCCTTTCGTGCGCTCCAAGCGAAAAAAAAAAAAGCCTTGTACACGATATATAATATGGGGGAAGTATAGAACTCCTGAAGCACTAGCAGCTATCATAATGGAATTGCTGCTCTTGGATGAATCAATTATTCTATTGACATGCTTAGTTCCCCTCTTACAAATCACTTTTACTCTTCCCGGATCGTCGGTGTGTTGGGATGGGATAAAAACAACGAATTGCTCAGAGTCGTTTATTCAAGATGACGGAATATCAGACAACCGTTCGGATTCGTGGTTGGAATTGTAATCCCCGATCAAATCGCGGTTTTCATTCAAAACCTTTGTTTTTTCGTTCGTTGACATGCGAACGCTACCAAAATCATGTATCTCTTTGAACTCGATAAATTGAAACAATAAGGCAACGAACTTCATGAAATGACCATCAGCATAATATAATATTCAAAATATTAACAAAAATGTTTAGGCAATACCTGACAGCTAATCATTATTGCGAAACACACAGAGTATCAACCTATACAATTATTATATTCAAAAACATCATAGCAAATACAAAGAAATAGGTATATGTAATAAATGTACTTTACAACAGGTGAGGTTCGACTCATCGAAGTTGACAATATTCTCGGGGGGTAAATTTTCGAGGGCACTTCTCGAATTCACAAAATATTCCTTCACATCCTCTCTGTCAACTTAAGCTCGGCACCTTTTTATGTTCTGAGGAAGACGCTCAGTTAAAACTCGGTTTCTTTTCATCTTTTCATGAAGTCATGAGTCATTGAATGCAGGAATTTTTTTCCGGCTCTATCCAGATAGGTTTTGACTATTTGTCGAATATCATGTCTGGTCAACGGAAATCATCCCCACTCAGCGGCAAGTAAATAGGATTAAATTGTTTATTGAGTGGAAAAAAAATTTTTTACAATTTTTTTTCGTCATCGGGGGAGGTGTACTGGTATAGCAATCGATATTTCGAAACAATAACAATTTTGATATTTTAAACAATTAATTTGGAACACCACGAAACTGCTACGTACAGCTCTCCTCGATGCATCCCAGGTAGCCAGACTGACGAATGTGACGTCTATAGGACCGCTATCTAAGGTCTTTTTTGGTCTCTTTTGACCAAATTATGACGTCATGCGGACGTCATTAATGTGACGTCTTATAGACAGCCACTTTTTGACGTCGTATAGACGTCAATCTATGGTCTTCATATTTTTTTGGGTGTTATTATCATTATCATTATCATTATCATTATCATTATCATTATCATTATCATTATCATTATCATTATCATTATCATTATCATTATCATTATCATTATCATTATCATTATCATTATCATTATCATTATCATTATCATTATCATTATCATTATCATTATCATTATCATTATCATTATCATTATCATTATCATTATCATTATCATTATCATTATCATTATCATTATCATTATCATTATCATTATCATTATCATTATTATTATTACTATTATTATTATTATTTAAGTTCATATAATTCCAGTCACGACCCTGCGGCCTCCACGTCACGCAGAGTCGTGCTGGATGAAATCCAGTGACTACTACTTATTATTATTATTATTATTATTATTATTATTATTATTATCATGTATGTATAGGAAAACGAAGTTATGAAATAAATCAATTAATTTTTCCAAATAACTCTATAAATGTATGATAAAAATGTATTTTATTCTATAGGCTTCCCTTGATTTTCAATGTTCAAATTTAGCGCCAAAGACAATTCTCACTTACCGACCAGAGGGATATTTCTTTCACATTCCCCGTTAAACCCGGTTAGAGTATTTCGGAGAAGGTGGTGGGAGTCAACTACGTCATAATGACGTCAACATTAACTATTTTTGAATTCCTATTTCTTTCACTTTACCCTCTACAAAAGTTTACCCGTGTATCTCTTACTTCATCATCCACTCCATTCATTTTTAATTTGAATGTTCCCATCATATCCTCCATTTTTCACATTTATGAATGCAAAAAAATATTCAAGTTCAACTTTAACCACCTTTACCAACTATGGAGTTGGTAAACCCAAGGGCAGGTAGGGGAGGTGTACCCAAACGGAAATGACGTCACGGTTGAACACAATGAAATGGGATCATCAGCTTTAACCATGACGGGTAATGTGAATGAAATGTCCCTCAGATGGCCAATGGCGATCAAGTAATTACGCGAAGAGATTGTATATGCGACTCGCGACCATCTCGCGACTGCCGTTAGTGGCGTTATAGTGCCGTGCAGCGGTCCGTTCTGTGGTTCAGCGTCAAGCTTGCATCGTGCATGGTGCGTTCCCGTTGTGAACGGCGTCTGTGCCATTGGATTTGTTAAGAATGTTAAAATGTTGAGTGTTTGAGTATGGTTTGAGTGGTATGGGTGCGTTTTTCATTCCAACATTTTATCATGCGCATGAATCGAAGAAACCATCAAACTGTTGCAAAATTCCGCTGGAATGTTGATGGACATCCATCAAACTGTTGTAATAAAATGCGCACTTTTAAATCGCATTTCGAGAATCCAGCAGTTTGGAGGAGATCGACATGACAGTTGACACATTTTAGTGTTGTTTTTTGTTTTGATTTGATAGAAAACAATTAATATTGAGGATTTTTGAGATTCTTGAGAGATTTTAGAAGAAAGAGTCAGTGTTAATCAATTAAGTCGAATTAGCCTTTTCTGATTCTCAAGATACATGATGACTGACACACAACAAAATCCGTGTTTCCATCAATGTGTTGTATAAACCATTGTTCAATCCTTCCAGCATAAATTCCAACAGAACAATTGGTGACGTCACGACAAAAAACCGCATCTATCAGTGCGCACTTTCTTCGATGGAATGAAAAACACGGCCATTTCTATACAGTCTGTTTTCCACGTGAAAGTATTCAGGATGTATTGTGTAATACAATTTGATGACAGTGGAAGCAACAGTCGTGTAGCTGTTGTTCACGAAACTTGGCTGACGCCGTTGAAAAAGGAAGTGTTTTGGCAGCCATTTAAAGACAGCAAAACATACAAAAGAGCTCTCTGTGAAGGGGAGCCATCGACGCTGAAATTTTCAACTATATGTAATACCTTACATTACTATCTTGTTAATAAAATCTTCATTCGTAGCAAATTTATTTTATAGCACAAATGATTACCTTCCTCACCAGATTATAACCATTAACCTCAAAAATTTATTGAAAAAAACAGACGTCTTATTGACGTCGGAAATTGGTCAGTAGTGTCAGTTTAAGGTCCAATTTGAAAACACATACTGACGTCTAAAAGACTTTCAAATATGACGTCATTTGGATGTGTCTTACTTACGTCATTTGGACGTCGCATTTGTTGAAATGAAGACGTCTTTTGGCCGAATGTGATGCCGTCAATTAGACGTCATATAGTCGTCATGTGCTACCTGGGATATATATTGTTTTAATATTAATAATTAGGTAAGTTGTTTATGAACAGATAATTAAACATGGTATTCAGATTTAGGACACAGTGTGAATGAATTCGAGTCTTGACTCCGGTCTTGTTAACATCTAACTGCGAACGAATAGACGAAATCAATCGACTTGTTTTGTTTGTTGTTTTATTCCTTATCCTTTTGCATGACTTATAATAAAGAAACCTGAGAGGATAACTGAGTTCATCACAGCAATTCCACTCGCTATTGCAATTCTTCATTCGCATTGAGTTTCGTTCGCCCTCCACTTCGGCCTGGAGGCTTTCCAGCGATGTGGACTTCGGAATATGATGATACCTACTGCGCCGCTTGCCTCAGAGATTTTTTTCTTGCCTTCACATCGTTCAAAGCCCTCTCCAAAGATATTGGAGAGTAATTTGATATTTCCTTGCCCCCCAGCGGCCGCTTATAAACTCTTGGCATTTTGTCCAAAGACACCCCACGCCGTGTCGTTTTTTTTTTCTGAAGTTAGAAAAGAGTAAATGAGAGAAAAATTATGCGTAACACCAGTACATATGATTAGATAACATAAAAATCTACAGGAAATTGTAATCAAACTTGAGTGCAACCCCTTAACACCCTAACAACACAGGGATGTCCTAGGTATACGTCCCTTTTTTGTCCCGCGGTACAAGGACACAGGGGCGGACTGGGTTGAAAAAACCTAGAGGGCTTTGTGGATCAAAGGGCGCAACATGAAATGATTGTCCGAGTGTTTATTCAGAGGCGTAGAAGTGCACAATTTTTTTTTATTCCGAATCTCCACTCGGATTTGGCCCAATATTGGAATATTGCATAAAAAATTAAAGACATCCTCGATCATTGATATATGATAATATTATTTCCTTCTCGAACAAACAGATACATTCTCACCATCTGAAAAAATACCTTCTCAGTATATTCATCTTCTGCATGTATTCCTCCAAATATGGGCTTTTAAAACGATTCGAAACGAACAGAATTTCATCGATTTTGAATGGTGTTTGAGAGTAAAGGCCAAGACATAACAATTTTTTTTTACTGATCAGTTTGCAATCATTCTCATTATTTTTATTCAAAAATCGTTCAAAAATCGTTCAAAAATCGATCAAATTCTGTTGATCTTGGATACTCATGAATTGAAAAATATGGATGATTATATTGGATGATGTGTTTTTGGAAAGCTCTTTGAGTGGTCTTTCCGATGGTAAGGAAATATACAATGTCCCATCAACGATTTAATAGAAACAGTATTGCTATTATTTCCTAAACAGTAAGAGATAGAAAGTTGATTAGATAGGACAAACGTTGCTTAATTTGAACCTATTCAATATCACGTTATGCACTTTCGAAAAATGTGTGCCGTTCCTGAAATATTTTGAAAAGACTAAAAATCACTGATTTCGTTCCTGCTTATTCTCTTGGTTAATATTAGAGAGAAAATATTGAAATTATGTGTATAAACAGGTAATTAATCATGGATGACAAAGAAGTTGGGATTTTCAGAAATATTTTATCTATTATTTTCAGAGATTTACCAATTTAAATTCAATCATAGAAATATAACTGGAATAAAACTTATGTCAAGACCAAGTCTTATACACTGAATGAAAACCTCCAATAATAGATAGAGGACTCTTGATTATTCAACGAAAAATTTGTTCTGTGCCTTTTGTAATAATGAAGCGCGTTATTCATGGTTATTGGTTATCAAGAAGTATTGATATTGTAGTCATGACGACTGATAATATAATATGTTTTCTTATTTTCATGGCCTACCACATTTGAAAATGTTTTTACTGTTCTTTAGCGCTATTTTCATTCAATGGTATATAAAAAACAAATATAGCGCCCATAAGAAAAACGTAAGTTGCATGTCAAATCTCTGAAAATATTGAAAATTATTTCTCACACTCCCAACTTTTCATCATGATCAATCACCTGCTCATACAAAATTTCAATAGTTTATTAAGTGGGAAAATGAATAAAAACGAAGTCAGTGATTTTCAGTTTTTTCAAAATATTTCCGGAACGGCTGACATTTTTTGAAATTGTAAAACGTCATATCGAGGAGGTTGACGAAACTTCTGTTCAATCTGATCGAATTTCTATATATCTCTAACCGTTTAGGACATAGCAATACTCTCCCTATTAAATCGTTGGACCCTGTATATAAGATGTTCTACTCAAAACTCTCACATTTTTTAATATTTAGATTCGAGAATTGAAAAAAATGTTTGAAGTTTTTATTTATTTTTGAAATTTGAAAAATAAAATAGCTACAGGAAGTAGTAATTTATAACGTTTCATCCAGTACATTTCCAAATTGATTGGGTCATTACCAATTCATCACACAAAAATGGTTCTTGTGGGATGAAGCAAGTTGTGATGAAAGAGGATAAGTAAAAGCTCACATACTTTTTATACCAGGTGGTCCAGAATTCCAAGTAACAAGTCGTCATTCCGAGTCTGCATTCGAAAATGAAAAAAAAAACTTGCTTTCTGACCTTTGTCGGGCGCGATAGCGGCGCGGTTTTTCTTTACTTTCTTGGATTTTTAGTATACCAGGGGCAGGGGCGCCACTGGGCAAAGGCGCGGAGGGCTTCGCCCTCCCGCCCTCCGGGCCAGTCCGCCCCTGCAAGGACATGATTGGGGCATCCAGGGGATGTCGCGCAGTGGTTGTCCAGTGGACATCCCACCCGGTACATCCCTAGGTTATCCTATTCGTGTCCCTGGAATATGTGATACCCATATTCACATCAGAGTCATTGAATTTCATCAAAGTTAAGTTGCATTTTTTTGAAAATATTTGTTTTTCTTCCGGAAAATAATCGTAATGAAAATAAAGAATAAAGTTTCAGAACTTCTTGAGAAATTACCATTTTTCGCAAACAGAAATCGTACATGAATAATACCCTTCATTTTTAAACACCCAAAAATGATATAATAATTATACCCAAATCCTAACAAAGTTGTATTTATTCAGGTTTCTGTAGTTGTCCTGTTTATAAATCTGTTAAGTACATAAATCTTCAGGAGGCTCAATAGCCAATGGAGTAAGATGCGTGCCTGATAAGCCAAAGGTCCCGGGTTCAATCCGTACTCGACCTACATTTTTTTTCTTTTGTCGAAGGGATGTCCCTGGGATATCCTTGGGACGTCCTAGGGATATCGTTTTTTTGTACTTGGTACATCCCAGGGACGTACCAGAAGGACATCCCTAGGATGCCTCTTATTCTGGAAAGCGGATGTCCCTGGGACGTCCCTAGTATGTACCATGTCCCGACACAGGATATCCCAGGGACGTCCTCGTAGAAAATGAAGGAGGTCCCTGGGACGTACCCGTGTTGTAAGGGCAGTGGCTGCACAGATGTTTGTTACCGCAGTTATCAAAAAAGCAAAAATTACGAGCTTAACAAAAAATTTGACCACTTACACAATACTGCTCCCAACAGCGATTTCTGGCCGACTGAAGTCTTGAATGCGCTACGCTACAGACAATAGTAGTTTTCAATTCGTGGCCGTATGGGGGGCAGGGTGACTCAAGGTCACGCAATTTATATGCGCGCGCTTGAATGTCCGAACTGGTATAGTACCCATGGATTGTTTATACGTCCATGGTAGTACCCGTCCGATCTCACCCCAGATGACGGTATAAAGATACGCTTTTCGAGCAATTTATGGATGAAATGCGGATACACCCGTCCCTGTTTCGGCAAGGAACAAACGATATTTCTTCTGTCTTCAAAATAAAAACTATCGAGTAACCTGATAGCTTGGTGGACTGTGTATCTGACTACCACGGTGGTGGTTAGATAGTTCAAACCCTGCAAGGCGTCAACTTTTTATTTTTCACTTTAGTAATTTTTTGAAAAATATAATTTTTAGGGAAAAGATTCGTTTAGTCAGAGTTAAGTCCAGTAATAGTATTTTCATACAGAAATGATATTTTCCTTCCTTATATATTTCCTTATTACGCAATGTCGGCTGGCCAGAGCTGACTAGATTCTTTTTTCATTTAGCCGACATTGTTATTACGTCTTGGTGACCAATTGAGCACGCATTCCGCAATACGCTTCCAGGGCTCTTTGATTTTATTTTTATTTCATAACGTGATTTAAACATGGCCTTCTGGTACTGTGTACTGATGTGTCTGAAGATGGCTGTTTGAACCGAAACTAGTCACAATATATTTGTGTAATATAATTTTAGTGGTCGACCGACTTTTGGTGTCATTTTGTTTTTCCTTTGAAAAAATCTGAACCACTTTGAGAAGGATGGATGGTTTCCATGACTCTTTCATTTTTATCAATTCATACATTCAATTGAGTAGGAAGGTACTATTTTTTTCCGATTGAAGGTTATTGGAGCAAACAAAGGGTGTTGAAAATTTTAACAATAAACGTAAAACTTAGAGAATAGTATTCGGAGGGTCCTATAAAATTTTCAATGAATTTCATTATTAATTACTTGCAGTGTCCATTGAGGGGCCAAAATGTCTTATTAAGAGGACCTGTATAGGTAAAAAGTTATAGGTAGAGGTATAGGTACCTACTCATTGTCATCTTATTTTTTCATGTTTTATCAGAGAGATATATCGCACATTTTTTGAATACCCTGTTTATAAATTCACAGGGTTGATATATATGATTGGGGCTTTTATTGTTCGTATCATCTTGAAAATAATATGTTGTTCAAGAAATGGAGAAGCCGAACAAAATGATAATATATCTATGTATATAGGATCAATTATTTAATCTGCCTTATCTTATATTTCTGAGAGATAAGCAAACAATATACTGAACTCGTGGGTGGTAGAGGTATATTGTTCCACAGATGTAGTTACTGATTTGGCGACTCTCCTTCATTGAAATAAAAACAATCTTTACTTATAACAATGATTCGGAAGAGCATTTATTTATTGTTGGTAGTGTCGTTATCAATACAGGAGAATGTTGGTGAGTTTGTTGCATAGAAGGCAATCAGTATTATCGGAAGTCAATTGCCAAAGCAGTTTTCAGTCCGAATTGAAACCTCCGCTCGAAACAACAGTTATTTGTTCCATTAGGCATTAAATCTTCTTTTTCTACAAACGTCAAAAAATGACAATGTATGAGATATTTATATTTCAACTTCATGGTCCTCAATCGAGCGAACATCCACGAAATCATTTATTTCCTGATGTTCAACAATAACTTTGTTTTATCTCTTGGAGCGCACGAAAGGAAATTCTTATTATGTTCGTGGAACATCGTGCCTACCTAGGGAGGATAGGGGGAGGCTTTTTAAGCCAGTTCAACGACACTATTTTCTATATCAAGCTAGGCATATTTTTACTTAAGAACTATATTTTTTGACGTTTATAGAAAAAAAATTGTTTGCGACTCGAGCGCGAAATACTTTGGTCATCTCGACTATTTTTTTAACTCGGCTACGCCTCGTAAAAAAATCAGATCTCGATCACCAAAGTAGCATTTTGCGCTCTAGATACAAAAATAACTATTTTCTACAAACGTCAAAAAACGACAAGGTTCGCGCATTGATATCAAATTACGAAGTGGCACATTTTTTCAGTTTCCTACGTTACCATGATACCTTGCAGAAAACAATGCGCGAAGTAAAACAGTGCGCGAAGTACCTACTTCAAATTAAAAAAAATTAGTGTTAAATATGATCCAAAATTAAACTTATGTGAATCAGGACTCTCGAATCATAAAGAGTTATTGATATTTTAGTGGTGGTTTGGACAGGCTTGATGTATTCAATTTACACCGAGAAGTCGCCTCCATATCATACAGGGCGTGCTGGAATTATTATATCGTTGTTCATACAAGTAGTCAAAAGTTCAGTTTTTCAAAGAACCCACTATAGCATGTCCCTATACCTAAATCATCAAGTTTTCTTAATAAATCCGCTTTTTGTGAAAAATATAATTTTATGATAAAGTTAATTTCAGATAGCCATGGAAATATCAAACTCATGACAGAGATGTATAGAAATTTAACTGGTGGGCTCACTCTTCAATTGTTTCGTCAGACTAACTCTCGATATGGAACAATTGCAAGCGAGTTTTGGACGTGGGGTTCAGGTATTTGCGCATTAGAGGCGCCATAATCGGAAAATCGTTCAAAACCTTGGTTCTGTGAGGGATGAATCTATTTCCATCATTGTTCTGTGGTCGAATAAATACTGTGCTCAACATTTTCATTCAAATTTCAATTTGAAATGGAAGCAAGAAATCTTTTTTTTAGCCGATTTTAATAAGCTTCACTTCTTTCATGACATGAACCTATTTAAAGCATGAAATCTGATGAATTTCCTCTTTGAAGAACCAGAACAAAGAATGTATCAACTATTGAAATGGACCAATATCGAGAATCATAATAGGTAGATATTGTAACTGGTACTCACCTTAGAATTTATTCACACCAGTTCACGCTAACATTTCAAATCACTGAAATAATACTGTTGTAGAACAGAGATTTTCTTATTTCTATGGTGGATTAGGTATTATACACAAAATTTAGAAACTACGGAACACGTCCCATACGAACACGACCCCAATCTCAGAAAAAACCATTTTTTCAGCTCAAGAATATTTTTGACATATTGACGTTTCGATCCTTTGATCAGGAATCAGTTCACTGCTCTGATCCAAATCATATACGTATCCAAATATTTATCGGTCGGTAATATGTTTCCTGTAAATATGGATTGTAACCAGGATGAGCTTAGCGAGATTTACTTGAGATTTACCCACGTCAAGTATGTTTATCAAAGGTTTATCAGAGTAGGCGCCATCGAGAAACTTGCAAACGACCTTCAATCATTTCAATAGGGAGCAAGCATGACAGTTCGGTGACATTAATGAGTAATTCAGTAATTGTTATTGACAGTGTTTCAAAAAATCTCCCAGAATGAACGCGAATATCGATTATTCAAACGAAGTTCTTATGAAGTAATTCATTATACACGGACAATGTGATCAAATCATTGCCCGAACTTGCAGAAAATTCAACCAAATGTATCTTGAATTGACACCAATAAACAAGAGGAGGTTTGTGAGATCACAAAATAATTTCATCAACTATGGCTCGAAGTTAAGCGCCTCCAACATTACCAAAACCTGTTACTTCGAATGAAGACAATATTGTTGACATTTTGGCATATTTTCATGCATATCCAGGAGCATCCATTCTTAGTGCAGAAAAAGATTTGATTTTTGACACGCCTATCAGTACAGAGAATTTTGAAAAATCACAAAATACATCCGTATAAATTCAGTGAAGTTCAAGCTCTCAATGCAGAAGACTTCGAGCGGAGAGTGCATTTTTGCGAAGCACTTTTAATGCATACCCAGGAGGATCCGGAATTTTTATCGAAAATAATTTAGAGCGACGAATCAAAGTTCACGAGGGATGGAATTTTCAATAGAAGAAATAAGCATTTTTGGAATGATCATAATCCTCATATACCAAAAGGAATGGGTTTTCAAGTAAAATTTGACCTAGATGTTTTCTTTATTTAAAAAAATTATAAAACTAGCTTTTTCATTTACGATGGCACACTGAATGCTGAGAGATATATTCAAATATTGAGGACGACTGTGACAGATTTCCTCGAGAATTTGCCTTTAGAGGAATAAAGGAATTCATGGTTCCAACTGGACGGGGCGCCAGCTCATTCAATTCAGGAAGTTTCCAGGAAACTTTACGAAATGTTTGAGGATCGTTGGTTTGGCCGTTCAGGTCCGTGGGACTGGCCACCGAGATCACCTGATCTCACGCCGCTTGACTTTCTTTTATGGGGTGTTTCAAAAGAAAGGGTGTACAGTACTCCAGTGCCTACCAAAGGAGAACTGCGACGGCGAATAGTGCGGTGTATTGAAGATTGGAATCCTCATGAAATTCAAAAGGCAACCACGAGTCGCGTACAAAAGCATATTTTAAAATGTTTAGAATGTAATGAACAACATTTCGAGCATTTATTGTGAAAATGTGATATTTTGTTCATACTTTTGTTACTTTCGTTCCTCCTAATTCTGTTATTTTATGTACTTTCACAGTGAATCTAGCTTTTCACCTAGATATGCTAGATGAGCTGATTTTTGATAGAGTTGTTGGAAACTTTGAGCCATAGTTGATGAAATTATTTTGTAATCTTACAAACTTCCTCTTGTTCATTATGGTGTCAATTCAGGATACATTTGGTTGAATTTTCTGCAAGTTTTGGCAATGATTTGATCACATTGTCCGTGTATAATAAGAATGTGCTGACTGGGCATGTCTAGTTCGTCTCGATAAGAGATGGCATAGCTGAGGTGGTAAGCCGTATGATGGTAGTTTGTGGAGGAGTCCTTCGTGCCAAACACGGTCGAATGCTTTCGATATGTCCAACGCGACAGCTAGAGATTCCCCGTGTTTTTCTATTGAAGATTGCCATAAATGGGTGACGTAGGCAAGTAGATCTCCAGTAGATCTTCGGTGGCGAAAGCCGTATTGTCTATCATTGATGATTCCTGAGCTCTCCAGATATTTGATAAGCTTAATATTGATGGCTTCCTCCATCACTTTGGAGATTACTGATTACAGGGCAATTGGCCTGTAGTTGTTGGGCAGGTTCTTGATCCCTTTTTTGGGGATTGGTTGGACTCTAGCTGTCTTCCAGCATGATGGAAAAATACCCGATCTGTACGAGACGGTGAACAACTTGCAGAGAATCGGTGTTAATTCTGGTGCACATTTTTTGAGGATAATGGGTGGAATTCCATCAGGACCGTTAGCCTCATTCGTTTTGAGACCAAGCAAAATTCGTCTGATAGTGCGTTGACGGAAGACGATTTCGAGCATTCGACTCTCAACGGGTGGAATGTCTGGCGGCACTTTTCCTTGGGAATCTAAAGTAGAGTTTGCTGCGAACATCTCTGCAGAAATATTTGCTTTCTCCTGCGATGTTGTTGCTAATGTGCCGTCGGATTTGGACAGTGGTGGAAATGAACTATTAGTGAAATTTCTTCCGACCGCTTTAGCAAGGGACCAAAACGAACGGGAGCCATTGGGGCAATCTATGAGTTTCGATCTTACCTTGGCATTGTATGTTTCTTTCGAAGCATCTATTGTTTGGCTGCAGTTATTCCTGGCATCAACGTATTCTGCTCTAGTCGCGAGGTTAGGGTTTTTGCGCCAGCGATGGTAGGCTGTTTGTTTCAAGGCAACAGCACTAGAACAGTTTTTGTTGAACCAGGGTTTCGGAGGTGATGATCTTTTCGAAGAATGAGGTATGTATGTGTCCATTCCGAGCATGATGATCTCGGATATTTCCGCAGCACACTGTGAAGGTCCTCAGAGTCAAAGCATACTCTATGCCAAGGAAACTCGGAGAAAAACATGCGGAGACCGTCCCAATCTCCTGAATTGTAATGCCATATAAGACGTGGAGGTGCCGGAGCAGTTGATGGAATGAAAAATGGGCAGGTTTTGGAGATGAGTGTGTGGTCAGAATTGCCAAGTGGAGCTCGTACATCTATGGTGTAGAGTGCTGAATTATTAGTGAGGAATAAGTCAAGTATGTCAGCTGAATGGTTATGGGTATCGGGAATTCGTGTGGGTTCTTTGATAAGCTGCTCTAAGCCGTGAGTGATGGCGAAAGCTTCGGCTTGTCGCCCAGCTTCATCCGTTCTGTTAGAGTGTACGAGCCAAGCAGTGTTGTGTACATTGAAATCGCCCATGATGATGATTTCTGCTGCTGGATGGTTCTGTTGAATTTGGTCAAGCTTCAGAGACAAGAATTCGAAGAGCTCTTCATAGGATGGATCATCTGTTGATAAGTAGAGGCAACAAAGGTATTTGGTTTGTTTCTGGCTATCGTGTTTGAACCACATGACATCAAACTTATTTGGTTCCAAAGTTTTTTCTCGTTGACATGAGAGATTCGTTTTGGAGTAGAGGCAGATACCTCCCTTGAATCTGAAACGTGTGTGGAGTTCGTACCCAGGGCAGAGCAGATAGGTCGTATTGGTGGATGAATTGACCTGTGTCTCAGTAAGTGCCAATATGTCTGGCTTCTCAATTTGAAGGTGTCAATGGACATCGTTGATGTTCTTACTTAGACCTCGGATGTTGAATAGGTCTATTTTGAGGACTTTTTTAGCCGATGGTGAACCCCCTCTAGCACCTCTCGCCCGGAAATCCGAATGGAGAGGTATTTTACTTCCGGATAATTTTACTTGAGGAGAACTCATCATCGCTTATTTTTTGAAACACTGTCAATAACAATTACTGAATCACTCATTCATGTCACCAAACTGTCATGAGTTAGATATTTCCATGGCTATCTGAAATTAACTTTTTCATAAAATTATATTTTTCACAAAAAGCGGCTTTATTGAGAAAACTTGATGATTTAGGTATAGGGACATGCTATGTCATCTTGTAGCATTTTCATTCGTATTTCAATTTATTGAGTAAAAAACAGTGGGTTCCATTTGGAAAAATGAACTTTTGACCACTTGTATGAACAACGGATATAATAATAATTTCAACACGCCCTGTATGACATGGAGGCGACTGTCTTACTTGAAAGAATCATGAACTAGTGAAACTCACGCTGAAAATGTATTCTAAGTGTCTTTTTCTTTCAAAAAGGTTCGTTTTTGGTCAATCTAATTTGATTTTATGACACCTGTCAACAGTCATTCCACATCATTCCTTGTAGTGAGACAGAATGGAAAGTAGCAACCGGAATCGGAAAAGTTGCAAATAAAACGATTCCGGTGGCGGAATCGGATAAATAAAACGCAACTAACGTATTGAAACATGTCTAAAACACGCTTATTTGACAACTTGTTATGTATATTCTAGTGTCACCAATAAATGTGAGCAACATTTCTCAAACGAGCACAGAAGATAATGAGAAATCAACTACAGCTGGCACTGGAATAAATGGCTTGCAGCGGAGGCAGGATAATATATCCGATGCAAAAAATCAGTCTGCGATATTCAACGATAATACATCAGATGATTCAGTCAGTTTAACATCAGTAAACCCGGATTTTTTTTCAACGAGATCGCATAACACTGACACCGAGATATCAGACCTTCTTGACGTACCGACAAAGCCACACGACACTAGTGATGAAATGCTAACAGTTCCCTCTAGTAGAGAAATACATTATGGCAAAGTCGATTTGTCGATTATTTCATTGGAAGACCGATCCGAAACAGAAGATGTTCTGAGGGACCCTAACAAAAAATCTAGTAATGTGATTGATGGTTACGGGGAACGTGAGGGCGCTGAAGATTCCAATCCCTCGGTACATTTTGCTGTCGTTCAGGGTAAATTGGCTGTTATCCTGGCTGGCATATTTGTGATGATTTGCATAGTAGGATATGGGGCTTTACTATCCTGGAGACGCTTTTTGGAGTAAGTATTTCACCAACGAACTAAATTATTGTATTATAATTATACAGTGTGACCGGTGTGACCCACTTCTAATGGAACCACCCCTGTATCTTACGTAATCGTTGGGTAAGGATCCTGAAATTTGCTGGAGCGAGAGGTATACCAAAAATGCACTATATGACCAAGTGGGGTCATCTTCAGTGATATACGCACTGGTCGCCAACAGCCATGAAAACTACCCCAATTTCCGGAAAATGATATTAGGAGTCAAAATAGGTCTAAAATCACTTCAGATTTGGAATCAGGACGCCCAAATTACTAACTATTCAAATTTTTCTTGGAAAATTTTCAGTTCGGAAAAATGAAATTTTGTCGCATTTTTTATGGAAGCACCCCCGTATCTCACGTAATTGACTTTATCTTTAGACTTCCTCTTCCTCCGGCAAATTTCAGAACCCTACCTCAATAATTACGTGAGATACGGGGGTGCTTCCATGAGAAGTGAGACAAATTTTAATTTTACTGAACTGAAAATCTTCTAGGGAAACTTTGAATAGTTAGTAACTTGGGCGTCCTGATTCCGAATCCGACGTGATTTTTAACCTATTTTGACTCCTAATATCATTTTCTGGAAATTGGGGTGGTTTCATGGCTGTTGGCGAGCAGTGTATATCACTGAAGATGACCCCACTTGGTCATAGAGTGCATTTTTGGTATATTTCTCGCTCCAGCAAATTTCAGGATCCTTACCCAACGATTACGTAAGATACAGGGGTGATTCAATTAGAAGTGGGTCACACTGTATATTAATGCTTTCAACCATGATTGTGTTCTGTAAAAATAACGGAAAAGTGCAAAGGTCGATGGAATACTATAATAACGTGATACGCTATAATACAGGTATAGGGTTAGAACCCGGCGGCTATACCACCTACCTTTTTTATTTTCATGTCCAGTACACATAGCTTCGCGGATGATAGTACCCTCCATACCGCCTTCTCTTCCAGGGCTCCAATACCATCCGGGCAAATCAGAAACGAACGAGAGATAAATGTTGACAGCATAAATATGGACTTGGCAACAATTCTCGAATGGGGATCCAATAACTTTTGGTAGATTTCAATGCATACAAAACACAAGCATATGCCTTTTCTCTAGACAAGCCGATCTCACTGTGCCCAACATAAGCTTGTCAGGATTAATCATCATACCTTTGAAGACATCCATTTCGATGCTTGGTATTAATATATCAGCAATATAACCTATCTTGGGAAAATCACGTGAGATCAATTGCTGAAAGTGCATCCCAAAAACTTGGTTTTCTGTTTCGGGCCAGGAGCTATTTCACTTCCAGTCAGCTGCTTATGATATATAAGGCACAGATCCGACCTGATGTCCTGGAATACTGTTCCCATATTTGGAGTGCAGCACCCAAACATACCCTGAAACTGTTGGATTCTGATCAAAAAAAGAGCAATTCGTCTCGTGGGTGATGCCTCGCTCACAAACTCACTCACTTCTCTGGAACACCGTTGAAAAGTTGGCGATCTGGCTCTATTTTATAGATATCTTCATTGACGATGCTCTTCTAAAATATCAACAATTGTACCTCCCTTGGCAGTCCCCGCGAGATTAACCCGTCGAGTTGAGGCTTCGCACCCCTTCGTGGTCACTTTGGAGAACTGCAGAATATCTCTTTCCAAAGACTCTGTCATCCAACGAACAGCGAGGCTCTAGAACACATTGCCAAGGGAGGTGTTCCCCGAGGGATATAATCTCCAGAAATTCCTAAAGAACACCAATTCCTACCTTCTTTCCCTTGGTTCTCACGATGTTCTCTGAACATTACAGGATATCCCTTTTCGTGGGAACCAGAACATAAAAAAAAATCAATAAAATACTGTGAAGGCGTTTACTGTTGAGGACGACAGGGATTTGGTATTCGGATGTTTTGTTTCAGTATCGAGCTCTCTTTAAGAAATGTATATGATCTTTTCATCAAATTTTTTTTTTTTTTTTTTTATTCATTTATTTATTTATTTATGAAGAGATGTAATACAGGACAAGTCCTAAGTTTACAATTACATCTGTAATGCCTTATGCCTATGTAACGATCTCATACAACATTCAGTATAGCATAGAAAAAACAAAACAAAGAATGAGCAATAACTAAAGAGGTAACTAATATAAGAGATCAGATTACAGAATATTCCAAATTAGAAACCTAGACAGCAAAGCAGAGGAAGAGAAAACCAATAATTAATATTACGTGATACAAAGTTATAAAAGCGTCCGCAATCACGATGCGAAGGACAAAAAATTACCAGGATAACATTTTCTTGTGATTAAAATGCAACAAATTCATAAATTATTGAAAATTAATTATTTACTTTGAAAAAATTTCAAATATGTTTTTCCGAATAGCATTTTCTTGCTCATTGAATATATTCAACTCTCTATGAGCAACACATATATCGTTCAAGATATTACACATTCGTACTAGGGGGGAATTTTCTCTTGCAACCCTCCTACTTATAGTTCTGAAAACTATGTTTTCTATTGAGTCTCATTAAAGGTTGAGTCTGCTCCTAATAAAAAAGACGATATAATGTTATTGAGATAATGATTCATTGAAAATAAATTACTATCTTAGGAAACTAAAAACTAGAAAAGGTATAGTTAAATTGTGAATGATCCCATTTCTTGTCGACGGAGCATACAATTCTTTCAACTTATTTTGCACGAAAGTCAAGTTTTTACACCTCATTGTGTCCAGAAAAAAAACTCTCTCAGAAAAAAATTTAAAAATATATACAATGCCATTTGAAAAACTAAGTTGAAAGTCGCTGTAAGATATACTAATGAGTCGAGTACCAAATGGCTCCAAATATGTTTAAATTACAATATTTGATGTACTGACACAACGTATATTTTCAATTCAAAAATTGACATCAAAACTCAAAGTCAAAATCCTGTCAAAAATACATAATACAGGGTATAAAATATGAGGATATTAACAAGAACTGGTTTATCTTCAGAATAGCCCTAACAGTCGCTGTAGTTAGATAGAGATGAAATCAAAAAAAGAAAATGTTAGTGTCACTTTGTAGTATCTGATGAATCATTTCATTTGTTTTTTTGTTTTCCAAAATCGGATAATCAATAGCGGCACTATGGCTTGGGGCGTTTTTTTTTTCAACGAGCCTGTTTATCACATCCGTGGTCAGAGTAAGAACATCAACGATTTACATCGTCACCTTCAGACTGAAAAGCCAGACATATTGGCCCTGACTGAGACACACGTCAATTCATCCACCAATACGACCTATATGCTCTGTCCCGGGTACGAACTCCACACACGCTTCTGTTTCAATGAAGGTCTTTGCCTCTATTCTGAAACGAAACTCTCATGTCATCGAGAAAAAACTTTTGAATGAAAAAAGATTGATGTTATGTGTTCAAACTCGATAGTCAGAAACAGACCAAATATCTTTATTGTTGTCTCTACTAATCACCAAATGATCCTTCCTATGATGAGCTCTTCGAGTTCGAGTACTTGAAGCTCGACCTTATTCAGCAGAACCATCCAGCAGCAGAAATTATCATCACGGGCGATTTCAATGAGCACAACACTGCTTGGCTCGTATACGCGAACAATACGGATAAATCTGGGCGACAAGCCGAAACATTCGCCATCACTTACGGCTTAGCAAGCAATTTATGAAGGAACCTACACGAATTCCTGATATCAACAATCATTCAGCCAACACACTTGACCTATTCCTCACTAATTATTCAGCACCTTACACCATAGATGTACGAGCTCCACTTGGCAATTCTGATCACACACTCGTCTCCACAATCAGCCCATTTTTCCTTCCATCAACTACTCCAGCACCCCCACGTCTTGTATGGCATTATTACTCAAGAGACTGGGTCGGTATCCGCATGCTTTTCTCAGAGTTTCCTTGGCACAGAATATGCTTTGGTTCTGAGGATCCTTCTCAGTGTGCCTCGGAAATATCCGAGATCATCACGCATGGAAGGGATACATACATACCTAATTCTTCGAAAAGAGCACCAGCTTCTAAACCCTGCTTCAACTAGAACTTTTTTATAGCTGTTGCCCCGTGACTAGAGCAGAATATGTTGAAGCAAGGAATACCTGCAGCCGAACCAAAGAATCATACAATGCCAAAATAAGATTAAAACTCATAGACTGTCTCAATGGCTCCTGTTCGTTTTGGTCCCTCGCTAAAGCAGTTGGAAGTAATTTCACTAATAGTTCATTCCCCATAACGCTTTCCAAAGCCGACGGCACATTAGCAACAACATCGCAAGAGAGGGCGAATATTTTTGCAGAGATGTTTGCAGCAAACTCCACCATGGATTCCTAGGTGAAAGTGCTGCGAACCATCCCGCCCATTGAAAGTCGAATGCCCGAAATTGTCTTTCGTCAACGCACTATGAGACACATTCTGCTCGGTCTCAAAGCGAATGAGTCAAATGGTCCTGATGGAATTCCACCCATTATTTTTGCAAAGTGTGCACCAGAATTGACACCCATTCTCTGCAAGCTATTTACCATCTCCTACAAGTCGAGTATTTTTCCATCTTGCTAGAAAATATCTAAGTCCAACCAATCCTTGAAAAAAGAAGCAAAAGCCTGTCCAACAACTATAGGACAAATAGCCAGGAAAGTAGTTGTTTTCTGTTGATTATTCAGAATGATGTGTGCATATACATATTTTTGTCTGGAGGAGAATGCAAATTCTCAATTTCAAAAGTTTTTATATTTTATTTTCAAACTCTTATCGTGTGTGTTCAATAGATATAATTCAATGTTCGTCGTGGCATATAGCCAGGAAAGTAGTTGTTTTCTATTGAATCAACTGAGAAAGAGTAAATATTCTCATCACATAGAGAATGCGAATTCTCAATGTATTGCTTTATATAAATATATATCCATTTTTGTATGTTCATAATTTATCTGAGAATATTCCTTTTCAAGTTTAGGACAATTGACTTATTATCAGTTATCTCCGGAGTGATGGAGAAAGTCATCAACATTATTCTCATCAAATATCTGAAAAAATCAGAAATCACCAATGATGATGATGATGATGATGATGATGATGATTATTGACTGGATATTTACTTGCCTACGTCACTCATATACGGCAAGCTTCATTAGAAAAACATGGGGAATCTCTGTAGCTGTAGCTTTGGATATATCGAAGGCATTCGACCGTGTTTGGTACCAAGGACTCCTCCATAAACTACCAGCTTACAGCTTACCACCTCAGCTATGCCAACTTCTATCAAGTGTTCTCTCAGGCATATCGCTCCATGTGGTGGTTGACGGAGTATGGTCTGAAACCATTGCCATCAATTCCGACGTTCCATTAGGATCCACTTTGGCACCAACATTGTTCCTACTTCATATCAACGATCTATCGGGAGCAACCACTTGTCCTATCCACAGCTTTGCTGACGATTGTACTTTCCATACTGCGTTCTCATCTTGTATTCCCATTTCTTGCCAGGAAACTAAGACCTCACGACGGAGACAGGCCAACGATGTCAATGAAGATCTTGCGAAAATTGCAGCCTAACTTACTGATGCTCTGACCCCATTAGAACACCGTAGAAAATAAGTCGGCGAACTTCCACGTTTCTATAGATACTTCCATGAGAAGTGTTTCTCAGGCATCTCTGCTATAATTCCAACACTAGCAATACCAGTCAGACGAACTTGACAAACCCAGTCAGCACATACTTTCGTCGTTAACCTCGAAAAATGTAGAAAAAAACTCTACCAAAACTCGTTGGTCTATAGAACGGCGAAAAATTCTTTGCCAATGGAAGTATTCCCATGAACTTTATAACCCTTGAACGTTAAAAAAAAACAACACCTACTTCCTCTCCCTATATCCTCCCTAGGTACGCACGATTTTCCACAAACACTATAGAAATTTCCTTTCGTGCGCACCAAGAGATTATAAAAAATAAAATAAGTGATAGAGAAACGGATATTTGAATATTTCATTGAAATCAATTATCATGGATCTGTAATCGCTCTATATCATCCAGATTCAGTACATTTCAATACGACACACACATTTATACAGTGTTTTCCTTTATTGCTTTATTTGAACGGGTCAACGAAAAAAATTGAAACTTGGGGTAATGAAATTTATGCATGAATACTTTCTTTTGGAGTGAAATTGACAGATGGAAATTCCAAGATGGCGACTTGGCGCCACCTGGGGAAAAATTAAATGGACAGGGAGGTCTTGTTGTTGATACATCTTCTTGAAGCTCCTGACGAATACTTCACAACACCAGAATATAAAGTCAATATATCTTCACCTTCTTCAAAATAACGGAACATTTAATACCCTAATAGCACACAACGTCCTAGGGACGTCCCTATTTGGTACAATTCACGTCCGAATGTCTCGAACCAAAAATGAGTGTCCTTGGGACGTCCCATCCCGTACATCCCATGCAATGTCCGAGCAAGGACGTCCACGGAATATCCCAGCTTGTATACATTATTTCAAATGTCCTAGAAATAGCATCCCTCAGACGTCCCACGTGGTACGTATTGTAGAATGTCCATGCAAGGACGTCCTTGGCATGTCCCTGATGAGATATGATTTTAAACATTCCTTCAGGGACATCCATCGGATGTCCCGAGTAGTACATATTCTGGCATGACTTCAGATCTTATATAATGTCCCTTCTAGACAACCATGAAATGTCCCTGATGGTACATTCCTTCAAATATCTCTGCACAGACGCCCTTAATATTTCCAGGATCGTATAAAAATCGAAATGTCCCTTGGGGATATCCGTCGGATGTCCCAATTGGTACATGAACTGTACTCTTCCAATGTCCTATAAATAACGTCCTATGAACGTCCCAGTCGGTACTTTCAATATGTTGTCCCTGCGAGGACATTAACTTACACCTCGCCGACGAATGATTGCTCGTAGGCTATAAGTACTCCTCGTCAATGTCCTTCGCGTAAGTCCATTGGACATCCTTGGGAAACTTTTTGGGGACCTTCTACGGACCATCAACTCAACTGGGTGTCCTAATCAGTAATGCAATATCTGGTCCTAGAGGGACCCAGAAAAATTCAAATTCAAGAATAGTTCGTACGTCCCTGGGACATCCTATGGACATCCAATTTATATCCCTCAGCGTTGCCGATAGGTTGTCCTATGGATGTCCTCTGTAGTGCTTGGATGAGGAATACTTCAGGATTTAGGTATTCGATGGTTGTCCCAGGGACATCCCTCAAGGACGTCCTTAGTTGGTCCTCAAGTGGGACATTTGTGCGTCCCACAGACGTCCAATGGACGTCCACGGTACCAAATTCGATCGTCCTATGGACGTCCTGAATCCTGAGTGTCCCGACAGGACGTCCTAAGGATATCCATGGTACATAAGTGTGTTATTAGGGTAGTTATCTGATTACAAACACATCAATATGGATATTGTATTCCAACAAGATGGAGCACCACCACATTACTCCAGACAAGTTAGAAACATTTAGATGATACTTTCGCCTGGTCTTCAACATTTACATGATATTTTATTATGGGAATAATTTTATATAATATATTATACAGTCTGTCCATGATAAAGTTGAACAGCATGGGGATCTCGGAAACGGTAGGAGATACGAAGTCGTTCAAATGGGGAAAAAGTTGCGCATTCGGAGGATCATATCAAGAGTCTTCGAAAATTTTAAAAATTATTCTTAGTTTTCGAGTTATATCGAGAAAAGTGAATTTTTGGAACATCTATTTTATTTTTTTTCTCCGTTATTATTAGAGATACAGAAAAACTGAAAACACTTTTTCATAGCAACTTTTGATGACGTTTAACGTGGTGATACCGATTTTTCTATTCAACGTTTCTTATCCGTAGAACCATCATCAACTTTTGTTTTTTGAATACGGTCCTGATAATTTTTTCACAGATTCTGAAAGGTTTTTTCATTCTGATTTCAACCATGTATTATACAAGGTGATTCGAATGTGCTTTGACCTATTTCTATTCATCATCAATGTTTTTTCTAACTTCCAAAGGAAAAAAGCCATCAGTTCCACTTATTTCTGATCATTTATATAGAGTCAAACTTGATGGATTAGTTATTCAATACTGAAAAGTGAATGAAAAATATTTCACTACATCATTCGAACAATGCAGCGCTTAAAATTGTTGATGAATTCTTACACGAATTACTTTAACAACTTAACTTTGAAAATACCTACAGAGACATTCATGACAAATGATCAAAATGATAGCCATTATTTTCTGAACAAAGATATCTTCTTCTCACAGTTGCTCCTAAGACATTGCTAAGCATTTCTGGGGTAATTCTATTGAATGCTTTGAAAACACTGTCCCTTAGTTCTTCTTCATCATCAAAGTTATTTGCGTATACAAAGTTTGATATATCCGCTAAGAAAAAATCCAGCTTTGTCAAATCAAGCGACCCCGCCGGCCAAGGGACTGTAGAATGAGTACCAATCCATTTTTCTGGATAAAAACGCACGGACTTCTCTGGAATTATGTACCGGAGCGCCATCTTGTTGAAACCAACAGTTCTGAACTTCAGCAATCGGTGAATCATCCGCCAGAGCTTTCTCAAGATGATTCTCAAGCAAATTTCTATAACGTTCGGAAGTCTGTGTTTCATGGTAAATAGAAGGACTAATAATTCGTGTACCGTCGAATGAGGTGGCTTCGGACGGTACCGGTGATTTCGGACAGTCGGTACTTTTCGCTCTCAATCGTGAATGTCGCGGAAGCAGGTATCGCGATAGACGTGAATCTTCTGCAGGTTGAATCTTGTTGGTATAGTCCGGTGGTCGAGAGTGTAGTTTGCGTAGAGAGGTAAGGAAGAATTGTTCACGTCGGTATTTATATGAGCGTATTTTTATTGCGAATTCTCAAAAGTGAAAAAGTAACTGCTGTAGCACTTTTTGTGTTGAATGTAGAGCTCAGTGGCATATGTTCAATCAAAGGGTGATGTTCAAAGAATGCTTTGATGATGTATCTGTTTGAAAATTTCATAGAATTTTTTTATACAGGGCGATAACCAGAACATCAGCATTATTGCGGAAGACTTCGGACATGGGCCGGATCTATAGAAAAATCCTTGGCGGACGTTCGTACCAATCGTACCAATGAATCGTCAGAAGAGGACACTAACGAGAGAGTAGAAACTATTTCTACTAAGACTGATTTAGAAAATTTGAAGAAAAATGATTTCGCAATAATCAAAGTGCCTATATTCAATTCTAAGAAATATAAACTTTATGTTGCCCAAATTTTATCACAATTGGGAGATAATCACTTCCAAGTTAGCTTCTTGAGTTTAGAAGAGGAAAATACAAATTTTGTGATTTGAATGATATTGTCATAGGATAGCTTCATTCGTTTTTTTGTGATACATGAAGTAAGTTCCTACTTTGTTGATTATTTTTTAGGCAGAATGCTATTTCATTTTTGTAAGAATGTTACTATTTATTTTATTCTTAGAATCTTTTTCAAATAAAAAATATTTTTCTCATGTTGTGTCCGAATTATTTTTGTTGAGACGAGAAATAAATTTCCTATCGTCAACAATGCGCGTCCGAAGTCAATTTCCTAAGATAAAATCTCGGATAAAATAAATTCGGACAAAAAATTGAATTTTTGATGTTCCATTTTTTTTAAAATTCGAATTCATGTCCGAAGTTGAGTCTGATGAAGCTGGATGTCGTTTTCATGCGCTTTTGAAGGGGTGTCCGAATTCACCACACCTATCCAGGTAACTTCGGACACTTTTCAAAATAAAAAAAAAAATATTCCTAAAAATGAAAACAAAAGTTCTATACAACGAATCGGTTCATTTATATGAGTGCTACATTTCGTGAAAATTTCGTGTCAAAACATTGATTTTTCAAAAAGTTACAGCGAAAAAACTGTAAAAATCGTCCGAAGCCACCTCATTCGACGGTACCAAATATTGCAACCCACATATCAAAGCCGAAACGGTGTTGGTGTCTCGCTGTAATGTATAAATGTTCATTTTCTCGTAAATAATAATGTGTATTTTTTCTATCGAAGATACCATGATTAGTGACCATGCTTTCATCAGTCCAGATGATTGTTCGAGGAAAATTTGCAAAATTTTGACATTTCCTGGTATACCACTCACAGAATGTCCTGCGCCTTTCGTCATCGCCTGGTTTTAGCGCTTGACATATTCTGAAATTGTATATGGATGGAATTTGTGTTTCCGCAAAATGAAATGGGTTGTTGATTGAAACCAGTTGATGAGGTATCAGTGTGTTGACTAATTTTTCTTCAAAATAAGTGGAACTGATGGCATATTTCCTTTGGAATTTCGAAAAAACATTGATGGTGGCTTAAAATAGGTCGAAACACACATAAATCACCTTGTATAATATATGGTTGAATTCAAAATAAAAATCCTTCCAGGATCTGTGAAATAATTAACAAGACCGCATTTAAAAAACAAAAGTTGATGATGGTTCCACGAATACGAAACGTTGCATAAAAAAATCGGTATCACCACGTTGAACGTCATCAAAAGTTGCTATCAAAAAGTAGAATAGAATATATGTTTATTTACTAGGTAACAAACAAAAAAGAAAATGTTTACAGAACATATTATATGTATAAATACCAAGTAAATAAACAGAAACGCCATGTAGTCCTGGAGGGGACTGTCTATGGAGAGGTTTATGTTTATTTGCTTTCAAGAATTTATTTATTTGCTATATGAAAATTGATTATTGAAAAATTTAAGATTTGAAAAATTGAAAAATAAACAAAGTCTACTTGATATGTGTATATGAATAACATGAAATGGAACTGGAATGAAAGAAATAAGGGTTTTGTTCAATCTATAATCGAGTGAAAGTATGCTCTTCCACGTTGTAGGATCCATTTTTTTATAGTTTTCTTGAAAAAAAGCTTTGATTCGATACATCTTATATTTTCCGGAACGTTATTGTATAGTTTTGGCGCATTATACATGTTATATCACTTCTCTCAAAATAGACTTTTTAAAAAAACACTTTATTATACAGGGTGATTTCATCACCAAAGATATAAGATATTAAATGAGTGTACGATTATGACTACAGTACGACTAACTAGCTTGTTTACAATTCTAGCTTTTATACTTGAGGAAAAACAATGAAATAGTGTGGCGAAGTTCTAGAAGCTGCTGAATTGAAGGCCTCGTCTTCTGCGCCACAAGGAGGTCTTTGTGGTGCCTGGTAAACACTGGATAGAGGTGACCTCTGGAGAACAATGGGGTCCTGTGGAGTCTTCATATAACAACTCCCCATCATTTGAAAAAGTTGCTTGCTTTGGCTACAACTTTTAGATTCCTTGAAGTTCTACTTCTTCTTCTTCTTCGTGGATACTGGGTCGCTTCTTCAGAACATTGGGTAGGTACCTGGTGAATCTTCGAAGAGGCTTCGTTGGTCCTTGAGGTGGATACGGTGGGTAGTCACCTGGTAAGATGGCTGTCAGGTGTCTTCTTCTTTGACGACACTTGCAGAACAAGTAGAGAAGGATGAGTCCAACTACGAGGATGATTGTGACGTAGGTGAACCATGAAATGTGCTTGGAGACGAAGGGCTCATTGATCAGGTCATCAAGGTCTCTTGAATATTGGTCCAACTTGTGTTTGGCTATTTCTAAATCATCGGCATTAATGTTACTGATTTTTAAGGGTTTCAGCTCTGGAGGGTGGAATTGATTCGGAACGTCTGAACAACAATCATAGGGTAACAATACAGGGTGTGTATTGTACGAGACATTCAAAGTTTCTCTTGAGGAAGCTTGAATTTTTGTAACTCCTACAAATGCGCTGCAACTTAGCTGCATTTTCAAAATGGAGTTCTTGTACATTATTTCTGTTTTCGGGTTTCTGTCAGGACAGGTGATTGTTACATGCAATGGTTCTGCGACGGTTACTAACCATGAATTTTCTTCTAAATTTTGGATATTGTATCCTTGTCCATATATTGAGGTGCTCTGGCAATTTTCCGGGATTCTCTGGGAATTCTTCAGTAGTCTGATTTCGCATGCTGAAGTAGTATCAATTGGGTATGGAAATATATTTTCACATAGTTTCAAGGAAATCGTCATTTGCTTGCATCTTGAAGGTTCCTCGATGGTAAGGTACATTAAAGAATCATCATCTTTCGCGATATATTTATGACTTATTGAAAGAATGTGATGAAGCCCTGTTCTGTTATCATATATAGGTATTGGGTAAGATCGGAAAAGAGTATAGGTCTGGGGTTCAATTAGAGGTATTTTTAATACAAATACGATATTATTATCAATTTGGAATGCCTGGAGTTCAATAATTTCTAAATATTGAGAAATACTCGAAAGTTGAGGTGGCAATGGCAAAACGTTTTTGTGTAATCTTTGAGATATTTGTTGAAGGGATGTAACCAAGTGTTCTGGTGTTATAATTGAAGCATGAATAATATTGAGCCTTGCAAAAGTTATTGAATCTAAAATATCGTCAAGGTTTTCCTCAATGAAAATATAGCTTTCCATGAGTTTTTCGCATATTTCGTAAAGTTTCATTTTGGATTTCAATAAATTGATTTCATCATAGACTTCCATGAGTGAATTTCGGATTGCTTGTATATCGTCGTTGAAAGTCTTCTCATCAATTTGAATTTTTTGTATTGTAGTGTTGAAATTCTTGATAACAGAGCTTGTAACTGAAATTTGATTTTTCAATAAGTTTTCTAATTGATGTTCGTCATTATTTAATTTATTTATACAGTCAGAATAATATTCTCCGTCACTGGAGTCTAGATTTCCTGTGATCGCTTTAAATATTGATCCTATGCCATTTAAAATTCCTCGTTTATATCTTTTGGTATCTAATAGTACTTCTGAGAATTTTTCCTTCATCAAATTTGCTGTCTGAAGCAAAAGGCTTACGTGTGTTTTTACTTCTGAATAAAATGATTTTGTGCCATGATTATCTTGATTGAGCATGGTTGTAATGGAATCTAATATTTTATTATTATTGTCGAAAGCTTCGCGTAATACAGCGATGTCTTTGTTCACTAGTAATGTCCATTTCGAGTGTGATATACTGATGTATGTTTCTTCATGATAATAGATTCCAACGGTGTTATTTATAGGAATTATTTTATACTGGGCGATGACTGAAGTCAGCATCAGCGCGAACCTGAAAATAAATTAACTTTCATAGAATGGTTTCATTCTGTCAAAATTTACTTTTGTATACTGATTTGTTGTTGGATTATAAAGTTTAGCAGAATTTTGGAAAACTTCTTTTACTTCAAAAGGTCCATTGAATTTATTTTCTAATTTACCTTTGATTTGGGACTCTTTTACATAAACTTTGTCTCCTATATTGTATTCATGAGTTTTTGAAACTTGTTTATCAAAACGTATTTTTGATTTTAATTTCTTTGCATCTGTTTTCGCTCTAGCTGTCTTATAATAATATGATATACGGTTATTTAAATCTCTAACATATTTGGTGATTAATTGTTCTTGATTATATAATCTTTCTGGAGGTCTTCCTGAAGTGTGTCCGAAGACTAATTCATAGGGTGTGAATCCGTGTGTTTTGTTTTTCGACGTGTTGTAACATATTATTGCATATGGCAATATGTTGAAAGGGTGTTCTCGTGGATTTTCGATCATGTGAGCTCGTATGATTTCTAAAAGAGTGGCATGAAATCTTTCAACTGAGCCATTTGATTGAGGGTGTCCTACGCTTGAAAATGTTAATTTGATGTCATAAAGGGTACATAAATCTTTCATTAAAGTATTGTCAAATTCTCGTCCACTGTCTGAGTGTATCCTTAAAGGAGTTCCATAGTGTTGGAAATATAGTAACAAGGTGTTAACAACTGATTGGGCTGATTTGTCAGGAATAGGGTAGGCTTGTGTGAATTTTGTTAATTCGTCGCGTATTGTAAGAGCATAATTTCTTTCATTTTTTGTAGAAACTTCCACGATGTCGATATTTATCCGTTCGAAAGGAGTTTTTGGAGTTTCTGTAATAACCATAGGATTCTTCAAATTTTGTCTACATACTTTAACTTTTTGACATGTCTGGCATTGTTTAATGAATTTTTCAACATCTTTTGCTAAATTGGGCCAATTATATTTATTTCTGATTCTTTGAATTGTTTCGTTGATTCCACGGTGTAAATTAGTTTTTCCTTTATGATATTCTTCTACAATAATTGGTCTTTGATCTTCATCAGGGATTCTTATTATGTCTTGGCAAACTTTGAATTTCAGGTCTTTATCTGCATATATGTAACTTAAAATTTCTGGGATTGGTATATCAGGATGATTTTCTATACAGTATGTCCGATTTGATTCAAGTTGATCTTGTTGTTGAAACATTGTCAAAAATAAATATTCTGTCTTTACTTGTGGGTCACTGGGTATAGGTACAATATAATATTTCCGATTTCTTACAGATTGACTTGATGCAATGTTGATTTGTAGTCGGTCAAAGTCTGGATTTACTTCTAAAATGTCATCAATGATTTTTTCATGTATGTTTGTGAGATTTGCAGGCTGCATGAAAACTAAGATATGCTTATTTTCTTTGGTTAATATTTGTTCATTAGAAAATTCGATTTTTGAATAATCAATTAATGATTTGGTTTTGTAAAGATGATTAAATCTGTGGTATTCTTGAGCAGCTTGTATTGCGATATCATCAACTTCTTCTGGGTTTAATTCAGGGTCGATGTCTTCCATTTCTGAAGGGGGTGCGGTGACAGTACGCTCTGAGTCTGTATCGTCATTTTCTTCATTCGAAGTTAAAATAGGATAGGAAAGTTTGTTTGTATTGAAAACTGAATTAGAAAATTGTGCTTTCTTTTGAAATGTAATAATATCTTTCAAATGATTTACTTTAATCCGTGAAAGTGCGTCCGCGTTTTTAATAGTTTTTCCGGGTTTATAACGAACTTCGTAATCGTATTCTTCGAGTTTAAGTCTCCATCTAGCTAATCTCGAGCCTGGGTCTTTTATTGAAAATAACCATGTAAGAGGTCGATGGTCAGTGAGTAGAATAAAATGTCTACCGTATAAGTATGGTCGAAAGTGTTTGACTGCCCATACTATAGCTAGAAGTTCTCGTTCTATTGTTGAGTATTTGGATTCTGCGGAACAAAGTGTTCTCGAAGCATAAGCTATAGGTAGATCTTTGCCAATAGGTCCTTGTGAAAGAACTGCGCCAATAGCAAATGTACTTGCATCTGTGGTTAACAGGAAAGTTTCATTGAAGTTAGGGTAGATTAGAATAGGGGATGAAGTTAAGCTTTGTCTTAATTCATTGAAAGCTTTTTGACAATCTGAGTCAAAGAAAAATGAAACATCCTTCTGGAGAAGTTTAGTTAATGGTTTAGATGTTTTGGAAAAATTTGGAATAAATCTACGATAATAGCCAGCTAAGCCTAGGAATTGTTTTATTTCCTTTGGATTTTTCGGTTGTGGAAATTCCGTTATAGCTTGAATTTTGTTAGGGTTAGGTTTAACTCCGTTTTCTGTGATAATGTGTCCTAGATAAGCGACTTCTTTTCTTAAGAATTCACATTTGTCAGGCTGGATTTTCATATTTGATTTTCTTAGTCGAGTGAATACTTCTTTTAGACGTGAAATGTGTTCATCAATAGTAGCAGAATATACTATTATGTCGTCCATGTATACAAGACATCTTTCATTTTGGATACCTAATAATATGTTATCCATAACTCGCTGAAAGGTGGAGGGTGCATTTTTGAGTCCAAATGGCATTCTGATGTACTCATAATGTCCATTTTCAACAGTGAAAGCGGTTTTTTGAACGTCTTTGGGGTCAACTTCTATCTGATGGAAACCTGAAGCTAGGTCAAGAGTAGTGAAGTATTGACACTTGCCTAATTGATCTAAAAGGTCCGAAATATTTGGTAGAGGATATTTATCATCAACTGTTACTTCATTCAATTTTCTATAATCAACTACTACACGCCATTTTTGTTTTCCGGATGCGTCTAATTTTTTAGGGACAACCCAAACTGGGGATGACCATGGGGAAATTGAAGGTTTGATAATTTCTTGGTCTAACATGTTCGAAATTTGTCTTTTGACTTCCTCTTTATGGATTTGGGGGTATCTGTATGATTTTGTATAAGTTGGTTTGGCATTGTTCGTATCAATCGAGTGTTTTATTTCATTGGTAAAAGTTAACTGATCTCCTTCTAAATAGAAAATATCTGAAAATTCTAAACAAAGGTCCGTCAAGAGTTCTTTTTCCTCATCATTCAAATGATCTATTCTGAGATTATTCCTGATTTCTAAATTTCTATCAAATAAAATTTGGTCTTCGTTTTCAAAATTTTCCAAATTATAATCTTCAATTGGTTCTAGTTTAATTTCCGAAATATGTACTGTTTTTTCAATTGCATTCATGTTGAGAATCGTAGTTAGGAATTCACCATTTTCATCAATTTTCACTAACGCATATGGTAAACGTACTTTTTCTATGTCCTGAGCTAACAGTATAGCTTCAGTATTCTTCAAATTACATTTCAGTTTGCATACTTGTTCAGTACGAGGTTCTATCGAAATTTTGTTTTGGATTGTTCGGTTAGGTTGACAATTTTGATTTTGATTTGGATGTTCTTCTGTTTCATGTCCGGTTACTTTAAATAATGGTACAGTTTTGAAATTTGTTATCAACTGTTTGTTTTTCAAATCGATAACACAATCATAATGTTCCAAAAAATCTGATCCTAATAGGCCATCAAATTCCATATCTATGTCTGCAATATAAACTTTATGGGTATCTTCATCGCAGAAAGGAATGAAGACTGATTCATTGATAGGTACTTTTTCTTCCGTTATTCCCTGGACTAACACATTTTCTTTTTGTCTGTTAAGATAATTTTCACAAACTTTGGGTTTGAAGATCGAAATTCCTGCTCCTGTGTCTATAAGGATTTTGAATTTGTTGGTAGCGTCTTTGATGTAGTATAGATTTTTTGAACTTACACTGAAAAGTTGAGTACTTACATAAATTTCTGGTCTGCTGAAATCACTTGTCGTTTTTTCTGGAGATTTAATGACTGGACTTGAGTTTGAAGTTTGGTTACTGATGAGTCTTGTTTGTAAGGGGGATCGCCTAAACAGGGTGTATCGTGAAAATTCTGTTCATTTTCAAAATTTCCTGTGGATTGGATGCTCTGATTTGGTTCAGTTTGGTACTCGTTTTGATAAGAGTAATTGTCATTAGTCTGGTAGTCTTCGTATGAAAAGTTTTCTTGTGTGTCGTTTTGGCTTTGATTATAAACAGTATTATAATCTTCATTATTCACTTGATCTGGAAAGTATTCTTCGTTGAAGAGTTGTTCTTGGTTATTAGCTGTATAATAACCTGAATTATCAAAATCTTGATTATTAGCAGTATAATAATCTTGGTCGTCTTCAAAATAATATTCATAACTATCATTTGGATTGGAATTGAAATGATGCGCTCGTTGTTGTTGCTGCATTCTAAAATTTGGATTTTGCATAATTGTTGGGGGTCTGTTTTGAAAATTTGGATTTGGTCTGATTACTGATGTTCTATTTTGTTGGGAATTTTGCGGTTGACTCTGTCTTGGAAAATTCTGTTGAAAATTCGGTCTTTGAAAATTCGATTGCTGTGCCGTAGAGACGTTTGGTCTTTGGAAATTCGAATTTGGTATATTTGGTCTGGGAAAGTTATTAGGATTTGGGTAGGAATTTTGATAAAAGTTATTCGGTCTGAAATAATTCTGTTGCACTGGTCTTCTTTGTAAGTTTCTGTCCATTGGTCGACGAATATGACTTTGATTTTGACTCGGAACGAAATTTGGGTTTCGTTTCTGGTTTTCAAAATAGGAAAGTTGTATTTCGCGTTTTATACGTACTACTGCTGTGACTATATCAGGCGGATTGCTTGCTCTGATTATAGGTGCAATTTTTGGTTCAAGGCCGGTTAATAAAGTGTTCAATGTCATGGATTCGATAAGCTTGATCTGAGAGTTCTTTTGTTCAAAACTCATACGCTGTTGTTTATTAACTGAGGCTAACATTTTCGCATTATGTGTCTGTAATCTCGAAACGAAATTTAATGCAGATTCATTAGGTAATTGTTTTAATCTTTGCAGGTCTTGAATGAGTGAATTTAGATCTCGGCTGTCTCCAAAATGTAACTCTAATAAATATCTGATTTCGCGCCAACTATCTGGATTTCGTGAATTTACTAGCTCGGCTGCTTTTCCTCTCAATTTGTTTTTGATATGGAGTGTTACTAAAAGTTTTTGATCCTCGATTGCCATTCCTTCAGCAATTGAGCATGAATTTAAAAATGTTGACAAAAATATCGGATTGCCATCGTATTCAGGAATTATTGAAAATATTTCTGACAATCTATATGGTTCAATTGGATTTGGATCTGGTTCTGGAGTGTCAGGCATTTTGATTTGATTTTTGAATTTGCTTAAAATTAATTGAAATGACTAGACTTAGTTACGCAATGTTTTGAAGTAAACACTGAAAAACTGGGGCTGGTATTCGGGATATTATAACAGAACTGGACTTTGGTTACAATTCGTTCGTGACAATAACTCAAATACGGGATGATTCTTAAAGTTACTTACAATATTTGTTTCTTCATTTGTCGTTGCTTTGCTTCGGGGGATGAAATCCTTTAGTCTTCGTGAGCGTTGCTACAGGATCGGGTTGAACTACTGCCGAAGAGACCGTCCTCAGATGAAATCCTTTATACTTCGTGAGCGTTGCTACAATAGTCCTCCAATGCTGCCGAAGAGACCGTCCTCCCGTGGGTTTCTTCTTGGTTCTTTCTTCTTTGAAGGCTTGGAAACCACCACGTTTTCGTGTTGTAGGAATCCTACCGACTGCGCCAATTTGTTATATCACTTCTCTCAAAATAGACTTTTTAAAAAAACACTTTATTATACAGGGTGATTTCATCACCAAAGATATAAGATATTAAATGAGTGTACGATTATGACTACAGTACGACTAACTAGCTTGTTTACAATTCTAGCTTTTATACTTGAGGAAAAACAATGAAATAGTGTGGCGAAGTTCTAGAAGCTGCTGAATTGAAGGCCTCGTCTTCTGCGCCACAAGGAGGTCTTTGTGGTGCCTGGTAAACACTGGATAGAGGTGACCTCTGGAGAACAATGGGGTCCTGTGGAGTCTTCATATAACATACATTAGAGATCGTTGTCCTAGCGCTTTGTTGACTCTCGGTACATAAGCGTTCCTTATTCTCATGCTTCGAGTGTCATAAGAGTGATCAGGTTTATTTAGGTAGGATGACTTATTTGAGAAGATGAACATCAGCACTGACTTCACATAAATTTGTCTGATATCTAATATATCAAGATTGTTATAGAGTTCATCAGATGGGTATCTGTAGGGTTTAAAAGTTATTATTTTCAGAATTCTCTTTTGTAAGACCTGCAGAGGCTCCATCAGAGTCTTGCGGGCTCCGCCCCATCCTATTATACCATAACTCAATAACGACTCTGCGATTGCAAAATATATCTCTTTCAGTTTTTCTAGTGGGAGTATATATCGACATTGGTAGAACTTGTACAATAGTGAACGGATTTTTTTCTTAAGATTTTCTATGTGGACATCCCATTTTAGGCAAGAATCAATGAATATTCCAAGATAACGTACGCTGCGGGTCGTCGCAACATTTTGCCCATCAAAATCGATAGTGTAAGTTGGTAAGTTGGTATCATATGAAGAAAAGGGTATTATCTTTGTTTTTGTAACGTTTACGGTTAACAAGTTTAGTTCGAACCAATTTTTTATTTTTACCAAGTCCTCTTCTGCCTTTTCCTTCAAATCAGCCCACGAATCAGCTACATAAATAATGGCCGTGTCGTCAGCGAACGAGACAATTTCCCCACAAGTTTCTAAGGTGAGCAAGGAGTTTAGATATATTACAAACAGTACAGGACCAAGGACTGTACCCTGTGGTACACCACAGGAAACCGATCTAGAATTACTTATTTTATCATTAACTTTGACCATTTGTTCACGGTTATTGAGGAAGTTTTTGAATAGTTCCAATGGAGTTCCTCTTATGCCTAGGTGTTCAAGCTTTTCTAGCAAAAGTTCATGACTGACCGTGTCAAACGCCTTTGCTAAATCAACGAAAACACCCAGACATGGCTGTTTATTGTCCACAGCCGCGTATATTTGTGAGGTGAGGTATGCTATAGCATCCTGAGTACTTCGGTTTTCCCTGAATCCGTATTGTCTGTTTGAAATTATATTATGAAGGTTAAGGTATTCCATGAGTCGCTTTTTGATTATTTTCTCAAATAATTTTGAAAAGACGGATGTGAGTGAAATCGGTCGGTAATTTGCCACATTTGATTTGACTCCACCTTTGAAAATTGGTATTATGATTGCTGTTTTGAAATCCTTTGGCACTATTCCGGTAGAGATGCATAAGTTGAAGATGTGACACAAAGGTGCAGATATATATTCTGCCATCAATTTGACCGTCTCATTTTTAATCCCATCTGGGCCCGGTGATTTATTATTTTTTAAGGATAAGATTTCATTTTTTATTTCGGTAATGGACGTGGGTCTAAGATATATGGAGTTCAGAGATATGGCATGCTGCTCTTTCAGATCACTTTTGTTAATTTTAGATGCCAGTTTCGGGCCTATTTCAGAGAAATAATTATTCATTTCATTTGCTATTTCATTTGCCTCAGTTATTTCCGTGCCATTTTCCAGGATTAGATTTTTGATTGTGTTAGTTTTTTCTTTATAATTGTTGGTGAAACTGTTTACAACTTTCCACATATTTTTTGCCGATCCTACGTTTTTTTCGATTTCAGATTGGAAGTAGTCGCTCTTAGCTTTTTTGATTAATTTATTTAGTTTGTTACGATATTTGATGTAGTATGTTTTTATTGTATGATTGTTTGGTTCAGCTACTTGTCTTCGATGTAGAGAATCGCGGGTTTTAATGGAGTTCACTAGTCCCTGAGATATCCAAGGCTTTTTTTTCTTTTTCAGTTTTATTTTGAAAGTTTGTGTTGCATCTTTTATCATTTTTGTCACTTCGGTTATGAATGATTCAAATGATAATTCGGCGTTTTGGATATTTTCGACGTTGTTCCAGTTTTTTTGTTTTATCGTATTGAGTAGTTTTCTTTCATCAGTTTTACTACATGTTAGTACACTTTCAGTAGACTTATTATTGATCATATTGGTTATAGCGAAGGTTGTATAGTGGTCAGTAATTAGTGTTTTCAAAACGACCGAATAGTTGCTTTCATCATAGTTTTTATTTTTTCCCCTTACAAAAACGTGGTCCAAACAAGATTTCGTATCGGTGGTGACTCTGGTGTATTTGTTTATTAGGGAGATGAAACCCTTTTCCTGTAACATGTTCAGATAGTCATCAGATTCTTTACTGTCTTTAAGTATGTCTATATTTATGTCTCCGATGATGTATGTGTATTCATAGTTGTTAAAATTTTGATTCTCTAGTAAACCTGATAGGCTGTTTGTGAATTGTTCCGGGTCCGTTGATGGAGATCTGTAGGCTGCAATGAGTTTAATTTTATACTTGTTTATATTTATTTCAATGTTTAATGCATTAGCTGAGCCTATTTGGACATTTTCATAAGTGTGCAGTAACCCTTTTTTCAAGTACACTACTACGCCATCATTTTGATTCAGCCGAGTTTTCGTGTGGATCATGTCGTAATTTTCAATCTGCCATAATTCTTTGTTTTTTATTTCCCAGGTTTCAGACAGAACGATACAACTAGGAGAGAGATCAATTTGCGAAAGAAGCACTTCCAATTGCACGAAATTTTTGTTGATACTGCAAATGTTTAGGTTACAAAAGGACAATGCGTTATTCAAATTTGTTTTTCTTGTTTTCAAAGTGTTATTCATATCATCGATTGTGTCATGTTCAATTGTGTTGAAGTTTTTCTCAATTTGATCACGAATGAACCATTCCATAATATTGAGTATCGCCTTATTTCTTTTTTTTCCTACCACCTATTTGGGGTGTTATTATATTAATATTATATGAAATACAGTGACAGTTTCTGATTTTGCAACAATTTAACTAAAAAAAAAAAAAATGATGTGATCTAGAGGTACAACAAAACACTACCATATTAAGTATAGAGTAGAAATATGCGGATATTGTTTTTTATTTCGGGTCACCAGAACGCGAGCCGGCACGGGTTCTCCCAATTGCTTTTTCTAGTTTCTGTGGTATCTTGTTTCTTGCTTTAGGTGTTTCTTCTTTTTTGTCTTCTAATGGAGGTAGTGCCTGGTTTTTTATAAATTGAGGAGGGTCCAATACTAGGTAGGTGGGTGTGGAGGGGGCGCTATTTGGTCCTCTTTCCTCTTCTTGATGTGACTCTTCTAGTGCCTGTGCTGAATATTTTTTGTTATCCAACACTAGCTTATCTCCTTGGATAAAGCAGTTACTATATTTTCCGGTACTTCGGTAATGAGATAGATAATATTTCAACGTTTTGTGTTCTTCCCTTTGGTTCAAGGTTAGATCATTTGCTATGGAAATGCCTGTACCCTTTAGCTTTTTAACGTTTTTTAGTATACGTTTTTTCTTCAATTGAGAATTGAGTTCTATTTTCAGGGGAGCACTAGGTAACTTTCCGAGACGGTAAAAATCATTTATATCCGATTCTTCCAGTTTTACTCCAACAAGTTTTTCTATTTCGCTACAAACAAATTCTAAAGTGGTGTCCTGAATTGTTCGATCTATGCCGAATACTATTATATTTTTGTTTCTATAACCCCTTTCAAGATATTCAACTTTCTCCTTCAGTAAATTATTTTCTTCTTCCAACTTCTTTATTTTGATATTTTGATCCTCAATTTTCAAGACAATCCTAGTTTCACTCGAGTCAATTATATTTTTCAGATCCGATCTAGTTTTCTGGATTTCTTTCAATATTTCCTTCGTGGCTTCTTCTAGTAATTTCTTTACCACTGCTTCATTCATTATAAATAACAAGGTGATTTGGCTTAATTTTTTACCCAATGTAGCGATAAGGAGTTAACTTTTTATTGTGTATGGTGTTGGAATGCTGTCCGGATTCGATTTGAATCGGGGCCTATTTATATATTTTTAACTATTGATGAATCAAAGGATACATACAGTTATTTTCAATTTCCATTTGGTGGAATAATCGCCAACACAGGAACCAATGATTGGCATAAATACGTGAATTTTCCGCTTCGTTATTTCACTGTTATTTCGTTTGATTATGGGAGCACTCCACTATATGTGTCGCCACTTCAACGTACTCTTGCTTTACTTGTGAACCAAGGTCAAAGTTGACTTCAACATTTCAAATGGAGGTGGATCATCTTGCTAGTGTGAAGTATATAATAATCCGAATTCAACTGACGGTACTGAATCTGCTGATTTTCCATTCCGAACAAAATCCACTGAAAGTTAGAGATCTCTGACCACCAGAAGGTAGTGTGGAGTCAGCAATCTGACAGATCAGACACACTGCTACTCAAATGAACGTATTTCAGCGCAGTTGGAAACCACAAAACTCTATTCAATATCAGACACTTCGGTGGGTATAAAACAAATTAATAATCGAATGGTGACACTCTGATACGCAAGTGTTCTCAGTTTTGCTGTATCTCTAATAAAAACGAAGAAAAAAAAATAGATATTTCAAAAATTCACTTTTTCAACTCAAAAACTAAAAATAATTTTTAAAATTTTCGAAGACTCTTTATATGATCCTCCGAATGCGCAACTTCCTCACCGTTCAAACGACTTCGTATTTCCTACTGTTTCCGAGATCCCCATGCTGTTCAACCTTATCTTGGACAGACTGTATATATTTGAACATGCTATAGTTGCTTGAAAAAGTCAAAAATGGACTATTATATGATGAGTTCCTCCTTTTATGTTTTATACAACGACAGGACTCTATCTTCTTGATATTATAATAGGTGACTTGAAAACCTCATCGTTTCATGAGTAAAAATGGAAGATTATACCCTAATAACACAATAACATCTGTAAGACGTCGTAGAAACATCCATATGGGATGATAGAAACATCTCTGGAAAATCCCTATTTTCCTTGGGATATTCTTGGGATGTTGCTGGCAACACCCGTGTCAGCATTTGCGATGTCTTATAAACATCCCATCAGAATGTTTGTGGGATGATACGGGATGTACCAGAGACATTCAGGGTACTTGATATGGAACATCTTTGAGAAACTTTTATATAAGATGTTTTTTGTTTGATGACAGTAATGAATGACACGGTATAAATTATTTTCAATCTGAAATCCTGAAAATGACGACCTATTTCCAGATATCAAGTTACAATCCGAATCCAAAAATATAAGGTCGGTGCGGTCCAATAACTAATGGACGATGTTTGAGGGTCATATTTGTTGGCGCTGGGCCGACGTCTGTTAGTAACTCTTAGCAACGTAGTTGTACCGCCATCTATCGGCTGGTATAACAAATAAATTCAGCAATAAATATGCTGAAGATATATTTTGATTTTGTCGTTTATTACATGGTTTATGAAGTTAAGCAGGTACTTTATTGGTAATCTTATTGAGGAATATTTAGTGAAATTATTTCAATTTGTTATCGATGAAATTAGCCGGCTTTGGTATAGGTATATAAGTATATATGTACGAATACAGTTTTGATTTCCATTTTATATCAACTTTCCAATGTTTCAAATGTCACAATTGTTTGAACTGTTCAATCATGTCAATCATCATCAGCAGATATGGAACCATGATATTGTTTATAAAAAATATCTAATGGAATGTTTCTTGAACATCCAATGAAAACATCTGATGGATGTCCCAAGAGAAACATCTCTGGGATATCGTACCTAAGTCTGAAATATTGGGACATTTGTAGGACCTTAGCGGGATGTACCAGCAAGATCCCGTGTTGTTAGGGTATATCTGACCAATAACGAAACAGCATAAAAACTGACGTCACCATTTATTCGACGAATCGCCAAATGACGGCCATGAAGGTTCGCAACGCATATACTCATTATTTACATAAAAAAGAGTGAGAACTGTTGCAAAAACTGATTTAGGTTCCTAACGACACAGTTGAGGAATTGAATGCCAATAATTTATTATCAGTCCACTCGCCTATTGAAGCTTTCTGAAATTGAATTGACTATTCTGAAATACAATTGACGTTACCTCTGAAGTACACGTGACTATTCGCTTTCTTTAATTAAATTGACGCGTTCTGAAATAAAACTGGAAAAGGTGTAGACACAGATACCTCTACTAGGAGGAAGGAAGGATCAGGAGCTGGTATTTATGGGGCCAAGCCAAAGACAAGAATCTCACTAAGCTTAGGCAAATACGCGACGGTGTTTCAGGCAGAAATTATTGCAATACATCATTGTGTGAAAGAATTGATAAGGCAAGAGTTTAAAGGCAAAACCATTGCAATCTATTCAGATAGCCAGGCGGCAATCAAAGCAGTCAACTCTATGCAAGTTAACTCAAAACTAGTATGGGACTGCTTAATAGAAACCCTAAATGCACTGGGCAGTCAGAACAGATTGACTCTAGCATGGGTACCAGCACATACAGGGTACGAGGGCAATGAAGAGGCAGACTCACTTGCCCGAGCAGGAGCAAACAAAGCTCTTAATGGCCCAGAACCCTTCTGTGGTATTGCGAAAGCTATACAAAAGACTAGTATCAAATCATGGATGCAAACTAAATCTCAAGAATGGTGGAACAACTCGCCAGGAATGAGACAAGCAAAAGAGTTTATTAAAAAACCATCGCCAACATTCACAGAATATCCACTAAGCCAGAAACGAAGTTCAACTAGAATACTAGTGGGACTTCTCACAGGGCATTGTAGGCTCAACAAACACATGAGTACGATAGGTCTGACTGAAGAACTGCTGTGCAGGTTCTGTCAAGAAGAGGAAGAAACAGCAGTACACATACTTTGCCACTGTGAGGGCTTGTCAAGACTAAGGTTCCTTACGCTGGGTGAGGAAAAACCAGGAGCCCAGAGATACACAGGAGATCTGAAAGCTAGCCTATGGAGTCTCATAGAGAAGGCGGGGCTAGCCAAAGAACTCTAATCCATTTTGAGGGCAGGCACAATAGATCTGAAAAGGTCGCAGTGTGGAGGCAGATAGCCCGAAGGCCCCATTTCCTTATTTTCCACCATGATTGTCCCGGACAACGGACAATCGTCCAAAATATCCTTGAGTACACCTAGTAGAGATTTAAGAAGCCATGAAACCTTTAACACACCTTTCAGAAAAACAAACTCAGGATTAAACTCTCCCATTTGCAGAATGGTTAGAACTTTTAATAGCTACTGTAATGAAATCACAATTTTCAGACTTTCATTTTTAAATTTTTAGAAACACGTGAAATCCTTGATCTGCTTTCGTTGACTGGATAAATATTCACACGCACTTTCGTCTACAGATAACGTTTTAATCGTATCGTTCATATAATGTTTATATTGTTCATATATTGTATTTCAATATTGTATCAGTTATAATGTATACTATATAAGTTCACTATTATTAGCTCACTATTTGATTACCTAATGAGAGGATACTCGTTGAATTTTGTCTGTTTGTATCCCTACTCTGTAATAAATAAATCACACCCCTTCACATATTAAACACTTCATTGTTAATCAGAGAGAAATACTATCAGTGTCATTAAATTTCCACATGTGGACGGTAGGTTCACTAGGATTTAAATACCCATGCGAAGTGGTTCTATTTTCTAAATGAAAATGCATCGTTAATTTGACTTCTATTCAAATATATATATAGGAAGAATCGAATATCTTGACCATTTTTTCAAGCATATTGATATGCTCAATCTATCTATAAATTTTGAAAACACCCTGTACAAATTATAAACCAAAATAAGTTACCTACAAAAGAGTTCGCAGTTGCACCTCCCTGACGGACGTATTGGAAAATAAATTAACATTTTGAAATTAATTTTTTTTATTGCAGGAACCGTTATGGGAACAGTCAAATGCTCGTGAACGATGATGACAATAATCAGAGAGAAGATCTGAAGTACTTTTCGGTAAGTTGAATATCTCAATAAATTAAAATCTCTTGTCATCATATGAATCCATACCCACTAAATATTAACACCTAACTCAAACATAAATGTTATATTACATTGTTATTTTGTGATGTTATTCAGAGAGATGCTCAATGTCGCAGATATGTTGTGGCAATGGGCCTTTGTGCCTCTTTTGAATATTACAATGTTGATGGTAAATATTATATAAATATGTCTGGAATTACATAAAATTGAAATAAATACAGGGTGGTTCAGAATTGAGATTTTTGACCACCCTGTATCTATTTCAGTTGAATATCAATGATAGGACATGAAAAGTTAAGAGAGGGGCATGAAAACCGTTTTGATCAATTATTATGAATAGTTTCGACACAAAAAATTACTAAAAAATTTCGATTTTTCACACCCTATATCTTTGTTATCATTCTCGCTAGACCCCAAGTGTGATAGATCAATGAAATCAGCACTTCAGGCAGAATCTGAAAATGGAATGATATACAGGGTGTTCCATTGAAAAAATCAGAGTTGTTGCTACTTTTCAATGTAAGCGGCAACGTCGCAACGATGAGAGTATTTTAGGTCGATAGAACACTACTAATTACCCAAGGCACCAACTTTTCAGAATAATCCTGAGTTGCGTTCTCCAGAAACGTCTAATATGTGCCATCCACCGTTAATCGCCCTCTATACAGTGTATCCCAAATTCGATCCTCGCCATTGGAATCTCAGTAACTATGAGAGATAGAGAAACGGTTGAATTAGCAAAGTTGTAGCAAATTGAATTAGAATCTATCGAGAAATCCGGACTAGCTCTTTAGTCATTGAGTTATTTGAGAAAAAATGAAATCTTGTATTCTTATTTTTCTCGAATATCTCGGAAATTATTGATTTTATGAAAAAATGACCTCAACAATCTCATAGCACCTTTTGGTGCTTTTTTCAATGGTTTTGTCATTTTTTGATAATAATGTCAAATTTCCGAGATATCACCTACAATTTCAATTCTTATCCTGGACGCCATATTGGATTTTTACAGATTTGAAATCAGCATAAAATTTCCTTTCTAGTGATGTATCACAATCACAGTTTTATTCTATTTGGGATACTGATTTACAATTTTTGTTTTTAGGTCCAGTCGGCTATGAATTCTGTAACTATTAATAATACTTGAAGTCCTCCACGACAATTCTTTACGTTGTGTTATTATAGTTACTATTTCACTCCACCATGACTTTTACCAGAAATTAAGGAATTCTGTGTTCTATGTTCTTGCATAACTTATCGCATGGAATTGGAGGTGTAATATTATAGCAAAAAAAATAACAGGTGAATAATACAAATACTAAGAAAATCAATTGAACTGCTCGAAATGGCCCCCATTGTTCTCGATACATTTTAATATTCGCGAGCGAACTTTGTAGGGTTATAGTTCAGTGGAGCGAACATGATTCACTGCTTTCCTCAGATGAACTCTGTTGATGTTCTGGAATGTTTCCATCACTCTATCTCGTAGATCATCAATATCTTGAAGTGGGGCTTTCATAAACTTCATTTTTGGCGTAGCCCCACAAATAAAAGTCAAGAGGCGTATAATCAGGCGACCTTGGAGGCCATCTCACAGGTCCATGAGTATTAATTAATTTAGCACCAAACTTATTTTCTATTCCATAACCAATCGCAAATTGTGCGGTGGGGCACCATCTTGCTGAAAGCACATTGTCTACCTCCTGAAAAAAATACACAATGAGAAACAGTTATTTATGGGCAAAAAAATCAAGTAAGGTACCAAATATCCCACACCAAACATTGAAACTAAATTGATTCTCTGATGACATGCGGATTATTTTGTGCCCAGTAATGATGATATCATGATTATTGTAAATTCCATTATTATGAAATCTCGTTTCATTAGTCCAGCAGAAATTCAATGGAAAGTTCTCGATTATTTCACACTGGTTGACGAACCAGTGACAAAATCGAGACGACGTTCATGATCACCAGGTCTTAACCCTTCTACTATCATTGGTTTAAAAGGGTGGTACTTACCATTCAGTAAATGTCTGTGAATTGTTGTTCTCGGCACAAGAGTTCTCCGACTGAGCTCTCGAATTGAGATGGTATAGGAGTTTCCATATTCGCAATATCTTGTTCATCCAAGCGCAAACCATACTTAGATACAATGAAGCTTCCATGCTCTTGTACATTTCTTTGCAATGTTAGAAAAATAGAAGGATAGGGTTGTTGTCTTTCCGGATATAAATGGAAGTATTGTCTAGCTGTTTCTGTTATTTCGATGATTTATGATGTAAGAATTGTACATATCGAAATTTTCGAGATTTGTGAACGGCTTTGTTTGCCCCGAAATAATCAACTTGTATTTTGTCTTGACGTTCACAGAAATGTCACCAGGTTCCAAGCCTACTTACTCTATGAAAGTTGTGCCAGAACACATAATCGTTATTGTTTATATAGAGAGTTTAGCACCTAGCCTATACTTGGACATAAAAACAAAAATTGGGAATCTGTACCCCAAATAGAATAAAACTGTGAGTGTGATACATCACTAGAAAGGAAATTTTATGCTGATTTCAAATCTGTAAAAATCCAATATGGCGTTCGTAGGAAAAATTGAAGTTGTAGGTGATATTTCAGAAATTTGACATTTTGATGGAAAACTGACAAAACCATTGAAAAGAGCACCAATAAGTGCTATGAGAATGTAGGAGTCATTTTTTTATAAAATCAATAGTTTCCGAGCTATTCGAGAAAAACAAGAATACAAGATTTCAGTTTTTCTCAAATAACTGAAGAATGACTTAAGCTAACCCGGATTTCTCGATGGATTCTGATTCGACATTAAATTTGCTACAACTTTGGTAATTTAACCGTTTCTCTATCTCTCATAGTTACTGAGATCCCAATGGTGAGGATCGAATTTGGGACACACTGTATATACAAGCTTTTGGAAGTTCCCTGACTGATTTTGGAATTCTGACTATGTTCTGGTTCTAGCTATGATATATAACTCACCCATTATTTTTGTAATTCGTGAAATATGAAACAATACGTATATAGGAATCCGTCCTATTTTTTCACATACTTATAGAATACAGATACAGATTTTGGTTGTGTTTCCATAATACAGCAGAGCAAACCTGGAATCTAAGTAGGTATCATGAGCAATTCATATATTCATTCGAATTTGTTTCTATCCAAGATCTGTTTAGTTCTTGACTTACTTTGATAACTACGAACAATATGTGGAAATCACTATATTCACTGATCACACTGATTGACCTGTTCACCATAATAGACAACAAACAAAATCGCTGGATTGGAATTGAATTGACTTTGGACAGTTGACAAGGTTACTTTGCCGTAATAGCTATTTTCCGAACAAGTGCGCAAAGTGTTACTTTTCCGCACGAAAATACAGTTAGGCGAACGACGTGGAGCGGAGTTCGAATAAGTTTTTGCGTGCGGAAAAGACAGAAAGAAGACGGAAAAGTACTACCTTGCGAACGCAAATGAGTGACTAAAAGTACTACTTTGCGCATGCTCGTAGGAAAAATATTATCCCCTTGTATCCTGTATACTTACAAAATGTAAGCTACACGTTATTAGGTGGCGAAACGAAAACGTTGCACAAATAACATATCAATAACTCTGTCTGAGATATATCTGAACAACCTAAAATCAACTTATTACAATATTATCTAATGATATTGATTTCAATATTGATGCAAGGGCTCATGAACATGAATTTCATGATATTATGTTGGATACTTCAGGGACATCTGAAAAATGTGTTTGTTATGTATCATATGTTTAGTGGGTATTCACACAGTGAACGGATCACGACGAAGATCAACTTGATAATCAATTTTGGAATTTTTGAATGTATAGGCATCCAGCAGCCTTCCTAACACATATGGGGGAAAGATGCATACCGATACCAAAAAATTCAAATTCGAGGGTCACCATTGGGATATCGAAAACTATAGGAGAATGGTTAAATTAGGGCAAAGTCGTGCATTTATGTGGCTAATAATATGCCGATATCGCATTTTATGTCGCGAAGACGTCGCTGAGATGTCAGAAGATGAAAAACCGATGTTTTTGCGATAAAAATACAATGTGAAAAGAGATGACGTCAAGAACTTTGCGATATGTTATTTGTGATGAAAAACCGAAGTTTTTGCGATAAAACTACAATGTGAAAGAGAAAACGTAAAGAACTTTTCTCAAACATGGTGTAGTAATACACTACTGACATCTGATGACATCTATATTAATATTATGCATTGTTGTGACTGGTTTGTGGTCCCTTGGGTCTTCTGACCATTCAATAGTCTTCTCAGCGGCGCTATATCCTTATGGTACCTATACGCATCTCCATCAGGATGAGATCAGTTACCGGCCGTATTTGATCAAAAATTATGTAGTGTGTGTGGGCGAGATGTATGCAAATCAAGAATACTTTGATATCGTGACATCGAACGTTTGCGCATTTAGCTTCACTTTGTTGAGTAACGTATACAATTTTTGACAAATTTTTTGTCCACATTTGACATATCGCAGCGATGCAACATCGTGATATCGCAGTGTTGCCTCATCATGACATCTCAGAGAAATCATGTCGCAGATATGTTTCCTTCTGTACATCGCAGCATAATTTTGCACCCAGCTAGCATTAAAACATCTCAGAAATGTTGAATGTACGAGCTTTCGAGACCTTAAACATTCAATTGCTGTAAATAAACCGTTTTTTGAGGTCCTAAATAATGGATATGGATTATTAGAAATGAGGGATCATATTATTACGGATTATGGAGGACGTCATTTTTAATTAGAATTGATAATATGCCGTTGCTTCTGTTCTGAGAAAAATAGGAGGTCGTTTGAATGTGCTTTGAAATGGTGGTTATTGAAAAAATTCGAGAACCATTATGAAACTGTAAATTGAATGTATATTCAATATCTGGAATAGAAATGACATCCACATGTCATAGTATATTACGTAATATGTGTTGTAAGAAGCATATTACGCAAGAATGGAAAAGTTCCATAGGTGCGTAATTGCTTCACAACACGCAATGCGTACTATACTATACCTACTGCCATATAGTACACCAAAAAAGTTCGGACAAACAGTCTGAATTATATTCCTTGACAGTTAGGTCATGTCATCCGCTGTTGACGGCGATTACGTGATCATGACATACCTAAACTGCGTAAAGTGCTACTTTTATTACTGAGGCTGTATCTCGTGTGTGTTCTTGCCTACTTTCTATAATGGCCGCAGGTAAACATTATTTCTATTTCTCTAATACCTCTTAGTAGGCAAACAAAGAAATGCAACAGAAGAACAAAAACAATACTTCCAAAATCATTTGAAGACCTTTGGGGAAAGTGCATATTACGTCTCAAGAAAACATCTTGATGTCAACAGTTTCAAAACATTCCGAAACATGCCCAGGGATGTTTGTTCTCTCAGGCACTGTTGCCTGATCGCCACATGTTAGAGATATCATGTCGCTGATATGTCTGCTTCTGTACATGAAGCATTCGTCAAATCGCAATGTTGCATCTCGATTCTCGTGACATATCAGATATGTCATGTAACAGATGTGTTTGTTTCTGTACATTGCAGCGACGAAACATTCGAAATCTAGCAGTGTTGTCTCTTCGCGACATCTCAGAGATATGTCATATCGCAGGTGTATTGGCTGGGACGATGTGGGGACGATGACATTTTGAGATTCAATATCCGGCATTTCATTTTTAACGCCACCATCATCAACTTCATTTTTTCTTATGGGCGCCAAATTCTAGTTTCATTGATATAATGCATGGTGAATCTGAAAATGCTTTGTATATATCAGGGGAACATGGCAATGTGAATGTGATCTTAATTTTTATATTCTCAATCCAATAACGCCAGAAAAAATGAAAATGATTTACTTACCAAAATTTCAGTCTATTCGTATTTCTCCGGAAATACTCCGACGGCATATTTTTAGTCACATAAATGCGCAACCTTGCTCTAATTTAACCATCTTCGTATATCCTATAGTTTCCGACATCCCAATGGTGATGGCCCTCGAATTTGAATTACCCGGTATAACGGCTGTTTTGCGTCTAAACCCCACATTAGACTTATTTCGAGGTAGGTATAAATAAATTGACACTGATCTGAAAATCTGTATACAGAGGTTTTTTCGATTTTGTCTTGTTCAATGAAAATATTTTCAAGATATATGCCGACTTCTTTTCTCTTCAGTTTCCACTTTCCTCTTCGAAAATTGATAGCTCTGTCATCTTTGAATACATCAGAATCATGTTCAAGAGAAAGTAAGAAAGAATTGTTATTTTTTGGTGTATCCATGATTGAAAAAAAAAACGATTAGAAATAGTTCAGATTAGGGAAAACGAACGGGGTAGTTCAAGTTCCCATTACATTTTTTTTTTCGAATTTCGTTTCGATCTGTTGATGTCAACTTCCGGTATAACCGGAGGTGCCGCTATCCAGAGAATATTTTTAGGAGTCCAAATACATGTGCGGTTTAGACGGAACAGCCCCTGTATAGTAAATTTGCCTTATTTATTTGAGCTACTGAACTAAACTGCTGAACACTTAAAACGTAGAAACGAAATTTTTTAATCATATTTGAATGTGTTTCTTCACAATAATTATCAAAGCTATGCATTTAAAAAAATTCAAAGAACTCCCGTTAGAAAGAAAATTTGTTTCTAATTATTTCTGAGTGTTTTAAAATTTTTGGAATTGTTCCACTCATTACTGTAATATAATAGTATATTACGTAACAAGTGTTATAAGCGTCATTTCAGAAACGAGTATTTTGAGCACGAGTTGGAGTTGATGAGCCGGTTCTTGTCAGTTCATCAGCTTCTTCGTTCCCTACGATGCTGCAATGTCCTGGAACCCATAACAGGGTAATTATGTATTTTTATTTTATGTATGTGTGTGTGTGGGCGGTCCGGGACCTGACGCAGTTAGGCCTCCCTTTTCGGGCCCATTGTGCACCCACATTCCTGGGATCGCAAGTCAGCCATGGAGAAGGCCGATCTCGTGAGCAGGAGAGACCAAATTTCTAGGCCAAATCTTTTTAACATAATGTGGGTCCAGGATACTGCCCCCAAAATGGATATCCCTTGCTGCCACTACTGCCGGGCATTCAGTGAGGATGTGAGTAGAAGTCTCCTCATCCTCTAGGCACCATCTGCATTCAGGATCCTCTACAATCTCGATCGTGCTGAGATGTTTGTTCAAGTGGCAGTGCCCTGTCAGAAGGCCCACCATCAGTGTCAGCTCCTTCCTGTTCAAAGCCAAGAGGACATTGGTCTGTCTTTGTGACGGGTTGCCTATATGGAGTTTGGACTGCCTCATTCCAGGAGCCTCTCTCAAGCTGTCTTGAAACCTTTCCGTCAGGATTTCCTTCATCCTGAATCATCCTTCACTGAACCCTTCGCCCCCTTTCTGGCTAGACCATCGGCCATTTCGTTACCTGGTACCCCTGAGTGTCCAGGGACCCACAAGAGACATACTTTGTTCGTTGCTGACAGCCTTTGTAGGCTAAGGGTAATTATATTATGTTCCCGTACCTGTCGTCACTTTCGGGTTCGTGAGAGCCTTCAGTGACGCCTGGCTATCGGTGCATATTTTGATTCGTGCATTGCGCACTACGGAAGTGTTTATTCCCAGTGAGAAGCTCATTTGGGAGTTTCTCCCTTCACTGTAAATTTCAATACCAGAGCCTTCCTTGGTCTTGGACTCGTCTGTATACCAGATATCCTCTCCAGGTCTGCCCTTGATGTTGTCATCTGCCAATTCCCTTCGATCTTGCATGATCACCTAGAAGTTCATGTTGAAGCAGTGTTGGGGTAAATTGGGGTAATGTGGTCCGTTGGTTTCATTTCAAGAATGTTTCCTCCCACTATTTCCTTTATCTTGTTGTCTCCCCGATCTATCGCTCGTGTTTTGTAGCCTTAGATGTCACATTCTATCCTCTCCTATGATTACTATGTCTATCGGTGGTAGGTTTAGTAGTGCTTCAATAGCGGCTTGGTGTTGTTTCCATAGCTGCCGTTATGCTGAGGCATGCAAGGCTTTGTACCTTGCTCAACTCAGCCGCGGCTATTTTTTGGTTTATCTTTGTCCACCATACCAAAGATGTGTATGTGATCATGGGTTTCACCACAATGTTGTATGCCCAATACATCATTTTGGGGCTTAGCCCCCATGTTTTTCCATGTGCCCGTGTGGCAATCGTTAGTGTTGCCTCAGCTTTCTTCTTTACATTTTCCAGGTGTTGGTTTCAAATTTCGAGTCTAGAATTGCCCTGAGGTATTTTACTTCCTCTGACAACTCTGAATGTCGGTCCCTTGAAGTGTTAGAGAGTACCTAGTCCCTCGAGCTTCCTTCGTCGGGTAAAGGCTATTATGCATGGTTGATTTGGAGGAACTTAAATTTAGGCCCTTTGTGTCGATTACGTTTAGGGCCATTTGCATCCTCTCTCTGACCGGTGTTGTTAAATTTTCCTTGGGCTGTGATGTATATTGTCTACGTACCCAAGTATTTTGTGTCCATTCCTATCTACTGTCACTAGAAGTTCTTCCTTTCCTAATGGTGTGTTTTTCATTCTCGATACTTCCACCCTCCTGCAACAGAGGGTGGCTTAGAGTGTTTTAGCCCAATGTAAGAGTCGATTCCCTTTCTGCCATTACGCCTTTCAAGAATGACGGACTTGTCTGACTGATTCTTGTGTCCTTATTCAATGTCTCTATTCTCGATTGAATGAAATCCCAGAGACTTAGATTTTGAAAAATATACCATAAGTATATTGAACTTCATTATAATAAAAAACTGTCGTCATTTGCCTTCCTTCATGATTTACATGACTATATGCATTTCACATTCTCATATGTAACCTTCCTAAATAGGTTGACTATAGGAAAACAGAGCAGATTATATTTCATCATTTCTAATATAGAGGATAAGTCCAGTGAGTAGGTCCTATTCAGAGCTCATCAGATTTTGTTCTAGAAATTTGGGTATTACCTATCCAGATTCCAAGTGAACTTTATAAGTACTCTGACCTCTAAACAATACAGTGGGTATTTGATAACTTCTGATGAAATCTCTCGTAAATGCACATGAATCAAACTATTTGGGCTATGGTCACTGATATTGAACTTGTAAGTTTTAGTGATTTATTCTTCTTGATTGTATATGATCTAACCTCAAAATTCAAATAATATATTAGTTATTCAATCCAAGAGGGAAACAATAATGAATAACACTTCCAGATATATCCCTAATAACACAATTATGTCCCATGGATATCCTTAAGACGTCCTGTCGGGACAATCAGGACGTCCAAAGGACGTTCGAATTTGGTATCGTGGACGTCCAACTAGGGACGTCCTCGAGGGATGATCCTGGGACAGTACAGTATTCCTCATCAAGCACAACGGAGGACATCCTCAGGACATCCTTAAGGACATCCGTAGGACAACCTTTCAGCAATGCTGAGGGATATCAATTGGATGTCCATAGGATGTCCCAGGGACTCACGAATTATTCTTGAATTTGAATTTTCCTGGGTCCCTCTAGGACCAGATCTTGCATAACTGATGAGGACATCCAGTTGAGTTGATGATCCGTAGAAGGTCCCCAATAGATCCTGAAAAAATTTCCCAAGGATGTCCAATGGACTTACGTGAAGGACATTGACGGGGAGTATTCATAGCCTACGAGCAATCATTCGTCGGCGAGGTGTGAGTTAACGTCCCTCTAGGGACAACATATTGAAAGTACCGACTGGGACGTCCGTAGACGTTATTTCTAGGACATTGGAAGAGTACAGTTCATGTACCAATTGGGACATTCGACGGACTAAGGGACATTCGGAGGATGTCCCTAAGGGACATTTCGATTGTTATACGATCCCGGAAATATTAAGGGCGTCTGTGCAGAGATATTTGAAAAAATGTACCATCAGGGACATTTCATGGTTGTCTAGAAAGGATATTATATAAGATCTAAAGTCATGCCAGAATATGTTCTACTCGGGACATGGATGGATGTCCCTAAAGGAACGTTTGAAATCATATCCCATCAGGGACATACCTAGGACGTCCTTGCATGGACATTCTACAAATGTACCACGTGGTACGTCTAAGGGATTCTATTTGAAGGACATTTGAAATGATGTACCTGTTGGGACATTCCGTGGACGTCCTTGCTCGGACATTGCATGAGATGTACGGGATGATGGACACTTATTTTTGGTCCGGGACATTCGTACTTGAATTTTACCAAATAGGGAAGTCCCTAGGACGATATGTGCTATTAGGGATGCACAGAAAATCTTAATAAACAATAAGAGTTATGATATTGGTAACTCAACTCACCTATATCACCGTGATCCCACATGTTTCCCAAAAATCGCACCCACACTGCTTGTTTGTCTTGACTTACTGGAATTCACACTTTGTGAGATACAAGAATAAACGATACAAACATCCACGATATATCTGAATCTGGCATCATTCTCTCATCTAAATGCATAAATTAGTAGATTTCCCATTGAGATCAGAGCAGGTACTTTTGGATCGTAACAATATCATCCGGCATCATCAATCCCGTCGAACAAATCACGCAAAATGGCGAATATTAGTCATGAGAATTAATAACGTATATGGTTGGAATCAAGTTTGTGATGATACTGTCACGAAAAATGATGGAAAGTACGTCACATACAACGTTCTGGGAATGAAATAAGGATACTTAGGAGGAGACGTTGAAATATTGACTAGAAAAAGATCGCATAGACGTTCATACGTCAGTTTACTGTAATGAAACAGCGACGTTCATCTGGTCACCGTACAATGAATTAACGTTGACAAACCTCCCGGGTTGTCCACTGGCATTTTTGGCCATGATGACCACTTAAGCAAAGTATTCACCGATCTGTTTCCGGGTTTTGACCAAAAATTCGGCGACTGGTCCATCAGCGAAGACTCCGGATGCCTTTCCCAGTTAGTATGTTATCCCTGTGCCCCTCGCTGTGCCCACAGCCTCCTAGAGCACGTCTTCTTGCTCGGATATCCAGATCGTGAATGATTGTGACAATTCCAAAAATTTTAATACCGTTTGAAGAAAACAAATAGTGCAATATACTCTCCACCTCAGAAGAAATAGAAAATTTTTCTTCCGAACGTAAGGCCTTTGAAATTTTTAAAAAATTGCGTATAGCTCTGATTATCATTTTGTGGAATTATATTCTGGAAAGATACAATCATCATATTCATATGAGTTCGATAGGTAGTCAATGAAACAAACAATCAGAAACTGAGAAGAAATTGGAAATCGGTTCAGACAGTTGAAAGTAATGATGAATCAAAAGTAATGGGAAAATTTTGATATTACGTTTTGAATGTTGAGCAGTTTATAATTTGATCCCATATCATTTGCATGTTGTATGCCTTAGAAAGTTTCCTTAATCTTGTTTTTTTTTTCAGATATGACCAACAAATACTTCTGAACAGATCTGAAGATGAAGAACATCTGCTTCTTTTTCCTTTGTAAATGACAATCATCAATTATTGAGAGAAGCCGAATCAAAAATGAAGTAAATAAGATAGATCCTAATAAAAATCAGAAAATTGAATAGAATAAGTATACTTTTTCCAGCTATATCTATACTTGAATAATTAATTATTTGATTTCTAATAGTTGTATCCTTATAGGGTGATTAGGTTGAGTCTAAGAGTTGCCTTCTAGGCTTAACTACGCCTATTTTGTAAGAAAATAAAGACGATTTATTATTTTTATGAAAAAGGTTGAATTAACATTCATTCCAGTCACGGCGACTCCGCGGTCTCCGACGCCACATAGTCGAGCTATATAAAATCAAGTGACCCCTCCCCTCCCCACAGCCTGTGGGGTGAATCACTGGGATCATAAACTGTGTGCCCTGTTTAAACGCAATGACCCGAATATGATGGCCTTCTGCATTCCACCATCTAGAGTGTGTGCCCCATCACGGCATGTTGGAATTGTCTGGATTTGCGAGAGCAGCTTATATGTCGTTTTCCACCTAGGGAGCCGATAATCAGGATGAGCAGTTTCACAGAACGATCTGGATAGAGCCAGCGGAGTTCGAAAAGAAGATATCGATATTTAGTCCGTTTCTCCTCCTTCATCTAAAACAATGTTCGGTTCAGCTGGCGCCGAAGACTCCATCATATAGCTTTGGTTTGATGGTCGAAGAGAAATGCATCAAGCTTATTAGCCTATTTTTGTCTGAGGTGCCAAATTTATTGGTACTTTTGATTCCCCACAACGGAGTCAATATCCTCCGAAGCATAGGTCAGCATTGGGGTCTCGTCTATTTCGTACGTGTGCCTCAAATGATAGTAGTAAAGCACTCGCAATGCCGCATTGTGTCTATGGATATAGGCCGAGACTGCATACACCGTGCAAGAAGACAGCTTGAGTGTCTCGGGCCCCCTCTATACCACAGCTGGATGTCGGCACGGCTACGGTAGACGAGAGTGTTTACTATTTGAACCCACCTGACTTGAAGAAAGCAAAAGTCAGTTCATGTAAAGCTGCAGGAGCTTGCTCACTTCTGCAGCTTTAATGCAGGCCATAGCTCAGTTCATGAGTCCTGCACCTTGCGCTCAAAGTCGAATATCAGAGACAATTCATCGGCTGCTCGACGTGCTACTCTTAAGAGAAAAGCTCCTCTTCAAGGGTTTTAACAATTTGCAGGAGGGGATCCGAACTCTTGATGACTTTGCAGGCGCCGTCCAGAACCATTCTGTCTCTAAACTCAAGAGTCCACGGCCAACCTGGTGTCAAATTTGGATATACAAACTCCTATGGAGATGAAGGATGCAAACTCCTATGGAGATGCATCATCTCGCGAGTACTCACGTCAAGTTGTCGCAGCTCGACTTGATTCCACTCTTTATCACTCCAAATAAGTGAAGTAGGATCGGAATAGCAAGCATGTTAATAGCAGCGACTTTGTTCTTTCCCGAAAGTTTCTGATGACCAGATATGTCGGAGCCACTGCTACTTGCTATTTGCATCCAGGTGATGTAGGATGATTTGGTCCACGAGCTGCACGTCCTTGTCGTAGTTCTCGCATCGTTTTATCTTGAGATGACCCAGTGCACATGTTTCCATTCCGAATTCCATTCCAATTGCCTGCGTGTACTCCTACGCTACCCTGAGGGATTGGTCCACATCCCTCCTCCAGCATCAGTCGTTTTATGCATCTCACTATAGAATCAGGCACCTAAAAGACACTTGAGCAAGAACACGAGTAAGTCATGTGACGTTGTGTCAAATGCCTTTGGGTTATCGATCCAGGCCACAGGAAGATTCCGCTGTTACTATCACTATAGAAGGTTGAATTCATTCCAATCACGACTCTACGGCCTCCGACGCCACGCTTAATCGTGTCGGATAAAATCCAGCGACCACTATCTCCACAGCCCGTGGGGTATGAGTGATCACTCTAGGTCCAAGTACCATAATTATGTGCCTGCACCGTTTCCGAGTAAATAATTACTTAAATGATCGCAAAAATGATGTTTTAGATATGTGCATGTTGTTTTGAAACTCTCCATAGAAATTATATGAAAATTCATGTATACCGGGTGTGTTAAACAACATTCCTAAACTTTTGGTCAAACCCAAATAACTTTGAAGCCAATGTGTCAAATGAGTCAACTTCTGTCAAACTACCCTTGGAAACCCACCCTCAACTTCATATTTTCAAGTTACACCCTATACATTTTTTCGTTGATTAGTGCGAAGTTCAATCAATTATATTGCTGCCATTCTGCCGACCATCTATGAACCTTAAAATGTATGTAAGGTATGTAGGATACTGACTCTGTAACAGACATATTTACAGATTATGTTAATTTAACAGAGAATGGTTTTCTGCCAAACACTCAACCAAAGAGGTGACTAACCTACTATTATTTGACTCAACCCCGTGTTGAAATTTACGCCTGTCCTTTTACTGAATTTTGATAGTTGGCTAACTGCATGAAAAGGTGGATATATTAATGCTCCATAGCTACTCATTAACCTCACATTTCAGGGTTGGTTTTGATCATGGATTTTGATAGATTGAAAGGAAAATGAATATGTCAGAATATATGGTAATATAATTCTTAAATTGGACTGATACTATTATTAATGAGTAACAATATTCATTTATTATACCTTCCAGCTTCTTCTAGAACGATGGATCCAAACATATATGAAGATTTTTTATAAAATCCATAAGTGATTTAACAATTACAGTGAGAAAATCGGGTCCATAGGAATGTTACATACTATGTAATATTATTTTATAGAAATATATTGAAATAGCACTGACAGAATACCGATTTCCTTACATTCTATGTGCATTCTATATAAATATGGAATTATTCAGAGTCTCTACTGGTGTGCAGAATACAGTCTGTCCAAGATAAGGTTGAACAGCATGGGGATCTCGAAAACGGTAAGAGATACGAAATCGGTTAAATGGGGAAAAAGTTGCGCATTCGGAGGCTCATATCAAGAGCCTTCGGAAATTTTGAAAACTATTTTTGGTTTTTGAGTTATATCGAAAAAAGTTAATTTTTGGAATTTTATTTTTTTTCTCTGTTATTATTAGAGATACAGCAAAACTGAGAATACTTTTTCATTGCAACTTTTGATGACGGTCAACGTGGTGATACCGATTTTTTCATGCGACGTTTCGTATTCGTGGAACCATCATCAACTTTTGTTTTTTGAATACGGTCCTGATAATTTCTTCACAGATTCTGAAAGGTTTTTTTATTCTGAATTCAACCATGTATTAAACAAGGTGGTTCATTTGTGTTTCGACCTATTTTTGGTCATCATCAATGTTTTTTCGAAACTCCAAAGGAAAAATGCCATCAGTTCCACTTATTTTGAAGGAACATTAGTCAACACACTAATACCTCATCAACTGGTTTCAATCAACAACTCATTTCATTTTGCGGAAACAAAAATTCCATCCATACAAATTCAGAATATGTCAAGCGCTAAAACCAGGCGATGACGAAAGGCGCAAGACATTCTGTGAGTGGTATACCAGGAAATGTTGAAATTTTGCAGATTTCTTTCGAACAATCATCTGGACTGATGAAAGCATGGTCACTAATCATGGTAGCTTCGATAGAAAAAATACACATTATTGTTCACGAGAAAATGAACATTTATACATTACAGCGAGACACCAACCCCGTTTCGGCTTTAATATGTGGGTTGCAATATTTGGTACACGAATTATTGTTCCTTCTATTTACCATGAAACACAGACTTCCGAACGTTATAGAAATTCGCTTGAGAATCATCTTGAGGAAGCTCTGGATGATTTACCGATTGCGGAAGTTCAGAACTGTTGGTTTCAACAAGATGGCGCTCCGGTACATAATTCCAGAGAAGTCCGTGCGTGTTTATCCCTTGGCCGGCGCGGTCGCCTGATTTGACACAGCTGGATTTTTTCTTAGGAGATATATCGAACTCTGTACACGCAAATAACTTTGATGATGAAGAAGAGCTAAGGGGCAGTGTCTTCGAAGCATTCAATAGAATAACCCCAGAAATGCTTAGCAATGTCTTAGAAGCAACTGTGAGAAGAGGATATCTTTGTTCAGAAAATAATGGTTATCATGTTGAACATTTGTTATGAATGTCTCTGTAGGTATTGTCAAAGTTAAGTTGTTAAAGTAATTCGTGTAAGAATTCATCAACAATTTTAAACGCTGCATTGATCGAATGATATAGTGAAATATTTTTAATTCACTTTTCAGTATTGAATAACTAATCCATCAAGTTTGACACTAAATGATCAGAAATAAGTGGAACTGATGGCTTTTTTCTTTTGGAAGTTCGAAAAATCATTGATGATGGATAGAAATAGGTCGAAACACATTCGAATCACCTTGTATAGTACATTGTTGAATTCAAAATAAAAAAACCTTTCAGAATCTGTGAAAAAATTATCAGGGCCGTATTTAAAAAACAAAAGTTGATGATGGTTCCACGAATACGAAACGTCGCATAAAAAAATCGGTATCACCACGTTAAACCTCATCAAAAGTTGCAATGAAAAAGTATTTTCAGTTTTTCTGTATCTCTGATAATAACGGAGAAAAAAAATAAAATATAAATTCCAAAAATTCACTTTTTTCGATATAACTCAAAAACTAAAAATAATTTTCAAAATTTTCGAAGGCTCTTGATATGAGCCTCCGAATGCCCAACTTTTTCCCCATTTAAGCGACTTCGTATCTCCTATACCGTTTCCGAGATCCCCATGCTGTTCAACCTTATCTTGGACAGACTTTATATCACACTTGATATTTTGACATACCTGCGTAATACTCCCGAAATTACGAAATTCTAAGAAAATAGTATCAGGTGCTAGACATGTGCTAGATCATTTCTGATATATGCATAATTATGTTCTTTTTGACAGTTGTTCGGGCAACAAGCGTCTAGCTAGACAGACTAGCAAATCTTTGAAACCTCAAGGTTATCAGAAAGTTATTCGTGTTTATAAGACTTATAAGGTAATATGAGGAGGGAAAAAATCTCTTCTACATGTAGAAGAAAAGTACCTACTCTCAACCTTACTTGTATACTAAATAATAATTTTTTCTGTAAACAATAATTTTGAAAAATTATTTGAGTTACTATTCCACTCTTGATCTCGAGAACCAATCGAACCAATCGACCATTTTCACGGTTTCTTCTGTATTCTAGCGATATTTTTTGTTTATTAAATTTTATCGGACTTGCTCTACCAATGCAGAAGCCGAATTGACCCACACGTGACCAACAAACCTCGTTTATCAGCGATAAAATTTTGACATCGTGTCTGGTCAAGATTGCTTTGGATTCAAATCTGAGACTCTTATCTGAGACAATAACCTATACTTCATATTATTTACTTATAATTCGCGTTAGTGAGACATTTTGTACGAAAGGCGAGACAATTTTATTCTGGCTGGACGTTTCATGTGTAATTTAAAAAGTTTGCATATTTGTTGCTCTTTCCGGCAAAATATTATCACTTGTGGTATTATATATGAATTTTTTTTATAAAAATTGACACCTCGCAGAGATTGAACCCGAGTCACCATCGTGGAAGTCAAATACACAGACCACTGAGGATCGTTCCACTCGTAGTAGCCGTAGTTCCTCAATTTAAAAAAGAATGAAATATCAGGTGTTTGAAATGAAGAAGGGATTTAAAGTCCGTGTATCGACATTGGTCATATACGTTCCCCCACCACGTGCTTTATTTCTTGCGTTCTCTCTGCAGGCGCTAGTGAGAACGTGTTCTGTGGACCCTTGATATGACACTGTTGTCACTGATGACATATCTGATGATATCTGTCATTCTGACAAAGTCATAACATAACCTTAACATTTTCATTTGCCAAAAAAATTAAGATTTCAAAAAGTTTAGTAGGGTACATGGTACAATTTCAGATTATTTCATATTCCTAGCTGATCCAGTGCTCCTTTATTCAGAAAATGGCAACAATGAGAAGCACAACTGAACATTGGGAAGAATTTTATGCTACCCATTTACCTCCAAGTGATTTTGAAGATAACAGGACATTGCTGAAGGAGTTTTGTAAAAGGCACAATAAAGGAAATACACGTATAGTGTTGATAACTGTTAGTTTTTAACAGGATAATAGACTTGTGGGGACTATGCATCAACTCAAGATTTTCACACCTTGGTAGATCAAAAAGTTGTCCTGTATTGAATAGATATCATAGTTCAGTTCATCAAAGGAGTATATATTCAATCAGTCATAGAGAGGAGAGCCCTTTTTGAGCAAGGAATTTGTTTTGATCCACCAATAACTACTATGAACACCACAAATCCCAAGTAAATATGATATAATGTTTGGTTTGACTGGAAGTAGAAGTCCTTATCATGTTTGTACTTTTGACTATTGGATCACCTTGTGTATTTTGATTCATTCAAGTAGGTATTTTTTTTTATTGATGAATTGAGCATAACACATAATTTTTCAATTTCCTGCTCCTATGTATATCCGCAGCTTTTGATCCAGTTTCCTCTTGTATTTTTTTTCTTGCCCAACTGTGAATACTCAAAGAGCAGCAACATGTATTAGCAATATTTTTTAACAAAACCCTGATGGTGTCAATTTGGGTTAGTTTGAGATACTCCAATAAAATGTTTCCATCAGTGAATACATTATATTTGTCAGAGATATTTGTTTAATACACAGGTTACCAGGGGTTACAATTTTTTTCAATTGTGTAACTCAGTTTTCTTCTAACTAGTTCAACAATATTACTCACCCATTAAAAATGTCCAATTTGACCCCCCTGTACTTACTTAGATTAATTTTCATCACAATATAGAGTAATTTCAGTCAAGGTTGAAAATGAATACATTTGAACCTAGATTATAATTATTCTTCTTTTGTTATTTTATTATTTATTCTTCACAAAATGTAGCCAAATGATGTGTTGTAGAGAAAGGCACTTGGGAGGTAGATCAAAGACAAGCACCATATTATCAAATATCTTGAAAAAAAAATAGTTATTTCAAATGATTAGGAAGCTATTTGCCTTGAAGTTTCCATTAGCTCAATGGGTGTGCCTCAGTGTGCCTTAATATCAAAACTTCTTTCTCTGTCACACTCATTGAGCTTGAAACTTCAAACATAAACAATCAAACTGGGTATTGTTGAATTCATTATTATCATGGAATAATAAATTGAAAGTAAAAAAACTTTCAATAAAAAGCTTCCATTTGAAGGATAAAATGTTCCTATATAATTCTAACTATCATCTTATAACCTCTTATCTTTCTTCTGAAACTCATTGTGAAAGAAGATCAAAAATAACTATTCCGCCATCTTGGATGGTCTGCAATATTGGATTTAGAATGGCGTCACAGTATTTTCCGAGTGGAGCCCTTTCATTTGTTACCCATATTGTAGAAGTGCATTAAAAATAATCATTACGCCGTCCTGGATGGTCCGCCATATTGGAATTGAAATGACGTCACATCATTTTTCGAGTTACTCTGAGCAAGTCTTTTCGTTTGATACCTATATTTGTGGAAGCGCATTAAAAATAACGATTTCGCCATCTTGTCTTGGATGGTCCGCCATATTGGATTCAGAATGACGTCACATTATTTTTCGAGTTACTCTCAACCGAGCCCTTTCATTTGATACCCATATTGTAGAAGTGCATTAAAAATAACTATTCCGCGATCTTGGATGGTCGGCCATATTGAATTCAGAATGACGTCACATTATTTTTCGAGTTACTCTCAACCGAGCCCTTTCATTTGATACCCATATTGTAGAAGTGCATTAAAAATAACTATTCCGCGATCTTGGATGGTCGGCCATATTGAATTCAGAATGACGTTACTTTATTTTTCGAGTTACTCCCAACGAGCCCTTTCATTTGATACCTATATTGTAGAAATGCATTAAAAATAGTCATTCCGCCATCTTGGATGGTCTGCCATTTCGGATTTAGAATAACTCCACACACCTTATCGTGCATTGTCATCCAAACTAAACGTGTATGCAAAATTTCAGCTCAATCGGTTAAAGATATCTACTTCAAAATTGAGTTCAAAGATTCCACCCAAACTAACATACATACATACATCCATACATTGCAAGTTAAATAAAAGCTTTTAAAAATACAGGGTGTTCCATTCGATAATCGAAAGTGGATGTCATTTCAAGGAAAACCGGGAGATGAAAAAAAATTCCTAAAATGTGAGAAAGTACCCTCTAGTGAGCATATTCGATGTTCCAAATTTCAGAAATATAGGTAGAAAAACAAAAGAGAATATTATATCATATTGAAATCAAAAAACTATCCATGTGAATTCATTATTCCATATTTTTTGGGATTTTCTCTGCGTTCAAAGAATTTTCCTATCAGAGAGCCTAGGAGAAAAATTCACTAGCTTGTCAGTGACAATCTGTATTGAAAAAGGTTTGGAGAAGAGAAATAATGGTATATAGAAAAAATATCAAATTTTCACTTATCTTCAGACGTTTCGGGAACGAATCTGCTTCCGTTTTCAACATAAAAAATGGATTTTTGTATGGCAAATTCGTATTCGTCTTGACACTTCTCATTTTATAACCTGTCAGTAGAGATGAAATGTTAAACTTTTCTCCCTTCACAGAAAAAATGTTTTGTACTTCAAAAAATCAACATAAAAAAAATCTCATAAGTAAAAAGTAGGAACGTTAATTCGACATCTCGCTTCCAATCAATTCCAAAGAGACAAAGAATATTTTATTTGTATTCGAATTTCAAAATTCTTACATATAAAATAACAGAATGACGCTCTGTCCAATGATGTCGTTGTCACCCGGCATATCTAGGTTATTGTATAAAAGAAAATTATCCATAAAAATATCGTTGGTCCTGTTTAGTACTAATTGACATTATGGCTGAGTACGGTACGAACAGATTAAAATTTTGTTTTCCAAAATGGGATAATTTACAGATTACATTTTCTAAACAGCTAAAATGACTGCGGCATACTGTCGTGTTGAAGTGAACTTGAGAAGTTATTTATCAAGTTAGTTATCAAGTTACTTATCAAGTAACTTATCAAGTAGCCGCAGCGGTCTGGCACCGATTAATGGTCGATGATCAGATTCAATTTTGAAATATTGAAATGGTAGTATTGAAATGTTTCACACCCAAATACCACAGCTAATAACTCCTTCTCAATATGGTTATAGTGTTTTTGTGTTTCAGTTAATGACACTGATGCCAAGTCCACAGGTTTGTGATCCTGAAAAATACAGGGTTCAAGACCATCTTTCGATGTATCACAAAATATGACAACGTTGAAGCTGATGTTACAAGTTTTTTATGATTTTCGAAGCACTGGTTTCTATTTTTAGTCCAAGATCACTCAACTTCATCACCTAATAATCTTCTAATTCGAGTTCTTGCTTCTGACAGATTTTGACAAATAGGTTATCATTCCTAGGAATCTTTGGAGTTCTCTTCCATTTTTTGGAGGATTCATGTCTCGGAATTGCTTGTGTCTTTCAAAGCCTCATTCATCCTGCAGCAAGGGAATCCACTGGAGAGGCCAATATACATATATCCCACCGCTGTCACCATGTGATGTTTGGATAATATCGAAATTATTCAAAAATATACTCGTTAGTTCTTCACTATAGGTTATTTATTTATACCACTTATGATAGTAATAATAATAATAATAATAATAAATGCTTTTATTGTCTCGAACAAAAAGCAGAGTTCAACTCGCCGATAAATCGACAGTTGCTCTTCCACTCAACCGTATACAATCGTTTTGAATCAGTTCAGAGCGAACGCGACATGTGTTCGATCGTACCAAAAACATACTGACCATTGCGATGTTGCCAAAACATCTGATAAGTAGCAGATGTTAAATACATTTCAGCCATAATGTTAATAGTAGGTAATAAACAGGACCATAGATATTTTTATGGATAACGAGTACTCACTGATGATGACTGTATAGTTAAAAGGGCTCTGTTTCGAAAATTTTGAATACGTTATTTTGCAGGAAATACATTGTACAATTATTTTTATATCTACACATGCACAAAATATGAGTTGGGGTTGAAAATTCTTGAGTGGAAGCATACTCCCTATACTCTCCCCACATTCTAACCTCTTCGATTTTCAGTCTGGGGGCACGACCGTCCCGCTGGAACACAACACCGTGCGCTTCGTCGACAACTTCAGCGGCGGCACGCGGGGGGCGGCCTCGGCCGAGTACTTCCTCGAGCACAACTACGCCGTAATTTACATGCACCGGCTCAAGTCGATGGAGCCGTTCACCAGGCACTTCAGCGGACAGACTTTCCTGGATATGCTCGAGTTGAACGAGAGGGGACCAAATACGACCATAACAGGTGAGAGAAGGACATTTTTCCTGCGTAGTTGCGGTACACATTTGACTTTTTTCTCAAAATGTAATTATTTGACAGTATTTATGCTCTTGAACTGCCATAACTACAATCTAGACCGCTATTATGTCACTCAGACTTGATACCATCTAATTAATAATTCATTAAAAAGTATACGCCATCAATCGTGAACACTTAACAGTGTTAAATGGATGAAACCACTAATGGTGGGTATAACTCCGCGAAATTGTTGCCAGAGAATTGCTTTCCTGCATAGAAATATTGTAACTTATGAATCGTGATTTTTATAAATGTGTGTATGTGCATTCTCTCACGTGTTGTGCTCGGCCTCGGCTGAGTACTTCCTCGAGCAGAACTACGCTGTGATTTACATGCACCGGCTCAAGTCGATGGAGCCGTTCACCTGGCACTTCAGCGGGCAGACGTTCCTGGATATGCTCGAGTTGAACGAGAGGGGACCAAATACGACCATAACGGGTGAGAGAAGGACGACCTTTTTTTGCATAGTTGCTTTCGAAGGTGTCAAATCTCGACGGTAGATTTGATGTTTTTCTCAAAATGTTATTAATTGACAGCATTTACGCTCTTGAACTGCTGTCTCTGACCGCTATATGGTCACTTAGACTTAATACCATTTGATTCTTAATTCATTAAAAAGTATACGCCATCAATCCTGAACACCAAACGGTTAACACGTTGACTGCCATGTCGGTCTATAGGATCAGGAAAAAAATATCCTCACGTGCCGCCACGGTCTCAAAGGCCGATAGGGTGGAATAAATCTTTATTCAGTCGATAAAACGTGACATATTTTTTTTTTAGTGAATATAATCGAATATAAGTGTTCACTTACACAACCACCGAACATGAAATGAATAATGAGCTACTCCCCTCACCAGTGTAGAACAATCGGGATACACGTGACAAATTCAAAAAGCAAGTTGAGACAAGTATTTTGAACAGCACTAGACCACTAGACCGAGGCCGAAGTCGGCCGGACCGACGCGGCGTACACAGGTATACATCTATACACGAGTGCAAATATCAAAAATTTCAACGATATACTATCTTCTGTAGGCTTCAGCTACATAGAGTCACTGATTGTTTCTGGGACAAATTTTTGAATGTTGCTTCGGCTCTGATAGCAACAGTGTGAATGAGAGCCCGGCAGTCAACGTGTTGAAATGGATGAAATCACGAATGGTGGTGATAATTCCGCGAAATTTTTGCCATAAAATTGCTTTTCTTCATATATTGTATACCGGGTGTCCCATTTTAATCTTTATTTGAAAATTTCTCGAAATGTATGCATCTGACAAAAAAAATTGACGAATAGAAGTTGTATGGTTTGGAGGGGGACGTCTGGTTATAAAACAACTTTCACCCCCTGACCCCCAGGGGAGTAAGAAATGGAGGTAACATTGAAATCTTTGATGGAAACCCCTATTTTTTATTGCAGATTCTTGAATAGCATTAAAAACTATGAAGCTTTTATTCGGGAACTTCTTTTTTATTTTCACAAGATGGCGCTGCGATCGTGAAAAATAATATTTGACTATTTACACATTTCAACCCCCTGAAGACGAGGAAGAGTGTAGGGTGTGATATTTTCCCAGACAAACGCCATTGGGGTGATATTCACACGACAAATTAACGCTAAACGAACTTACTTGCCTACCTCTACATAGAAAAGAGAAAAATAAGCATGTTTCAGCAATTAAGGTATCATTTAGGTCAGACTAGAGCTGGTTTTAAGTGAGATTGACTACTTTATCAAGTGTTCGAAATGACCTCCATTTTCTTGAATACACAAGTTCACTCGTTTTTCAAAATTCCGCATTGTCGCTTCCAACATAGCAGGCGTTATCTTTCATATTCTCGCGTGTGGTTGGGGGTTCGCGAAACACAATGTTTTTGATGTAACCCCACAGAAAGAAGTCTGGGGAAGTCAAGTCGGGTGATCTGGGTGGCCAACTACAAACTAAATAGTAAAATATTGTTTTTCAAGATCGCAGCGCCATCTTGTGAAAATAAAAAAGAAGTTCCTGAATAAAAGCTTCATAGTTTTTAATGCTCTTCCAGAATCAGCAATAAAAAATAGGGGTTTCCATTGAAGATTTCAATGTTACCTCCATTTCCCACTCCCCTGGGGGTCAGGGGGTAAAACTTGTTTTATATCCAGACGTCCCCCTCCAAACCATACAACTTTTACTCGGCAATTTTTTTTGTCAGATGCATACATCTCGAGAAATTTCCGAATAAAGATTAAAATGGGACACCCGGTATATCTAATGAATCGTGATTTCCATAAATGTGTCTATGTGCATTATCTCACGTGTTGTGCTCGGCCTCGGCACAACTACGCCGTGATTTACATGCACTGACTCAACTCACTGGGCACTTCAGCGGCAGGCATTTCTGGATATGCTCGAGTTGAACTACCATTACAGGTGAGACAAGGACCTTTTTGCACGAGCTATATCGATCAAAAGGATTCCCTGCAAGAGCAAGGCACTTTTTTTCAATAGTTTACGAATTGAATATTGTGAAGTTTCGGAGCATCGGCTGGTAATAATCCTGCACGATTCTCTGTTGTGTTCCGATTAACAGGAATGCTCCTAAAGTGGCGCATGGAGTTAGTAACAAAGCCTACACAGAACACGCAGAATGAGATGATGATGTGGTCGTGAGTATCAGAGAAGTAGTAGGATGGTGTATGTAGGTGGATGTGGAAAACTACCAGCTGAGCGTGAGAACGAGCCAATGCTGCTTAGTGGACCTCGGTCTCTAACGAGAATAGCTAGCAGCCCTGCCACTGTAGCATATGGGAGTGAGTACATTACTAGCCTACAAAACACAGCCGAAAAACTCTGAAAGAGAGCAGATGGGCGGTGCCTGAAAAGGATGTTAGCCAGCTCTCTTAAGCGAACCACATCACTCATTGAAAACACCTTGGGGCTTGCAAGAAGATCCCATTAGGGATTAGTTGCTGACGTGCAAACGTCCCCCACCAGTACCAGTAGTAGTAGTTGATGTTCACATAACGCAATATGGTTACTCTTATTAATTTATTGGTCGTCATGATAATTAAACTTGATTTTGTGTGCCATCCAGATTTTGTTCTCGTAAATTAGAAATGTCAGTTTGACAATTGATTGTATTCCAAGCTTTATACAATTTTATTGAAATCGTTGGATCGTGCAAATAATAGTGAATACACCTCGGGAGTGGGTGTGTTTTCCCTCAGTGCATTGTAGCATCCTCAGGCTGCATATTCATGCACTTTACGCTCTCGATGTACTTCAATCAATCAACGAATTAACCTTCGACGCATGACAGAAAATTTGATTTTTCAAAATTTTCATTATTTCACAGCGCTCGTGAACTGATGTCACTGACATTACTACTATCTAGACTGCTGTCATATCTTAGCAATCCGAAAATCTCATCCTAATTGCTCGCATAAAAACGCTTCTGCTCAATACGCAGAAACTCCCAAATTGTCATTTATGACAATTCCTTTCGTATGGTATAAGCGGTCTAGGTAGCAGCTCATGCCAGTGGCAGAAAGTGCGAAACTTGTAAATTTGAATCTCATATTCTTCTGTTGAAGAAATGAAGGAAGAAATATGAATTATAATAGTCAATCAATTGGTGCCACACCAAGAAGGTGGATGAATATTCAGAAAACGTGTTACGGGCTCAATTTGTGGAAAAATCGTTGAATCTGAAGTCATCGAGGTGAATTTTATTTATACTTTGAACACTTCAGCGGGCAGACTTCCTTGGATATTCTCGATTCGAACGAGAGGAGACCAAATACGACCATAATAAGAGGTGAGAAATAGTTATCTAACCAACTAGTATATTAAGACCAAAACGAACGCGTTAATATTATAGATCATTAATCGCCTGATTAATATACGATTTGGTTACAACATTCTTCCGTCAACTATGTTTTCCCTGCAATGAAGAGAATTTGAACTACCAATTCATTAGTCGTCTGGAAACTACTAACCATCAATCAATATTATCGATTCAAATGCAGATTCCGTAAGTTATAATCCCCAACAGTGAAACGATGTGTATGTTGTGGTTGCCTGTACCACAATCGTGTGTCAATAGACACATTGATCGTTAATAGGGGTCATTAATGATCAATCTCGTGTAGAAGCCGACCAGATTAACATTGCATACATGAACACGTTCTGGCCCAAAGTTCACCTGGTCGGCTCTACATTGATCAAACTTGCTAGTACGAAGTTGACGGAAATAGATATTTATGCACCAAGGTAGTAAAACATATCATTATTACCAGGGACCATGATTATATACCGAGGCTTCAGCCGAGGGGTATAAGATCCCGTGGTAATAATATTCTTTAATACCAAGGTGTATATATTTTTTTAACCACTAGCAATATATTTCAATCATTATAGTTCTGTGAAACTGAAATGTGGACCTATATCACTATGAAAGCACTTCTTTTCAATTCTAATTCAAACATAGTCAGCATGACAGCATATGACAAGTCGTTATTAATAAATACCAACTACGTCTTCATTGACCTGTGGTTTTTAAAATGACAAAACTACCTTGGTAGTAAAAACACACTTTACTCCTTCAATAATGGTAGGTTCTATAGCTAGTAGTGGAAACGAATATTTTTTCAATTGCAGTGAAACCAGACAGCGTCGATGTTTTGGCGCCAGTATTAGCAAGTTATAAATCAGCCCATGACTCTGGCAGCATATTATATGTGAATTTCACCACCGTTTCTGATTATTTTTGGTTATTGAGAGCTGCCTGCGAATGTCTGACGGATTGCGGCCCTAGGGCACTACTGTATCTAGCGGCAGCAGTGTCAGACTTCTACATACCTTCTAGTCAAATAGTAAGTCGATTTTTCACAATACTAATAAAACAAAACACATTGCTGTCATTTAATGTATACTGATTCGAGATATTCACGAACCAATAGATGGCGCTGGAAGATCGTCAAATTTCGAAGTGAAATTCGTTTGAAAATCCATATTTTTTAAAATGAAATCTCTAATCTGATATATTTCTGATGATAAGCTATTAATCAACATCTATCAAAAGCAAAAAACGCACTTCACACAAGGTTCATCAATCCATATTGTTTTCAAAATGCTCTTTACCACTACCCTTCCAGGTCACTGGAGGTATTCAAGTATTAATATTTTTTTATTCCTTGTCACTTTCTACCCCTTTCTGCTTCAATTATAGAAATATAGGTAGAGAGTGGGGATTTCAAATATGTTGGACTAAGTTGGTGATTACATGAGACCTTTTGAAGATGAGTTGTAGTGGATATGCTCGATAAATTTCACATGTTTAGGAAAACCTACAATAGGTAGGTTCTTCAATCTTAATTTAGATAAGTCCTATGTTTTTCCATGAATATCACACACTTTTTGTCCTTAATTCTTTGTGGGTTTTCACATGATGAATTTGATTCTTCGCACTAGTATTTCTTTGCACACCAATCAAGAGATTCGTTAATCTATGACTCAAGTATCACAATCGAGATCACAATAAATAATTTGTTTGCCACATCTTTGATTCAAATTGATCTTGCCTTTCGTCTCCTTTCATTAACAGTCCCATTTTTTTTGGGGGGGTATTCATCTGATGACTTTGAATCTTTCAATCAGTGTTCCTTTGGACAACACAACTCAAGTGATGCTTCAAGTGTACAAATACAAATATGTTTCAGACATATCAAGCCTGTGTTCTGTCCTAAAAGTGCTCTATTTATAAGCACTATTCTATAAGAATCCTGTGATGTCTTTGGAATCTTCACTGTTATTATTGTTGATGCCTTCTCCAGATGTTTTTAATTTACCTATGGATGGTCCTGAACTCAAATCACATAGGATTCAAGTTTTCAGAAAACTAATTCAGAGGTTTGATTCCTGACTCACCCTAGCTTTCCCCTTGTAACATTCTCAGCTATAGAGTGCTTTGCAAACGTTCATGTAGGTACTGCCATATGAGTTTCTCAGTTCTCTGCAACTCAGCAGGTATTTTTCAAACAATGGGGACGTTTGCTTCAGATGAATTTTCATAAAATAAGTTTTATGTCCACGCTGTACAGAAACGTAAATGATAAAGTCCATTTCTATTTTCAAAAAAATGCGAATTCTCAATGTATTTTCTTTGAATATATATCCATTTTTTCATTATGGTGATATATCTGAGAATATTCCTTTTCAATAATTTAATACCCAATCAGGGGTTTCAAACTTGAACGATGGAAACTTGTTATTTATAGACCTCTAATCGCAGATTCGTGATTGGGTTTTCTCAATTCAGATTTTTTCCCACGTCCTATATGATGGATATTAATTTGTCATACATCCAAACAAAAGCAAAATATGTTTGCAACAATTATGAATTCTATGATGACTGCTAAATTTGTGTGTTGATCACCTTCGGAGAGGTTCTAAAGTTCGACACCAGAGGCCGCACAGTTTCTTGAATTTCACAAAAAGCGTTTTCCTTTCGTCGTATTGTCTCGAAGTTTTTCCGAACTGAGTGAGTTCTACGTGAGCGAACATATGTCAACGAATGATTTCCACTGACTTGTAAACTAGCTCGATGCTTGCCCAGTTCGAGGGTGAATCAGGATTCTTTTCATTGAATTCCACGGTTTGTTCTGCTGACATTCATGTTACATTGACCATAAATGATCAATATATCAATCAAAATCACATTTGAGTAATTATTCTTTGCCATAGTACTTTCACACCTATGAAACTTGAATTCAGGATGACAATAATAAACTACTCAAAATTAATTTCGTCGCACACCAAAATGTCGCCCCTGATATAATGTGAATAACTTTTTTCAGTTTAGAACAATTTGAATTTGGTTCACAACCAAGGCCGGAAGGCCCTAGCACGAATCACCAATAATAATGATCATGCCGGCCACAGTGTGGTCCCTATTTATTTGCGAACGGTTTGCTTTGTTTGCTAAAACTTCTCAAAACTACCTAAATTGGTGCCAGGTCGTGAAACTCCTGAGTTCAACGCTCATTTTAATGTTTTGCCAAACCGTTCGATTTTTGTCGACGCCATCGAATTATTTGAAGTGAATTGAAATTTGATTGTTTGATTATTTGAAATGACCTGGATCTGAAGGTGTATTGACTCTGATATATACTGAGTGGTCCCATCCGTGACAATATGAGTAAGTAGATAGAAGCAAGACTTCAGACTACTTTACTTTGTTACAATTTGTGCATTTATAGATCAGGTTTATTCAATTTTCAAGGATGTTCGAATTGTAGTTTCATTAAAAAATACAACCACAGAGTGACCCATTTGGATTTTCTATTGAATCGATGAATCGATGAAATCATTTGGACCAGGTGTCAGCCCTAATAGCAAATACCGCGCCAGTGCCAGGTATAGGAAAAAGAAGTGGTCAATGTTAGGTTAGTGAGCATATCAACATATCAACAATAATAATAGCGATTATTTATCCACTGTGTTTCTGTGTTTGGCTTGGTAATCAAATGCCGGTGTGCAGTATCGTTGTGTGAGACAAAAAGGTATTGAAAATCCTTAACTATAATATGGTGTATTTATATCTCCAGCATGGGTATGAAATGTTGAAATGCCAAATATGCCGAAATCGGTATGCGTCCCAATCCAAATAACCAACCATAACAATGTTTTTTATTCTTGATGACCTAGTATATCCTTTTTGTTATTCCAGATTTTTTGGGATTTTTTCTCCTCCCTATAGAATAAAAATATGAATATTATTTCAATATACGTGTAGTAAGAACAAATCAGATGATTTGCCCCAAAATGTCATTGCTTTTAAAGAATGTTCCTATTAGAGAGCCTAAAAGAAAAATTCACTAGCTTGTCAGTGACCCTTATTGAAAAAGTTTGGAGAAGGGAAATGAAGATATATAGAAAAATATCAAATTTTCACTTATCTTTGTCAGTAATAGAAACGCCAATTCAAGAGCTAATTTTAATATTAAAATGGACGACTTTGGTGTCGGTTGAAGAATGAAATTAATAGCCTACTATCTAAATAACTATCCAATAATTATTTTTATTGAAGACGAATTCATGACATAAATGATTATAACGAATGAACTGTACGGGATATATACAGTTATACGGTGAAATGAGACAGCTCTCCAAATGAGTAATAATATATAGCGTGTTTCATTTCAAAACACCGAGTTTCAATAATTTTCATGACTCCCTGTATGCTGAAACTGAGATGCGGTTCATCGGAAGAATACAAAATGGTCTTATGCAGCTATGTCCAGTTTCTTCCATGGAAATCTCAGAGATTTTCATGTGGGGGATGTCCATCATATCTGGATATTATTATGATCCTGATAAAATCACCTTTTCACAAATTTGTTTGAGGGTTGGGGGTCTGATTAATCCTATTCGTTTTACTAGCATAGTTTTGCTACTTTTTTTTTTTATTTGTTCTACAATATTCTTATTCACTTATATAATAATTTATAATAATAATGCTAACATAGATAATATTATTAATAATGATAATAGTACACATCAAAATCTCAACCCCACAACTTAATAATAATAATAATAATCAATCTTTTTTCTAGCCAATCCATAAAATTCAATCGCACACTGGGGTTCCCAACATTCAATTGCAATTAGCTCCGAAAATGTTGGCCCCTCTAGTGAGCCTTTGGATCCCCCATGCATTTGTGGTGTCATTCAAATTGGAGACTGATGAAAACATATTGATTTCTAAAGCCAGAGCTGCCTTGAGCAAATACAAGCACACGGTAAGATAACTATCATATATCTCCTTTAAAAAACTGTGTATAGGGTCTTCCACCATAAATTTTCCATTCCCCTGTAAATGTGTTCGAAAATTACTAAAGCTAGTTAGTATGCCATGTCTCAATAATTCTGTGAGTGAACAGGGTGTTCCAAGTCGCTTGATTTTGGCAGTTGTCCCTACTTCCAGAAGAGCTAGCGAATAACTGACTTATTGGTCTAGAGCTTGCTTTTTATGAAACATCGATTGGTGAACACTGAACTTTGATAGCTCTAACTGTTTCCGAGATATAGGCGAAAACCTAACCTGACATTTAGATTTAGAAGCAATGTCATTACTTTTTTATTTTTGTATACTTTTCAAACAGTAAAAACTTTGTTTCAAAACCAACTTTGTTATTTCAAATAGAAACCATAGTTGGCTTCAATTCTCTGGCATAAACAAAAAAGTTCGGACACAAAGTGCCCCTAACCTTTTCTTTTTCCCACGTAACTTATCAAAATTTCGAAAATTATTCAACATTTCTCAATTAGATGAAAAGTTAGGTACATGAACAATTTGGTTATTTCATCACGAGAGGTTTCAAAAATATTTACTAAAAACCCTCATATCAGGCTCACCTTCAGATGTACCTATTTTTATATAAACTTTCTAAGGTTCTAGAATTTGTGTAAATTCGGTACACCCATGTATATTTTTGGAAAGCCTACATCTTTCCGATTTTCTGAAACCAAAACCGAGTGTGGTTTCTAATAGAAATAACAAATTTGCAATCTAAGAGCTGACAAACAAATTTCATTGTCTGATTAATAGATTGATATCTCCTACCTTATTGTACTGCCTCAAAATTATTAAAAACTGATCAGGATGTCTGGTAGGTTTTCATTGGTGGGGGCTGCCGTGGTATTGCCGTAAGGGGTTCAAAAAAAATCAATGCAACGTACGATTAATAGAGCGCTGAATTTGTGTGGGTTGATAGCCCACTATGTTTGCTTCTCAATAAAAATTATGCCAGACACATTGAGTGTTTCAATCATACCACCAGGCAGCGGTAATAAGCCAATCAAATGGGGATTTTTCGAGGAAATAATTGCCACTAAGCTGGAAATCGTTTCAATCCCTTCTTTTGGTCCTAAATGAGTATAATGTGAGTTTGCATCATCCCAGGAGACGAGCTCAACTTTTGAGAGCCCGAAAGAGGTACATTTTTGAACTTTTTGCAGCTTGTAGTTCGAAAATATCGTGTCGGACGGAAAACAACACTTAATTCAATAATGAAGAGGGTTAAATTCTTCGTAAAATGAGTATATAAAACTGCAAATTTTGTTCAGTGGTACAGCTGAAATATAGAGTCAAAAACCGGAAACTTTTCAGTTTCATTTCAGTGCAAACTCAAATTTTGCGACTTTCTAGGACTACATATCTTGGAAACAGATACTCACCAGAGTGCTGTTCGTTATTCCTCGTCCATGTGACAGCCTTGGGCTTCCAGAGAACTCATGACGCAAACATCTGATCAGTGAATAAACCAGACCAAAACTTGTCATACCTTCTGAGTCTCTTTCCAATTGCCACAGCGAGTAACACGGGGTAACTCGCGAGCAGATCTTGAACTGATCAGAGTTTCCATTACAAAGAGCTTGGAGCACTCGAACTAAGCAATGCTACCTACTCGCTGCCTCTCGAGCACCAGCTTTTACAATAGGGTGACAAACTCAAAAATAGTCAGGTATATGTCAAACCAAAAAAGTGTCTGTCAGACGCGTCAGATTAATGTTTGTCTTTTGAAATGATTTTTGGTTTTGTTAAGTATTATTCATTAGCAATTAAATTAACGACCATATCTTCATCATAAACAACTGGTGTATTTGTTTGACCTTATCAAATTCAAAACGATGAGTGAAATGTATCTCTGGGAAATACCTAGATGATCCCGAAAACGGAGTACAGTATAGAATATATTTGGACCAGGAGGACTACCTTAAAGCTCAAACACAACAACAACACAGTATCTTCTATGACATTTTTTATTCGAATTATTTTTTTTTTCATCGTAATATCCACTTCAGCCTTATCTTCAGAATTTTCATAACCTACTCTAGTGTTGCAATTTGCTTCAGCATCATTTCATGGGTTATATGGTATAAAATGTGCGAGATCAGACATTACACCTACCAAAATCATATAATCCACAAGATTTTCCATCATAAAAATACTGCAAAAAAATTCGAATTCAAATTTTGAGCCAAATCCGTCAATAATATGTCACCAAAAATACTCGGGCAAATATTATGTTCCAAATACAACATTCTGGTTCAGTTCGAGTGTAGGTTAGTACCAGTTCATTTCAAAGGTGACTAATTTTCAATTGGAAAGTGGCTCAGATGGTTAGGAAGCATGTCCTGGAGGTACAAATTGACATGTTTAAAACATACCATAGATGACCGCCGGAATGCGAGTAGGGCAACATCCGTTGCACCGATTGTAGATGCTCCGGAATTTCAAATGTAATGTAATGATAAAGTTGCCACTTCATCATAATATTGATTTGTTTCTTCGACCATTTATTCCAGAACTTAATTTACTTAATCAAAAACTTTTGATATCTCCAAATTCCAGCCTTTCTTGAATGAACCACCTAATTATTCAGTATTCCTACAATATACTTTAACCGCAAAAGGAAAACAAGCAACTGAAAAATGGTAGTGAAAATAATGAAATCCACTTAAAGTATTGGGTCTTTTCGTACATACATTATAATAATATAATAATAACGTAAAATGATTCAATTGTCATAACACTCTCTTTCACAAAAGTGTCTGAATTATATTTATGATCCATTTTGAATCCCGTTCAGTTTTCAATGAAATAACGGCACTACAATAAGATAGGAAATACTGATCTATTATTCGGACAATGAAATTTATTGTCAGCTCCGTCTATTGGCTTTGATATATAATTGATGATATATTTATTCGACAGATATAATTATTTTACGTCAATAAAGTACATGTAGAAAGTTGTTACCGTTTGGAAAATATCCAAAAATGAATAAATGATGTAATTTTTTTGAAATTGGACTTATGTCTGTTTTTGTTTAACTGGTGATTCTCTAAGGTGGCTCACCCTTATAACTTTTTTATTATTGGAGATAGAAAAACGAGATTTAGTTGTAGTGTAGTAAAGTTCATTTTACATTTTTTGACATATTTACTTGCTTTGCCGTAGTTCACCCCAACCTTCGATTTTCAAATTGAAAATCCTATATTCGCCTCGTAAGAGAGGTGCCTATACAACAATATACTAGTTTGGAGATAATTAAGGACAAAGTTCATTGAAATCAATAAATTGCCTAATGTTCATAATTATAATTTTTTTACGTTTTTACCCAAAGAAAAGATATTTTATTCACTTAGAATAAATGAAAAAAATATTCATTAAATTTTAACCTTTATTTTGAAAAACTAAAAGTATAGGCGTTTTTGGCTCTAACAAAATTTACAAAACAATTTTGTAAAGGTGATAAACATTAACTCATTAAAATAAACGCGAAAAATGAACTGAAATCACTCCACGTCTTCCTCGACATTAGGCTCATCCTCCGGGTCTCCATCTGTAAGTCCCAGGTCCCTTTCATTATCGGTTTTTAACTCTTTGTAAAAACCGTGGTGGATACGTGGCACAAATCTTAGCAAGGCCATCAAATCTTTCTTTTTCTCTTCTGTTATTGGTTTTCCTTCAGGATACAATAAATCCATTTCAATGTAATGGTTCGATGAAGGACGACCACGTATACTTCTTTTTAGGTCCAATTCTAAAAAAAAGAATCCGTATTGTAGTTGTATTTAAAATACATCTTTTTCGGATCAAAATGTCTTAGATGAATCCAAGATATTTTCAGCCATTCCACTTTTTCTCCGGTTGTCGTTTTTTTCTGTGTACGATGTCACTCTCCAGTTTTTTCGTGCTGAAAAAATCTTCTTTTCCCATTTTGTGAATAGTAAATCTAGGCTCTTTCTTTTTAGCATGCCTTATTACAGATACCCAGTCATCAGGTATGTAAATATTTTCGTGGTATTTTTTTTCTTTATCTATGACGCCAAAGTTCTGATCACACGTCGAAAAGCTGTGCCCAGACACGAAAAATTTCAAGTTTGTCTCTTTGACTCCAACGCCATTTTTCTGCAATTCATTAAGTAGGCCTAACACAACTTTAATGTTTCTGTTTTGCCCTCCGTAGGCATCAGAATACAAGTTAATGATTTTTTTTGGAGTATCTGGCAGCAAAGAAATATATTTTATCAAACATGACACTATTTCTTGCGCCCCACGAGAAGCAATACTATCATCCCAGATGAACATGTGTCCAACATTTCTCACCTCGTCGTGGATGCACAAGTTGAAAACCCACATTTGCCTTTTATAATAGGCTACAGACGTGGACAAAGCGGGAACTGGTAGAGTACGTTGTAGGTCGAAAACAGCAACATGCTTTAACCCTATACTATTTTTTGCTTCATCAATTTCCTTCTTTTTTAGCGTTTTTACTGCTTCCGCCTTTCTCTGATGCAGAGTCTTTTCTAACTCAGTATTTCTTTTCTTGGCATCATCAAGCTCGGTTTTCAAAATTATATTGAAGGGGTCACATTTTTGACATGTATCTTTTTGAGGTCTGTGAAATGACAAATTGAACGAATGGTTGAACACATCTCTAAAAACAAAAAGAGATGATATTTTTCTTTGGTCCGTTTCACAGCATCTTTTATATTCGGCGTACATTAGAGACATGTTTAAATTTGGTGGCAAGTATTTCTTGGCAGTGTGATGACGACAGTAATGTGATTCGTATACCGGAAACTTTGTTATAAACTCTTTCAAGCAATTTGTATCCTCCAAGTTGGTCTTATTGTGTGGCGTATGTCTCCCTCGTTTGTCCGAAACAAGAGTTCCCGAAGCCGATTTTCTCTTCAGAGCTTTGGTGATTTTACCATCGCATACATCCAAGCCGCTTTTGAAAAAAACTTTACATACTCTATGGTCATTTCCATCTACATCTTGCAGTCTGTAAGTTCTAGTTTTTTGTCGCCTAGAAACTTCTTTTTTGGTGAATTTTCTTTTGACAGGCTCTACTATAATCTGTCCAGAAATAAAAGCATCTTTGGCGGTCCAATCTAGTGAATAGAAGTGACGAAAAATTTCCATTTGTCGAATTTCGCTGATTTTTTCCGGACAATTCAGCTTGCAGACCCTGCAACAATTGCTGAGAATACATCCTTTATTTCAAACTAGGTTGTTTTTGCTTGATAGATGTTCTTCTCCACTTTTCGCTTGTCGTTTGCGAAGGCCTTGTTTGGTAAGCTCAGGATGTGATTTTCGCTTTCGGCCTTTGAATGGTGTTTGTGGTAATTCAACCTCATTATCAGTATCTAGAATGAAATAAAAAACACAATACTACAAAAGTTCATGCAACATGGCTACCAAAACCTGTGGAACATGCTATTTTTCATCTATGACATTTTTAAAATAAATTATCACCAGAAGAGCCTATACAACATTTCTATTTAAAGCCGTGTTTTACGAAAGTACTGGAAAAAATCCACTTATTTTATACATATTAACATAGAATACATACCTGTTGACACATTTTCACTTTCACTAGGAATATACTCTTCTATTTCTTCATGAAAATCGCTGAAAGAAGACGAATTGCTCCACGTGGTCGCCATGTTGTTTGTAGCATAGGCTCGTCTGGCGTCTAGAATATCTTCTGGATGTGATTTGCCCAATTATTAACAGATGGCGCCATAAGCGATTTTTAGTGTAGGCACATCTGGCCCATATTAAATGGCGCATTTTCGGTGGATACCCATAGTAACACAGTTTCAAATAATATGTTGTATAGGCACCTCTGGTTCTGAGCCACTCAATTGCAGTAATAGAAATCGAAATCAATTTTATTTACCATTGCGAGAACAAATATTCCAACATTCTTTCTCTCCATCTATTTTTTAAATTCCAACTATTTATGGCAAACTGCTAATACGTTGATCTGAATTCTTGATGTACCTGTATGCTTCTAGTTTTGTATTAGGTTATTGTATATTGTATTTTTTGACCCATATTTTGGCCAATTCTAATATTTCAAGGTAAATGCTCTAGTTTCGGCTAGACTTTTCAATTTTAATTTGTTCTTTTTGACCTGTCTTATGTCATTATTTGATATTATGAGTTCAATAAAATCTATCATTTTCTTTTCGTAGCTGGTTATCGGAAACCTGTTGCAAACAAGGAGGACCAGGGTGGTTTTCGTGACGCCCACCAGCAGTTCCGAGGTCACTCTGACTCGAGAGCAGATCCTCAACGGCATGGAGATCGAAGACAACATCGTCTCTAACGTCGTGTCCCACCACACTGACTTTATAAAGAGTCAACACTACTAGGAAGCGAGGCACCTTCGGGGTTAGAAAAGCGTACTAGTTCAAAATGGGGAACTCGTTAGCGGAGGTGGATAGAAAAGTTAGATAATCACTATCAGGGTAACTATAAAAGCGCTTATAGCTGCGAAAGGAATGATGTTGCTGACGTTAGAGGAAGAGGGTTGTCACTTCTGAAGAGGAAGTTCTATTTAGCGACTAAGTAGGCAACTGAATCTCGATGGCAGAGTCAATGGTGAAAACCACATATATGGGTATCTTTGTTTCGATGTCAGGTATTATAATGTGTATTTTCAAAAAGTTGACTAAAGAAGATAAACTCAATAATCTTTGATCAGATCTTCTTTAGTCTATGGTCTGATGATACATTTTTATGACAATTTCAATGCTTTGGGAATGGAAAAATGCGTCTTCACAGAATTTAAATATGTGAAGACATCTTTTAGAATTGGGCAGGTATTAAAAAAGTAAAAAAAAAATAGTGGTGTAAATATTTACGTTACTAAATATTTAGGTAACGCCTTATAGTAGACCTTATGTCTCATATCTTTGAGTTGGTATATGAATTGTCACCCTGTAGAAGACATACGAAGAAGGTGTTACAATGTCAGCAACATTATTCATTCGTTCTGGAACTGAAAATTTCTGACCATTTCGAGAACATATCTATGTAGAAGGTAATAGATTAATCCCTACCTTTTATATTATTCAATTTTATATATTTATTTTTATGGTACATTCTGCTTGGTTTCGTAATCAGGAAATGGTTAGCATATTATGTTGGTTGAGTGGAAAAAATAATCATCTGAACAAGAAGGCTTTTTTTCTGCTGATGTAAATAGTGGAGTGTTATTTTTTGTGAATAATCTTGTTTGGGGCGGATAGAACATAGTTTCCAAAAATTATACAACAGGGTCAGTTGACTCATTTTCAGTTCCGAGGAAATGAACTTTAATTTGTTCCAATTCATACATCTTCCAATGGTATTAGAAAATAATAATATATAATTTTCATCGACTCATACCTAACCATTCTGCACTAGTGGCCAAAAGTATACTTTTAGCCTCAAACAGGGTTCCCGCGAAAACGTTGCACGTAAATTACAGTAAAATCGGAACGATAAAATGTACTGGGCAGTACTGTTCGGGAATATCGGAACATGCTCTTGATCTGAAAGCTACAGTACTGACGACAATGATTGAAGGTCTTCAAGTGAAAGGTGGTGGATCATTGGTAACTCTTCAAATCGACATTTTTTGGCTCATCCTATAAACCAAGAAAGGCAGTATCCAGGAGAATGTTATCACCTGTTTATAGAGCTTAAAAAACACTACTCAGACAGATTTTATACTCACATGAGAATCAGTGAATCGCATTATTGAAACGAAAATTGAACATTGCAATTATAATAACTATCATACAAACCCGACTTCAGCCGATCACTAACAAAACAATCAACCCAAACGTCTCGCAACGTGTTCACAATAAGAAATGAATAAATAAATACCATCCGTATCGTAGACTGATATCACGTGGTTTGGAAAGCACCAATAAACAAGGCAATTTACCACGCGATGAGCAGCTCGATCGCGATGTGAAACAAACTATTTTGTTCTGGCATCGACAGGGCTATAAACCGCGATGATAGGCACCGAGTGTGAGCAGGTCGAACATCCTTGGTATATCCTTGTGAATGTATGTACGCTGGTATGTGCGGTCTCATAAGGACAAATGTTGTTTTGACATCGATGTAGGTACCGCGACCTCCACCGCGCACACCCATGTTTCTTCGGCATGTCCGTACCCCAAACGTTCCTACTGAAGTGGGCTGTGAAATGATTCGAAGTAGGAACCAAACATGCAAGTTTATTGTCGGATATCCGTAGTACAAGAGCACTGACTGTGCAAAACAATTCGTAAACGAATACAAAATGTGCTATTTGAAGCGGAGTGCGGAGCCATCTTTTTCGACCTCGTTTTCACGTCCCTTCTTTCTCACTTCCCTCCGCGTACCCCTTGCCACCTAGTGATAATGTAGTTGGCACAAAGCCGAAGCACAGTCGCACTACAGCCAATCAGGGAGCTCGTCAGATGACATCAGTGGCATATTTCAGCGCAAGCTTCGAAAATATAAAATGAAAAGGTTGATATAATTTTCTGCGAATATGAGGAATGGAAATATCCTTTCTGCACGAAACCTAACTCGGCCTAAATGAAACTTCGTTCTGAAAAGTATATTTTTCGGATAATTACTAGAGAGAACAAAATACACTACTTGAAAATAAACGTATATTTTTCTGATAATTGCTATAGAGAACAAAGGGCACTACTTGAAAATGAAACCGGTAATATTATTTTCTGCGTATAGGTATGAGGAGGGAAAATATTCTTTCTGCACAAGACCTAACTCAGCTTAATTGAATCTTCTTCCTAAAAAGTATATTTTTCGGATAATTACTAGAGAGAACATAGAAGACTAATTTTTTGAATAATCTAACAATCTAACCTCAAACCGTTATTCTTTCCATAAAGTATATTTTAAGAAAAACGAAAAATGTCATGAGACAACAAAATTAAAAAAGTGGAATCTTGTGAGGACTGAACTCGAGATCTCAGGAGTGTATTCAAGTCATTTATTTCATTTTCTCTATACATATCACAACACATATTTACAATCATATTTATGATTCAAATCATAAATTGAAACTCAGATCTAGTTAATATCAGTCTAATTAAGCAAAAATAGTACCTGAAATTCCTGAAAATGAAGAATCTGTTTGAAATGAAAGCAACCTGGATCCCTATTTGTTCCAGACAAGAGACTGTTAGCATTTTTCAGTGTTTTGAGTACATGAGGTTATACTGGTAGTGAATCAGTTTCACTGTCATTATTGTATAAATCCATTTTGATGTTAATTTTATTGATTTCCTCTCTAATATTTTCCTTGATTGGATCTCTTCGCACATTGTTGCTTCCTTTAATGAAGGTAAATAAACACTGAGAAGTTTCAACAGATTCCATCATAACTCTGGGAATTGATGATTTATTTTGATTTTATAAAGTTTCATCTTTGAGGGCAATATAATGTATGTGTTTGCATATAGTGGCTCTTATATAAAAATCAGCACATGTACATTCATATTCATGGATACAATCAAGTCGTTTTGAAACAATATATTCCATATCCTTCAGCTCCACTGTCCAGATGTTTGCTTCTTCATGAATAATTTCATAAATGATTGTTATAGCTGTTCTGTGACGTTTATGGATGTCTTGAATATGACAATTGTTTGTTCCTTTTGTCATTTCGATAATTCTAGAGACCATTTTGTCTCGTAACATACTTCATCACAGCTGTCATGCCTATATCCAATCTTTTCACTACTTTTCCTCCAAGGTAAGAGTACAGTTTTGTGCATACTGTCTAGAATATGAAATGAATTATTATTTGATGAGACAATTACGTTGAAATATATAAAAAATACTTATCAGCACATTGAGCATTAAATTATATGCAAAGAGAATTTTTAAATACCTGAAGAAATGTTGACAGATGTTGAATGATACTGTTAATAGTTTTTACCCAAACTTGAGTTTCATATTGCTGTGGAAGAAGTCATACAAATCATGCGCAGGAACATGCATAATTAGTAAACAAATATATTTATTTGACCATTACCAATCACCATGTTTGTATTGATTTCACATTTTTTCATATAGTGAGCAGTGAAATATGTCCCAAAATTTCTTGTTTCTGGATCATTCAACAAAATATTTGAGGCAGAAGCAAGTTTTCTTTCAAATTCTGCTACATCTAAAGTATTCTGTAGGACTTTGAGAGTTTGGTAAACTTTTTTTCTTCTATCTGTATTAATAATTTTACTCAAGTTTCTCCACCAAGCTCGATCTATATGACAGGAACAATAGAGACGATTAAGGACGTCATTCCCCATGATGCTGAACCAAGCATTATAATAAATGGATGTTATATCAGTCATGAATACATTATCGAGTATTTATAACACCCCTTTTTTTTCTCTATACAATCAAAGAATATTTCATAAATGAGTGTGTCCTTCCTATTAGAAAACATAAAAGTAGATGGGAACCCTTCACCAAATTCCTCTATTACCATTGAGGTAGTCAATTCGAAATCATACTTGTTCAAACCATGGGTATTATCAATGGCAATAGCAGAACTCTCGAAATTATCCAACATGGCTTCTTGTGTTTTATTCATCAATATTATGCAGACATAATCTTTATTCAACCCTGGGAACTCTTGACCTTGTCTTTTATAAAAAATAATCTCATCTCCGAATTCTCCGAAGTTGGATAGGATGTCCATAATGAGACTTATAGTAAGTAGCACAATATTTATCAGCAGTATGTGTTAGAATAATCTGGCTAGTACAATTGATTTCAATTTTGCAGGAACCTTGACTCTTCAAAGCTATTTTTCGACAATCACTCTTAGCTTGATATTTTCCTGAAATGGTGGATAATTGATCTCTCCTCAACATTTACAAATGATATGATTTACATGAGCGATTACATATGAAATGAGTTGTTTCTGTTTCTTTCTTATGATGGCGAACAAATTCTAAATTATTGCATTTACATGTATCATTCAACCAATTCTCGAAACCTTGAATGAATCATTATAATGGATTTTGTTTAATTCCTAGTTTCCACTTTCGATCTGCATTTGAGAAATATAATGTTATATTATGGACTGTCTCTAGGTGGAGCCTCAATTCTGCAGTGTACTTATAGGAAGTAGAACAATCTTTCTCTAAGCACTCATTATCAAAGAGGTCAAAATCATATGAAACAATATCTTTTCCATCTTATTTATGTACAGTTTCCAAGTTGAGATATTAGTATTCACGAAAAGCATCTATGAGATAATACGATCTTGTGACTGTGACACTTGATTGACTGTGGTCGTTACTGTGGTGTTTGGACACTTGGCAACGTCGACGTACCTTGTCCCGCATTTAACCGTTCCTAAATTATAGTGCCAACAGTGAAAGGACGCGGTATATGTTTGGTTGCCTATACTACAATCATGCATTAATAGACAAATTGATCATCAATATGAGTCATTAACGATCAATTTAATAAACATTAAACATACTCGTTAATACGAGGTCTACGGAAAAAGAGTTTTTTTTTTCATTTCCCATTGGTTCAGTGATATCAAATTACTCCACTGGTTTTAGAACATGCTGTATGATTATCTGTACGAAAGTACCATATCCAGTTTCTGAAACTGTCGTATCAGAATATGTAATTCTCAGACAATAATGAATGAAATATATCAATTATGCTGTTGATCTTTGTTTGGAAGGTTTTATACACTCACCGGCAAAAAAAAACCGGACAGCAAAATATATAGCCAAATTGATTGCCCTGTAACTTGCTCGATTCTTGACCGATTGGAGAAATTTCCACCAAATCGAGTCGTTAAACATTGCTTCATCATGTTTTGGATTGAAGTGTGATCTCTTCTTAACACAATGGTTTCTGATTCACGTCAATATCTTCTGTATAAGAAGAGATACAAGTTTTTGGATGTATGATTGATTGATATTCATCATACGTCATTTTATCAACCACTAATCAATAAAGACATAGCCACCTCTGTTATAATTAACCCGAATTCACTGCTCTGATCAGATATTCGCAGGAATGGCATTTGAATCTATTAGGTATTTATCAATAACGAGTTGTCATATGCTGTCATGGTCATAGTGAAAATAGTTCCATATTTCGGTTTCACAGAACTTAAATGATTGAAACATAAACATAAACAAAATCTTCTTGGACTGTCAGTTTCAGTGTCTTCCACGATGATCCTCTATAAAATATTGCAGTATCATCTGCGAAACTAACGATTTCACCAACAGTGTTGAGGAACCCGAAATGAAACCGTCCTTTCCACACTGAAGGAATCTTCTATATTAACACATTGAATTATTTCTGTTAGATAACTTCTCATCATATCCTGAGCAGTTCCTCGAAATCCAATATTCTCCAAAGTGCTTAATAAGTCATCATGGCTCACCGTGTCAAAGGCCTTAGCCAAATCTACGAAAACGCAAAGAACAGGTTCACCACTATCTAAAGCAGTGTATATGTCTCCAACAAGATTGGCTATTGCATCCTGTGTTGATTGGCTTCCCTAAAACCGTACTGTTTATCAGACAATGAGTTGTGTTTTTTTGCATAACTTGCTATCCTAGTCTTCAAAACCTTTTCGAAAATTTTTGACAACGTAGATAATAGGAAGATTGGCCTGTAATTCGAACAAGTGTTTCAAGAACGTATGGAATTCATTTTATCAACAACAATTCAGAACCTAAAGAGCATCTTTGGGATGAACGCCTTCGTCCGGCCTTGTCAGAGACTCTTCAAGAGCTTCGATTCGTCCTTCAAGGAAAATTTTAGGCAATTTCTCAAGATCGCTTGAGGAAGGACCCCGCACCGCAATAGGGGGGAAATTGGCTTTCGGTGAATTTTCTCGAATTTTGGATATATCGTGGAACTCGTGATGCTGATCAGATGTCCCAATTATCAACTCTTTAAATTCAATAGTTTGTATTATACAGGGTGCTGATGTCTTTTTCAAAATTTTGAATGGCCATTGTGAAGTTTTCTTTTTGAATACCAAAATCAAATCGACTACGTTCTGTTCGTCCATGTGGCCGGTGAAAATCCACTATAGAGTTCAATGATATCTGCACGTACTCACGATACACAGAGTTGGTCCAAAAATAGCAAATGTTCCAATTATTTCCGAAATAGTGGGCGGTTGAAATCAATTCATTTTTTGACATTCCGTAGTTGCATTTTTTTAATCAGACTACATATTGTACACAAGATGTTCAAGTTTCCATGAAACCGCACCCGTCCTGATATTCATATCCATCGAATGATTGAAATCCCGTAAAACTTGGTGAGAAAGTTGGTAAGTCGTGATGACAATATTTTATGCAAATACCTGAATCATACAGGGTGGTTGAGAAAGTAGTAGTGGAGTTTTCTTGGAGTTGACGTACTCCAGAACAATTGAGAAACAAGACATAAATCCTGAGTACGTCAACTTCAAGAAAACTCCACTACTAATTTCTCAACCACCCTGTATTATTCAGGTATTTGCATAAAATATTGTCATCACGACTTACCAACTTTCTCACCAAGTTTTACAGGATTCCAATCATTCGATGGATATGGATATCAGGACGGGTGCGGTTTCATGGAAACTTGAACATCTTGTGTATAATATATAGTCTGATACAAGAAATGTAATTATCATGAATCGATGTTGATATTAGTATATAACGAAATGTCCAAAAATGAATTGATTTCAACCGCTCACTTTTTCGGAAATAATTGGAACATTTGAAATTTTTGAATCAACTCTGTGTATCGTGAGTACGTGCAGATATCATTGAACTCTATAGTGGATTTTCACCGGCCACATGGACGAACAGAACGTAGTCGATTTGATTTTGGTATTCAAAAAGGAAACTTCACAATGGCCATTCGAAATTTTGAAAAAGTCAACTTCAGCACCCTGTATAATACAAACTATTGAATTTAGAGCGTTGATAATTGGGACAACTGATCAGCATCACGAGTTCTACGATATATCTAAAATTCGAGAAAATACACCGAAAGCCAATTTCCCCCCTATTGCGGTGCGGGGTCCTTTGATCAACTCTATGCCAGGGCGGTTGAATGCTGTTATTCAAGTTCGAAGAGGCATACTCATTATTGACTACATCTAGGAGGGCTGCTTTTGGTTTGTTTTTATTAACTGAGGTCCCCCTTCGATGGTGAGTGCTGAAAAATCGGGGTGGAAATAAGTGATATCAATTTTTAGCTGTTTTTTCGAGATGTTTATGGATACGTTCATGTATGTTCTGCAATTTAAAAGCAATCATACTTTCTCAAAACACTTGTATCTTCTCTTCAAAAGAAGATAATGATGTGAATAAAAAACGATTGTGTTAAGAAGCGATAACACTTTAATCCAAAACATGATGGAGCTGAGTTTGATCACTCACTTTTGCCACAGGGCGTTAAGAAGTTAAACGTGAAATAGTTACTTTTGTTTTTCCCTGTATAATGATCAAGCCATCAGCTTTTTTGGGAACTAAAATTTTCACCAAAATTGGACGAGTAGTAAAACAGTTACATGGCAGGGCGATAAAAAAATCCAATACCTACCTCCTCTCCCTATCCTTCTCAGGTACGCACGATGTTCTGCTAACATTATAGGGATTTCCTTTCGTGCGCTCCAAGCGTTAAAAAAATGGACATTTTTTTTTGCTGGTGGGTTTTTTGCCGGTGAGTGTATTTACCTTTACCATTTCAACACCAAATTGAGACTTATAATTTTCAAACAGGCAATACAGTGTTTCAGAATTCGTTGAACTTAATTCGAAATCGGAATGAATACATTCAGATAAAAAATATAACAAGTCGAATTAAGAATAATAGATAATGACCATGGCAATCGCAAATAGTGAAATTTCAAGTGCAGTGGCATTTTGAAGCTAATCTGATTTTGTCCTCTCAGCTTCCAACTTGCATTTGGACTCAAAACTTGAAATTTGGTATGCTGTGATATTTCCAAAAAAAAAAAAAATTTGGCTTTTGACTTTTGGCACACCCTATATAGCTGAAGGACTCAAGATATTTCAGGTAGATTGGAAATTGTCGATTATACAGTATACAAAATTTCAATCCATTAATCCAACTGAAAGTTGGAAAACTGCCAATGTGAAAGACTAATATTTTAATTTATAAAAACGAGGAGAATAGTATATTATACCTAGGGTGAGAAGTGAGCTATTATATAGCAAGCCGAATGATATAATGTGCGAGCTATACAATTGCTTTCTTACCAGAGGTAGGTATATATAAATTTTTTTTCACTAATAACACTGAAAAATCAACATCTTTTATCAATTCAGATTTTCATTTCCATTGAAAAAGCAATGCCATTTACCGTGTATATTCAGCATTGTTCAGCATTTTTGGATGTATGACAAATTGATATTCATCATACAGGACGTGAAAAAACTCTGAATAGAGGAAACCTAATCAGGAGACTACTTCCCTGGCTATATGCCACGACGAACATTGAATTATATCTATTGAACACACACGATAAGAATTTGAACACAAAATCTTCTGAAGTATATGCATATACATATTTTCATCTGAAGAATGCATATTCTCAACTTCAGAAGATTTTTGTGTTCATTGACACTATTGACAGTTTGTTTTACGTAGGTAAAATTTCTTTATCAATTCATCATTATTTACCTACGTTTGAGCAGTGTTACTTCTCATTGGAGGAACTCCTCGAATAATGGTGATTTCTCAGTTTAGTGGTGGAAAAAAAATTATTATTCCACCTCTTCGATTAACCTACAAGTATGTTAATCTAGATTTGAAAGTATTCAGTCTCAATTCGAAGTTGCAAAGATTCGTTTGTTCACGAAATTGAGATTTATTGTAGTGAATATCGGATAAGAATGATCAATCATATACGATTAAGACACACTCTGCTAATTTTGACGAGCCATAGATGTGTTGTACAAAGCCTTTAGTTATATTACAAGACCACATGAACGACAGACCTTCGTTATTTTATAAAAGCTTCTCAGCGCATGCTCCCAAAGCAGGTAAGAACGATGGGCAAATATGTTTGAGTCATGGTGCCGTTGGAAGGTTACAGGGAGCAAATGTGCTAAAAATACCAACCTACTTTCGTCATACTATGAATGGTAATTTTTTTATTATTTTATTCGAGATAATATCAGAAACCACGTCATCCATTGCCAGACACGTTACCATAATGGCTACCCCTTGCCAGACAACCTTGAACCTTGATGAATAATAATTGTAACTTGACTTTCATTAAAGTGTAAAAAAAATGTATTTATAGTATACCTTGTGTTTGTGGAAAGTATTATACAGGTGAAACGAAGAGACCTCTCTCAGTAAGGATGAAAGAACACAAGAAAAGACATATCGATGAATCAAAGCTAACTGAACATATCCTTGCTGAAAATGGACAGCATATGGTAGAGTGGGATAATATTGAAATCATAGGAAAGGAAGATAAGAACCAAAAGAGAAAAATCAAGGAATCCGCTTGCATTCTTCTGAACGGAGACAATAGCATTGCTTCCTGTTCAGTTGATATAGATAGAACATGGTATTCACTACTGAAAACTGAACATGAAAATTGTAGATTCAAAATGAATTAATGAAAACATCCTGTAAATCATTTGTATACTAACATCATCACTCATATACAGTGTGTCCACCTTAAGGACTTACCACCCCTGTAAAATTGTTATTATCTGACCGATTTCAAAAACCTTTTTTTTGTTGGATAGGTATTTGAAATGTCAATCCAACAAGAGGTGATTTTACTCATGAACTGTAATTGTGGCCAACTGCGACCAACTTTATTGACCCATATTTGAGAAAGTACCATTAGGGATTTTTTTTCACAAAAAACAATGATGGATTCTGAATCACGATCACTTGAAAAACACCATTACTGATTTTTATCATCATAAAACACAGGGTGTCCGAAAAAACGAATTATGATTTTTTTCAATAGTATTGTGGTATTTTTGAGAAGAATTGATGACACATTATTATTGAGGATCACTCTGAACATATCTGTACCGATTTTCATTATTCAAAAATACTATGTGTATGAGAAAACAATTGAAAAGAAAAAGTAGGCAATATTTTTTCATTAACTCAAAAAAAATATTAATTTGATTTTTCGAACACCCTGTGTTTAATGATGATGAAAATCGGTACAAGTATGTTCCAAGTGATCCTGATTCATCTTTTTATTTTGAGTGAAGAATTCAGGATGAAAAATATTGCTTACCTATCCTTTTTGATTTTTTTCTCAGACACATTGTATATTCAAATGACGAAAATTGGTACAGGTATATTGGAAATAATCCTCAATGATAATTTGTGATTATTTCTTTCTAGAACAACCACAGAACTATACATTTTCTGATCACCTATTTGAAGAAAATGATGATTCGTTTTTTCGGACACCCTGTGTTTTATGATGATGAAAATCGGTACAGGTATATTTCAAGTGGTACTGATTCAGAATCCATCATCAAGTTTCGTGGGAAAAAATCCCTGATAGTACTTTTTGGAATATGGGTCATTGTAATTTGTCGCAGTTGGCCACGATAACAGTCCAAGAATTAGATCACTCTCTCAATGGACGGGCATTTCAAATACCTATCCAACAAAAAAAGGTTCTTTGAAATCGGTCGGATAATAACGATTTTACAGGGGTGGTAAGTCCTTAAGGTGGACACACTGTATATGCCAATATCAGTATGTCACTGAGGGGTGTCAAACTATAAGAAAATAATTTTCGGAGAAAAATATTTTGCATTTTTATATTGAGAACGTCCAAAGATTGGTGAATATTCTATATTTTCTCAATATATTTCTTCTCTTCGAACATTTTCCAAACAGTGTCGCTGATAAGCTATTGGATTTCTCTTTTTGGCTCCCTGATAGAAAAATTTGTTAAGGGCAGTGACATTTTGGGTCGAATCATGTGATTTGTCCTACTACACATATATTGAAATAATACTCATGTTTTTATTTCATAGAAACGAGAAGAGAAAATCCCAAATAATAAAGTAAAAAGAAATTTCTTGCTAAAAATCTTGCTAACAAATCCATTCGTCTATCAGGACCACCTGCGGTTCTGATTTATGCATGCACTAGTTTAGTTTTGCACTTGAAACAATTTCGATATCAATGGTTGCCAAGGTAACTAATATTCATGACATTCTTGTAAGAATCATACGTGATTGCATATTTTGTCAATCAAGAAACACTTACTATAAACCGGTAAAATAACTTAGAAATGAGTAAAATAGATAGGATCGAGTAAATTACAAAAAAGTTTATAAATTACTTTGAATTTCTTGAAGTTTGAAAAAGATTTGCTTGACCCCATCCATTGACAGCTATTTACAGAAATCAAATATTCCTATTCGTTTTCGAGATAATGGCGTGCGGAGTTTTAAGTGAAAAATCCTGTATGGTGTTCCATTTGAAAAAATCATTGCGTACGTCATGAATCAGACGTGGATCACCCTGTACATTGAATTTTCCCTCACAAATGTAAAAGAAAATTCGACATGTTTGAGTACATTTCTCTGGAATGGATAGTTTAGCAAAAAATGAATTTAAGTGAGGGATACTTAGCTGTGTGCACGTAGATATACCAAGATAGTACAAAATGTTGTATTTTGTACATGATTTATTCAAATTTTTCTCATAGCAGAGCGCTCTTGACTATACAGTCCTGATGCGTACCTGTAAGTAAATAATCAGCTTTTAGCTATTGAAAAAGACATCAGGGATTTTTTTTATTTTTTTTATGTTCTGGTTCCCACGAAAAGGGATATCCTGTAATGTTCAGATAACATCGTGAGAACCAAGGGAAATAAGGTAGGAATTGGTGTTCTTCTTGAATTTCTGGAGGTTATATGCCTCGGGAACACCTCCCTTGGCAAAGTGTTCCAGAGCCTCGCTGTTCGTTGAATAAACGAGGAAAGAGATGTTCTGCAGATCTCCAAAGTGACCACGAAAGGGTGCGAAGCCTCAACTCGATGGGTTAATCTCGCGGGGACTGCCAATGAAGGTTGGGAAGTCACATTACACACCTGTACTTCCCGCCTTCACTTCCAAAAATATGATGGTTGCAAATAAAATAATATCCTGCATCGAGATCATAGCTATAACCTCGACGCTTTGCGTCTCGGTTAACTAACTAATCTCCCACCTTGGTGTGTAATGTACTATTCCATTTTCCCCTGATACATGTTTGAATTCAGCTTTCCATGGGAATTCCAAAAATTGAATAATATATAGGGTGTTCCATTTGAAATAATTGACGCAGACATGATAATTCCAACGTATGAACGTGGCAAATTGAAATTGAAAGTCGACCTATTTCAAGAGATTCTTCAGAAATTGATAGTTTGACTGAAAATGATGTTGTTCAGTACTTTACGAAAACACTGTATGTCTGTCTGGCTTGGCATTAGCAACACCAGAATTGTCTAGCTTCTGAGGAAACATTTTCATTCAACCCAAGTAACATGTATGAAATTCAGCTTTTATACTTTAACGAAAGTTAAGTTACAATTCATCAAGGTTTAAGGGTGTCTGGCAAGGGGTAGCCACACCATGGTAACGTGTCTAGCAATGGATGACAAGGTTTCTAATATTATCCCGTATAAAATATGAAAAAATTACCCTTTATGGTATGACGAAAGTAAGTTGGTATTTTTAGCACCTATGTTCCCTGTAACCTCCTAAAGGCACCATGACCCAAACTTCATATTTGCCCATCGTACTTACCTGCGCTGAGAAACTTTTATACAATAACGAAGGTCTGGCGTTCATGGGATCTTGCTCTATTATGAAATAATTAATGTGTTGATTATTACCTACTTTTCAAACATGTCAGCAATCTTCTGTACATATCTCCAATACCTATATGATCTCCTATTCGTGATAGAAAATAACACGTCTCCCCACCTGACGGTAATAACTGAACGATCTCATCATTTTGTTAGTGGAACATTAACCCTCAACTACTAATCATACGTCTCAGAGACGGCATATCAGCATCCGATTTGTTGGATTACCACTGCTTTCCAATATCGGCCATTGTCCTACCACGTAATTTATGTCCAACTAGCACCTATGTATATGGTTCAGTTTTAGAAATATCTTGAGTGAAAGATAGATTCCCGTCTCGTAGACGTATAGTTAGTTATTACGTAACAATAAAATTTCAATTTCGCCTATAATACGTATGATTGCGTCTATATCCAGATATACAGGCATTGCAATTTTTTTTCAATTAGCATGTTTATGACTTAGTTCTGTGTCATATTTTATTACGACTCTAACTGTATTCAGAATGACAATAATATCATCGATAATTTTAGTTTTTCAATTTTATTTTAGTATTTCAATAGATCAATGTCGAAATTTTGAACATAAGGTACTCCTCTATTAAATTTTGATCGCCACTGAAATTTGTATTTCTATTTCATTTTCTCTTCGAAAAATATGTAGTGAACGTGTTTGAATAGCTCACAAATATGAAATAAAAATTTTTGGATATGGACATTTAAATAGTCCCGTCTGTGAGACGTATTGTTAGTGACAACTTTATATATTTGGAACGTTAGTAGTTGAGGGTTAAATCACTTGTGACATTTTGATTCTCTGTAGCGTAGACGTAGGGGTCATATTCGCAAGTAATGGTTGTTTTATCAATCTACCTACTTATACACGCACTTCTGCCATTAGATGGCCCTGAAGGCTGTATCGTCCTTCTTTTCAATCGTTATGAGTGGTTTGTTTTCATGGATGTGAACAATAAGCACAATCAGAGATTAAGTACAATCAAAAACCAAATGTAAATAGAGTTTACAGACCGCTTTGATAGCTCTCATAATCCCCGCTAGGTGGCGGATGCTTATTTTCTATCGCGAATCGTTTAAGGAATTTTTAAACTTGTCATTTTAAAAATGTATCGTTCCAATGTACTGAATGTTCTTAGTTCAATGCAGTAAGGAATTTTTTGTGATGAATCAACCGACTTTTTAATTGATGACTAAACTATGTGGAGCTAGGTCAAGTTTTAAAGGGCCACTATGAAATTATCGAATTATATGTATAGGGTGTGCCAAATTGTTTGATTGTGACAGTTTCTCCTATTTTCAGAACGGGTAGGGAAAAACTGACCTTGTGGTTTGGAGCTTGATTTTTGTGAAACATCGATTGGTGACAACCGCACTTTGATACCTGTAACCGTTTCCGAGATATAATCGAAATTTGACCTTTCACCGATTCCGAAAAATGGTATGACTTTTTTATTTTTGGATATTTTTCTAAACGGTAAAAACTCTCTATAGACGTAGATTGAGATACATCTGCCAAATTATTTCAAATAGAAATCATAGTTTGTTTTGACTTCAAGGAATCAATAAAAAATAGGCTCTCCAAAAATATATACCGGCTGTCAACGTATTCATTAGACAAGCCATAGTTCCCAGACTTCTGAAGGTATGATATTCAAACTTGGCAGGGGTGTTGATTCAAGAATTGTAACATTTTTCGAAATTTCATACTCTCCGATCACCTCCGGTTTCACCGGAAACGATCCTAACTTTTGATTTTCAAATGGGACACCCTGTGTTCTATTCGATAATCAGTTAGGGATCATCCTCCATTTCAAAATGACTAATTGATGTGTAATAACAGGTTCGTACCCACTATAACATACAACTTCTCGAACAGCGAAGAATTATCAGTGATTTATGTTACGGTTTCACTTTGATTTAATGTAAGTATATGTGCACAGACTAGAAGCAGAGTTATCTAAAATCCTTTATTCAATCGTTATACAGATCATTTAGGTATCATGCTTGATATTCCATCTTCATTCGAGTACTGCTTAGATCCAGCAGACCTGGAAAATAACGAGAAACCATTAATAAAAGGAATCATTTCCCCATTGTTACTTACCCATGCCATCAACTTCGATATCCTCGGTCCGATCTCTACTGATGTGGGCTTCCTCTGGTCCAAATCTGTGAAATACATATATATTGGTGAATTATCAACAACATTTGCAATATAATGATCTTACCTGGTAGAAAAATCAAGTAGTAGAAAAATAATAACATTGATCCATCATTAACCTTACTATATTAGTTGAAGGTTATTACTAGTCTGGACTCTGGGTCTTGTCATCTTCTTCTTCTGCTCCATCTGGAATACCTAGTTAGTCCTCAACCTGAAAATAAGATAACTGCTAACTCAACCTAATAACCTAAAACGGTATAACCTGACAAGTGGGTCATTTTGGCGGGATTCTGGGAAAGTCCCGCCAAGATAGTGATATTTGACAGGGCTTTTTCTGATAACCTATGAAGGTATTGAAACGTGCCCTCGCATTATTGCGGATTTGAATTGTATAATCAAAACTTACTAGGAAATATAAGTAGTCAAAGGACGGTCCACTGCCTACTACCTGCCAAGGGATAAAATTCCTAGTCAGAATTTGATTATCAGATATCATTTTCACAACTCGCTGTAGTTGATACATCTGGCCACCTGCGAACAAGGTATGGGTTGAATCAAGCATTTCTGCAGCTTATTTGATAAATTTCTACATAGTAGCATTATTACTTGCAGGGCCAACAAAAACGATTTCTAGTAGTCAATAAGTGTACTTACTGCTATAACCACAGAGGCTTATATTATTGCCTGCTTTGCTTTTGCTTTCTGCATGGTACCCTGGGTACACCAGCCTGCATATACCTCCTGCCTAGCATGTCAATTGTAGTTTTAATACAGAGGGTAGCCAACAAGGATTCGACCTGTGGATCAGAAGCTGACTTGAGCAGGCCAGACTGCTTATATCTAACACTTACCTGTCTTACTTGCTGTGGGACACTCCTGCTCCAAGCTGCCACTGTCACCTCTAAAAATCCTTCAAAGTGAGCTGTATCTAGTCCTTCTTTTAGTTGCACTAATTCAGGATATAATGCATTGACCTCACCCAGTATTAGCATAGTTTAAGTATAGTATATCTAGTGATCAACCTGTACACTTTTGGTATCGATACCAGAGGGAAAGCTGGGTAAGTTTCCACTGCAACTTGCAATCTGGATTGTGTTATTATGGTTTCATCTGTAATAGTCATCACTTGCTGCTCTTAAATCACTACTTAAAGTTCTCAGAATTAACCACCACTTACCACCATATGAAGTGAACCAACCTCAACCAACAATAAAGGAATATTGTACTTTTACACCCACCCCCTGAGTTTTATTATTCACATAAGTAAATACCCATTGTTTTTAGTGCCCTCTTTTCAGAGACTAAGCAAACAACGTTATATTTACTCATCATTTACAAAATATTAAGAAACTGTTATGACAGTTTATTCAAATTACCTATTATGTTTATTCCAATGTATATTTTGTAAACGTTTTTGAATAAACTTATATTATTATTATTATTACTCACCGAAATTAGTGACAATCATTAGCGTGCTCCAATTATAAAACAAATTTAGGAAAAAATTTACCAGAATGTGTGATTTATTCAACAAATATTGCAATGATGTGAATCTTTTCCCATATTCCTTTGAAAGAATTACCTAAAACATTTTTATTTCCTAATATCACGATAATAAGTGATTAGAAATCATAAATGAGAATGCTCACTATTTTTCCCGTATTGCATATATTTCATTTTCATACCTCCTATGTAATTAGGTGTATTTTTGTATTTGTATAGACACGAATGTTATTAGCTCAGTAACTGATTGAATTAGTGGATGCTTGTATGGGTAACAGCCTGTTATTATTCCAAATTTCGAATAAATAAATAAATCATAACGAAATCAACGATATTGGGATTAACAGGGTTATTTTAAACGATTACTCAATGGGTGTGACGACGCAATATCCAAACTTTTTTCTCATTCACACTCATTGAGAATATAAAAAGTTTAAACGATTATGGAATAGAATAAAGGGTATCATAATTGAAAAGCAAAAGTTGGGGTCCTTTCCGAAAGTGATGTGAGAGAATTAGAAACTCTGGAAGCCATGGCTTGTCTGAAAATTTCGTTGATACCCGGTATGTCATATTTTCTTTGAAAATCATATTTCAATTCAGCCATTGAAAGCTATAGACTTTTTCTGTTTAATCAATAGGGAATAATATGAATATAAATAATATTGAGTTATAAAATACAAGAAATTCAATGAGAAAGTAGCAGAGTAATAGTTATATCTTTTTTTTCACGGAATATTCAATTAAATAGGTGACAATGGCAGATTTAACCAAGGGACCTTGACTTGGCGAATAAATCCTATATTCGTTTGCTGAAACATGAGTTATTGCATTGAACTTAAAACTCTGTTTGTATCTTCATATTTAATGTGATCGTAGGTGTTTTGCCTTGAATGTTTATACCTATTCTTGTTACCTACCTATCGTTAAGTAAGTACCAAAGTATCTATACCTATTGTGAAACTGTGAATACCTAGTTGAATATTTTTATAGGTATTTGTTTTATTTTTATACAATGTCTTTTATGAACTCCTAAATCAGATTTTACATTTATGTTTGCAATTGTTATATAAAAGCACACTTTATCAATGGACAGTGTATCTATATCTTGTTGTTGAATGTCGAAGAATTAGTTGTGAATCAATAAATGTTTTTATATGATATTGTATATGAGTTTTTCCTAATGATCACAACATCTAAATAATGTACACTAATCTTAACTCAACACTAAGCACCTCTCTCTCTCTCTCATGTCCTGAACGTATGCCTCAGTTTGTTAACAACATCTCGTTCGAGATATCGATTCAGGTATAACTCGAATGTCCTGTCTTTATTCAGCATTTTGTAGATCCGTTCACCATACTTCCTGGAACAAAAAAAATTTCAGTTCCATCGTTATACTCTTCAACAAGTTCACATTGGTATGTCAATAATTTTTTACGCTATGAGAAGAAAATCCCCTTGTTAAAATTGATGTAATTTGCAATATAGTTGAGTGTTGAGTTGTTTGGAAATTGTCGTACGCGAGTATTATCAAATATTCCAAATATTCTTAGTCATCCCATGGAAGAATGGCATGGCAATGTATCATTGCATTTTACGAGTACCTACCTAATACAGGCAAGATCTAACCATGTGGTGTGGTATTGGCAAGGTGATCGACCGTTGGGGGCACTGCTTCAAAATAAGATGGCGGCAAAAAGTGTGTTGTTTGTTTACATAATTTGTTGAGATTTGCATACATTTTATTCTAGCTAGGTATTTCATCGTGTCATTTGTGTTTCATTGTTGAAATTTTCAGTGAAATCAATTATATATATTTGGATTATACCGTGTCATTGTGGTGAGAGGAAAATAACTGGTATTGACTGAATCGTGGACAGAAACATTAGTCCGAGCTTTCTTCAAACCAGTCCATTTCTATGGGACGGTGTAATGGGATATCAAAAATCACAAGCATACCCACTATCATCAGAAGCTGATGTATTCACAATCATACCTATATACTCGATAACTCCACTCTTCAAGCAGAAGGATCCAACAGTCCACAAATGCTAATACCATCCCTAAGCAATGTGTTGACCTATTCGATTCCTTTGTGCAAAATATTAAAGCCATCAGAATCATGTGCATTTGATCCATACAATCGAAACCAGCATCAGCAACCAGCTCTAATTCAAGGAATAATTCAACACCAATGGCACCCTGACGTTATTGTGGATTATACAGGGTGTTAACAAATAAGTCTCACAACGGAAAACTGTAGATTCCTCATAATAAAAGAAACATTTCTTTCCTCTTCACAATGTTTCTCCCGACTTCCGTTTTCAAGATACAGGGCGTCAAAAAATCAAAAATGTTCAGTTCAATTAAACACACTTCACAACACTTAATAAACTTAACAATTTGAAAACCAGCATCGAGAACAGCATACTCAAGAACCTGACATTTGATTGAACATATTATTAGACAGTTCTGAGGTATATATTTCCAATGGATTTTCAGACGGTTTTTGGAGATACCATCAGGATTTTGTATGTTCTTATTCATAAAGAGCCATTGTTCACTTTAGAGCATTGAGACAAGAGGACGTTTTTGTGTGAAAGATATTGGCGCTTCAGAATCTACTTTGAAAATTACAATTTCTCCAGTGTCATTTATGTTTGGGAGGTTAAATCCTTACGAGGCGTTGAATTCTCCTCCACCGACACGTCCAAAGAAATTGATCAAGAGCACTAAAAGTAGTCATTATTGATGATGAAGTGTGTACGAAGGCTTAATTCCGTAGCTCAGGCGGTTCCTGAGATAGTAGCTAGAAACAGATTTTTTTGTATTTTTTTGACGCCCTGTATCTTGATAACGGAAGTCCGGAGACAAATTTCGAAAGGGAAAAGAATGTTCATTTTTTCATGAGCAATCTACAGTTTTCCGTTGTGAAACTTATTTGTTAACTATACAGGGTTAGTAGATACAACTATCAATGGCCTATCTTCAGCAATATTACTTCCAGGCTATGAGGATTGTGTACAGCACCAGTCATCACAGGCATATTGCAAACCTGCAACTCCCGTACCTCATATATTATGGTGCTCAACTGCAATAACAGCAAATTGTCATGATCCTATGCTCTATGTGTGTGAATTTTATCCATATCACACACTTTTTATAATGTGAATATTCCTAATATACTTATAGTTGAGATAGGTGGAATCCTAGACTGACTTTTCATCTTGGAATTCATTTATATCTTGTAAAAATAAGTTTTTTTACCATATCTATCTGTGTAGTTCATTAGGTTCAGTATATTTTGGAACTGAACTAATAATAATTTTCCAATTTGAATGTAGACATTGACCAAACATCTGTATCAATGTAAGTAAGTACTGTGTATTATATTGAATAAATATCCCTGAACCTGACCATATTGTGAACAATCCTGCGCCTGACGCAGAGAAATTCATATTTTACGGTTCATCCCCATACGTGACAATATTATTTTTATTTTATTGTTTATTGTTTTGAAAAAATAGCTTCCATTCAGAAATAAAATTCTGGTATGAGTAAGTTGATGACAAACAGCTTCGATGACGCGTCATGAGCCGAACCGAAAGTCATCGTTATCTGAGTTCTGGCTTCCGCATAATAAGTAGGACCCCATACTTCGACGCTGCCAGATGTGTAACTAGTAATTGAGTATCTTATAAGATTCAATATGACCAATGGACAACAGTATTCACATTCACATAAGGCAATAGTTCGACCTGGTCCCTAACAATCACTTATATTAGGCGAGTTCGGCTTGCACATCGGAGTTGGGAGTGGGGCGAGTTTGGAACGAGAGTGAATCTTCGTCACGTGATATATGGAGTGAATCCCAGAGCGCAGGGTTGTTCTGTACCCCGAGTTCCTGAATTACCGCACTCTGACATGACTCTGACATATGTCTGCCTCAACTCAACCTGCTGAAGTGCTGAAATCTTAAATACTAAAATGAATATTAATAATATTGTTATTCCTGTCGTCTATTTCGCCAGACAACTACTTCACGAGGACGATGATGATGATGATAGAAACATCCTCGAGAAAATCGATAACTTTGCTGAGATAACGGTGCCAGCTATGATGGATCACCAGTTTCAAATGCACTTTCGAATGCAACCTGAAACTTTCGAAGATCTGGTTGGGAAATGTATCCATGCAGCAATGTTGAATGATATAAACTTAACAAATTATATTGGATTTCCAAAGACCTCTGTTGAGAAATCTCTGATGGTTACAGTGTGGTATATTGGAAATATGGAGAGTATGAGGTAGGTATATTCTGAGGTAGATGTATTTGCAACAAAATCTATTGAGAAGATACCATGGTGAAGTCTTTACAAGGTCACTTGAGAATAATTTAGTAAAAAACATCGCCGGCGACATGCGGTCCGTTTGAACTCTCAGAGGGACCGGCAAGCGCGGCGGAATTCTTTTGATCAAGCTGTGAAGAGTGACTTTATAAAGACTATACTGATTTTCATGTTAAATGAATATTATTTCATTTTATAGATCTGTAGCTGACAGATTTGGTATCAGTAAGTCTACTTGCTGGCATTTAATATATAGAACATGCAATTTACTGATTAAAGTGAATGAACACTACTCAATTATTTGTTGGCCAAGTAGGCTGAGACAACTTGAGATATCTGCAAACCTGAACAGATTTTCAGGTACATATAATCAGGTCTGTGAAATTGCACTATAAATATGAATATTTTTAGGTGTTATTGGTTGCATTGATGGTTCCCACATCAAAATAATTGCTCCCAAAGGGGACAGAAATTCTTATATAAATAGAAAAGGCTTCCATTCTCTACTACTTCAAGGAGTCTGTGATCATAAAATGTTGTTCACCAATGTTTATGCAGGAGAAGTGGGGTCCTTACATGATTATACATTATATAAGAGGTCAGACTTTTATGCCTCAATCCAAAACCAAACTATTCAATTTTTCAATGATGCTCACATGATAGGTGACTTGGCATACAAATTGAGTTTGAATTTGATTGTAGGATATAAAGATAATGGGCATTTAACACTACGGCAAAGGAACTTTAATGTCACTTTGAATAAAATGAGGGCAAAAATTGAAAATGCATTTGCTTTATTAAAAGGCCGATTTCGTAGATTAAAATTTTTGGAAACTATTAGGCTAGACTTAGCATCTTTACTGATTGTTACATCTTGTATATTTCACAACATATGTATTTTACGAGGTGATCAAGCCCACAATATAGTCAATATTCAAGAAGAAATACTGATAGAAAGAGAAAATAATCCAAATATTGACTTGAATGATAATTATATTTTGGATGATGCCATTGTAAAAAGGAATAATATTGCAAATGATCTCCCAATAATAATTAGACAATAAACATATTATGAACTTATAGGAACACCTAGTGTTTTATTATTAACTTGGTATAGGTAGTTACGGGAATATCTAAACCAATTTTATTGAATCAATCAGAAATATATAAGTCACATACTTGATTTCAGTATTTCATGAATAACTCATCAAAAACATTAATTACTTATATGGAATTACAAAACTAAGAAGTAAATAAGTAACACATCACTTTTTTTTTAATTATTGTGTCTTTTATAACTACCTACCAGGGCCAGATATTAATAACGAGAACAATTTGACGAGTCTAACAAAAATGTTACAATTTTTCTACCATTTTCTCAAAAAGGTTATTGAGTTTATCCAATCGCTCCATTTTTTCTTTGTGCCTACGTTCAGCATCATTAGATTTTAATTTTCTTTTTTAGCGAATGAACTGTCACTTCTTCCTTCTTCAAGATCATCTTTTTTTTCATCTGTTCTGCCCCCTGAATTTGATTTCTCAGGATGATCTGTAAATAATAATTGATAAACAGAATATAACTACTTAACCGAAATAAATATTGGTAAACAACAACTGATATAGTCTTTTCAGAGTCAGTTGAGAGAAATTGATCAAGTGATCCGCCGCGCCTGCCGGTCCATTTGAAAATTTCAAACGGCGCGGCGATGTCTATTGCTGAATTTGTGAAGTGATACTTTGCAAAGACTATACCAATAGCATCCAATAGTATCAAAACAGAAACAATTATACTAAATCTCCCTCTGAATATATTGAGAATTTATTAGAAATAAAATATATATAATATATAGAGACAATATAAGATAATTTTTTGCTCACCTTTATTAATCTTCAAGCCTGACATACTACTGCATGTTGCTATTGGAATGATTTCAGGTTTATTGAACATTATTCTGTTCATGGCATCGAAGAATTCCCACCAACGCTTTTTCTGCCCTGAGGTATTGTTGTGGTTCAAAACGTTTTTGTAAGTTCTCTTAAGTGAATTCCATTTAGTTTCAAACTGTTTTGCATCTATTTTATTATGCAAATGACAACAATCTTTCGCAACTTTTTGCCATACCTGTTTTCTCATGCCCACTGAAAATTCTTTGTCATATTTTTGCATGACGTCAATAAAGAATAAAATATTTTCTTTGCTCCATATTTTACTATCCATCGTATTATTGTTGCCGGCTTGTTCATAACACATTGCAATGTCTCCATCAATATCATCACATTCTGATGAATCTATAGACCAATCTATTTGAAATTCTCTTACTAATTCTTCGTTCATCCTAACAAATAGGCATTCTTGAGCTAGAACAATTTTGAGATTATTTCAATAATTATGAGACAGCATCGCCAAGGAAAGTTTTAGGTACTCACTCAATTTATTTTGAACTAATATTTCATTTTTTCTTGTTATGAGGTCGCCAGTTTCGTTTTTAATAGTATTATGCGTTCTTCTTGAAATAATGTTGTTGGACGCCATTTCAAACGTCAGCGCGAAAAGATCGCATAAATGTCACAACCTATCAATTTTTGGCATAACTCCGAATGCGCACGAACCGTTCGAGGTGGGACTTTGGAGTCGAATATATTGACTCTGATTCACGGAACCCGAACGCTAAAATTAGCACTCCTAGGAGTTCCTAAACAATACCCGAACGCAAAAGTAGCGAATATAGTGAATAGAGTCAATAGAGTGAGCAAGCCGAACTCGCCTATTGAATACTTACATACTTGCGAGATGCTTCAGAACTAATACAAATATCCTGGTATTCCTAATAATCGAGATTATATTTGAACCCAAATTATTTTGTGTGGCCCTGGCAACAGCGTAATGCCTAGACCCCAGAAATACAAGAAGAGAAGAAGAAGACGAACTACATTGTCAACCTAACTTCCTACCGTCAATATCGTCTGTTACCTCCATCTTCAAATCCTTGTTTGCGAGTATTCAAAGATAAATATTTGGGGATCTTGTTCCAAAAATAGTTTCAACAAAATTTCTGTTCTATATAAAAAGGCATTGAAAGTATTGTATCGTCTTCCATATGACACTCCAACAAATCAACTGTATAAGGAAACAAACACATTTTCTTTGGAAGAGCACTTTTTAATCAATACTCTCAAAATTTCCTATTATATCATCAACAAAAAGCTTAAATCAAATTTTATATTAATCAGGAATTCTGAAATTCATGATCATCACACTAGACAATATAACTTGTTTCATCTTGAAGCTGCAAATTCTAAACTTGGGCAAAAAAAGTTTACACATGAGGCGATTTCGAAATTCAATAAATTACCAGATGATATCAAAAACAGCCCAAATATTATGCAATTCAAAAATAAAGTTAAGAAATATATTTATATGCAAAGGAATGATCAAAGCTGAAAGACCATGAATTTTCTTTTTTCTTTTTTTTTTTTTTCACTGTTTTTATTTTTCCCCTTCTCGTTCACTATAATATGACTGTATCTTAATGATATGTAAGTTTTGTTCACTATTTGTAATTTCAATTATACAACAGTCGATAATACTTCATGAATGATCTTATACCAGGAATTACTGTCTGATCATTCATGTCATTCCTACTAGAAAATTAATTATACTTTATATATTATTTGTATGAAATGTATCAATGAAGAAAAGAATGTAATGCAATAACTGAAATAAATAAATTGTGTAATTGTAATTGTAATTGTAATAATTGTAATCCTCAGATTATCTGATTCTTCAGTTATGTGTTGTCTCTGTTATTTGCAGTAAGTATAATCAGTTTGAAGAATTAATTTCTTATTTTGATAAAAATGACAATGGTTCTGGTACAGTAAGTCGAATCTTATATGGTTGCATTGGATTGTTAACGGGTGATTACGTCACGCGTTTTCCCGCGTTTTTCATAATAATAATAATAATAATAATATAAGTTTATTCAAAAACGTTTACAAAATATACATTGGAATAAACATATAGGTAATTTGAATAAACTGGGAAAAACCTCACGAAGTTAACCTTGTAGTAAGGATAAAAAATAAATAAATGTACATAGGTCAATAAATATTTAACAATATCAAATTATCACAAGGGAAATTGTCTCATTAAGAAATGAGACAAGTATTTAATTCATTAAATATAGTGTACATGAGTGTACTGAGCATTTCATTCAATACGCATAATTATTTATATTCATACATACTTATTTACAATTATTATTAAAATTTATCTAATGATATTATTAAATGTTAATTAAAGAAATAAAATAATTTTTAGGGGAGTTCAATATCCAGTTTTTTATTTTTATTGTATAGGATTGTAGTGATTTTGTTTTTATAATATCGTTTGGAATTTTATTATATAGGTAAGGAATTAAAAATTTAAAATTTCTACGTCCAAATGACTTGTTTGTTTTATATTTCAATGTTATGTTATTTTTATTTCTTATGTCATAGATATGTTTTTTGAACTGAATGTCCTTTTTATTTTTGAAAATATGAATCAGTAAATTGTAAATATAGAGTTGATTTATATCCATTTTCTTAGAATTTCAAAAAAGAACTGAAAAAATACCTATGTCTTTGATTCTCTTTATATCATCCTGAATCAATTCAAGAAATTATATTCAACAGTCTCTAGAAGAAACAACATTATATATATTATGTATATGATTCAAAAATGATTATATCTGATTATCTAATTTTTGTTTTTTAGTTGCTCTTTCATAATTTTCCCTGCTATAAACATATATGTTTCTTGGGAATAATAAAGATGATTAATTAATCAGGTAATTTATTGAATTTTGAGATAGCTCCGTGAGTGAAATTTGTTGACCAAGTGTAGGGTAGAATTAGCAGTATCAAGATGAAACAAGTCATATTGTCTAGTATGATGTTCATGGATTCGAGAATTCCTTACCAATATGCAGTTAGATCTGAGATGTTTGTTGATAATATCAAAAGGAATTTTGAGAGTATTTATCAGATAGTGCTCTTCCAAAGAAAATGTATTTTTTTGTTTCTTCATTAAGTTGATTTGATGGGGTGTCATATTTCAATAATTATTTAAAAAATGTATTGAGCTATGAAATATCAACAGGTGTACCACAGGGAACAGTACTGGGTCCAATTCTTTTCCTAGTATATTTAAACTCCATTGCAAAATTAAAAGAGTTTCAAGGACATCTTGTTTCATACGCTGACGATACTGCAATTTTGTTTACTGATAAAAACTGGGATAATTTGTATAATAAAGCTGAAGAAGGACTTCCAAAAATCTCACAATGGCTCGAATATAGCAAGTTGTCACTAAATACGTCTAAAAGTAAATTTTTAACATTCACCACATATGCCGACACACAGCCAAACAAAAACAATATTATGCTCCATAACAAAACATGTTCTCGACCAAACTGCAACTGTCCATCTATTCAAAAAATCGAAAAAATTATATATCTTGGCGTAATTGTCGACCAACACCTGAAATGGAACGATCACGCGGTATATGTAAAAAACAAAGCAAGGCAATTGATTCGAAAATTCTACATACTTAGATGCATACTAGACAAGCGAAGCCTGAAACTTATATAGAAATCTTTAATTGAACCGCTATTTACATACTGTATAGTAATATGGGGAGGAACTTATAACAGTGCTTTACAAATTTTGAAAACTACTCAATACTGTATACTGAAAATAGCCTTCAAAAAAGACAAATATTTCTCCACGGATAAGCTTTACGAAGAACTTGACACCTTCGATATTGACAAACTACATATGTATCAATGCTTGTTATACAGGGTGTTTCATTGGGAAAGGTAAATAATTCAACTGTGGATAGGGGTCACTGGGGTGATTTCAAAAAACCCATGGTTGATGGGTCTTCGACTTCTTATAACCGAGATACAGGATGTTTCATCAATTTTGTCCATATCTTCATTGTCTCATAACTTTCCAACCAACCTGTATATATTTTTAAAAATTGGTACACTTGCTCAATCTATCCTGTGAAATTGATTGAGGCAACAACAAAAGATAGAATCCAGGTCCGGCTTCACTTAAAATTCACAAATTCTTTCTACCAGAAAACAACACCCTATACATTCGAATTTCTCTTTTTTTTTGCCATATCTGGAAAGAACATCAAAATTTCTATTCAACGATGTGCTTTTTATTCGTGCACAGACGATTTTAACTATTCATATTATGTGCTCAAAATATTATTTTTGCTCATTTTGGGGTACAAAATTGGAATCAGACGAGATTTATTAATTTTATTACTTCCTATTCAGTATACGTCAGTATTACATTTAGAAGGAGCATTTCATATCGTTCTTTGTTCCAGACTTAGTTGCAGGTCCGTCATCAAAACTATACAGGGCTCTTCACGATAAGCGTTAACCGTTAATTAGATGTTTCTGGCAAACCAGGCAACGGATAAATCTGAAATTTCGATGGTATGTATAAATTAACATAATCTACACTACTGAAATATTTGAAACGATCCGGCCTTGCCGCTTCCACTAGAAAGTAGCAGCAACTTCGATTCTTCAAATGGGACACCCTGTATTTCATTACATTCTTGGATTCTTGCTGAACAGCAGAATTCATCGATTCAAAACATTCAAGGTCTAGCGGGACTGATAACTGAGATATAGGATGTGGAAAATCCGAGGGAAAATCGAGATGTTTCAACTTAAGAAATGTTTTGTGGTGAAACTATTTATTATTGCATGGTCAAAACGGCTTCAATGTCCCTATCTCAACTTTCCATTCGATATTCAATTGAAACAGATACAGGGTGGTGCAGAAATCTGAATTATGAACCATTCTGTATTTGTTTCGATTAAATGTCAATAGATACAAAGTTAAGATAGGGACATAAAAGCCGTTTTGATCAATAATAAATATTTTCGCAAAATAATTCTTAAGTTGAAACATCTCGATTTTTCTCACTCTAAATATCTCAGTTATTAGTCCCACTAGACCCCGAACTTTGTGAATCGATTAAATCAGCTCTTCAGGAAGCATCCAGGGTGTCCCATTTGAAAAATCAAAGTTACTGCTACTTTCGAGTAGAAGCGGCAACGCCGGATTGTTTCAAATATTTCAGAAGTGTAGATCATGTTAATTTATACATACCTTCGAATTTTTAGATTTATCCGTTGCCTGGTTTGCCAGAAACATCTAATTAACGCTTATCGTCAAAAGCCCTGTATAGTTTTGATGACGGACCTGCAACTAAGTCTGGAGCAAAGAACGATATGAAATACTCCTTCTAATTGTAATACTCACGTATACTGAATAGGAAGTAATAAAATTAATAAATTTCGTCTGATTCCTATTTTGTACCCCAAAATGAGCAAAAATAATATTTTGAGCACATAATATGAATAGTTAAAATCGTCTGTGCACGAATAAAAAGCACATCGTTGAATAGAAATTTTGATGTTCTTTCCAGATATGGCAAAAAAATGAGAAATTCGAATGTATAGGGTGTTGTTTTCTGGCAGAAAGAATTTGTGAATTTTAAGTGAAGCCGGACCTGGATTTTATCTTTTGTTGTTGCCTCAATCAATTCCACAGGATAGATTGAGCAAGTGTAGCAATTTTTAAAAATATATACAGGTTGGTTGGAAAGTTATGAGACAATGAAGATATGGACAAAATTGATGAAACATCCTGTATCTCGGTTATAAGAAGTCGAAGACCCATCAACCATGGGTTTTTTGAAATCACCCCAGTGACCCCTATCCACAGTTGAATTATTTACCTTTCCCAATGAAACACCTGTATATGCATAAAATAACAAAACCAATTATGAATCACAAGAAAACTATTCGAACCCGATCTATCACGAACCAATCACTTGATGTACCCCTATTTAGGAAAAGTCACTCCCAACGCTGCCTCTCTTATAAGGACCAAAATTATATAACAAATTGCCACTTCAAATAAAAAATATATAAAAACTCAAATCCTTCAAATACGAAATCAAAAAAATGATCAATGAAAATAGAATCTACTTATAAAAAAAAATCCTTTTTTACTCTTTTATCATTTATTCGCCATTCATTATTGTTGTTGTTGTTCTTTATTACCCCAAGAAACATATTTGTTTATAATAGGGATACATAAACATATGATATATATATATATATATATATATATATATATATATATATATATATATATATATATAAAACAATAAAAAAAACTAATTAACAAGTTATGGTAATATAACATAATAATTAAAATAAAACCATTCCAAGTATTCAAATGAGAATAAATTGCTCCGTTTATTGTGTCATTAGTATATATTTTTTCATATTGACTTTGAATCTTGTTTCATCATCAATATGTTTCAAATCATATGGTAATGAATTATATAAAATGATTCCGTTGTAGAATACTGATTGTTTGCCAATGATGGAGTTATATGGGTTTGCTATTAATGAATTCAACTGTCTCGTTGCATGAGTATGAATTGTATTTACTTCAGTAAAGTTCAAGTTGGATATTTTTATTTTTTTTCTCACAAAATGGATGAAAGAACAAATTTTCATTTTATATAAAGATGATAAATTCAACAGATTTTTTGGTTTTTAAAGATTAATAGTTGGTTCCAGGTAATGTAAATTGTAAATGCACTTTATTGTTTCATTTTGTAATTTCATTAATGGTTTAATGTGATATACTTGTGCTTCCCCAAATTGATATTAAATATTGTAATTTTGAGTAAATCAGACAGAAATATATATTCTTCAAATATCTAAGAGGAATGAAATTTCGAATTTTGTATAAAATGCCAGTAATTGGATTGAGATTTTTTCTCAGGTGATCTATATGTTTAGTCCACGATAATTGTTCATCAATATAAAGACCTAAGAATTTTGTAATATCTAAATATTTTATGGCTTTCTGGTTGAAAAATATTGTTGTTTTCGACATATCAGTTTTCTTTTTCTATCGAATGTCAATATGCCCTGTCAGTTTGCATTTCTCCTGAGAATCTTATCAAGTTCTGACACTGGAAACGAAAACAAAAAACAAAATAGCAAATAACATTACTTTTCCTCGTACAGAAATAGACACTACAAGCATTCATGCTTAGGTAATTTCTGTACAGGATTACGTAATCTGTAATAGTGATATATTTTGTAACAACGACTATCATGGAATGAATAAAGTTTGATTTGAAGTTTGATTTGATGAAGAAAAAACAGTTCACGACAGTGGACTACTTAGGATAAGTACTTCGAAATAATGAAATAACATTTCTCACTGAAACAGGGAATCCGTGCTACTTGCGTACGTCCGGCTTGCGTACAAGGGGCGTAACTGTCCAAGATGCGTACAACAAGAGATCGGTTAAAATCGTTTATTTTTTCAAGGGAGCGCTGTTGCCAAACTCAAAATTTAAATAACAAGTACTGTTGGTAAATTTAATACTTTTCATATAAAATATTGATAATAAAATTATAGTATGAACAATAATATATATATGTGTATATTTTACCTAACACTGGTAGGTGGTAGAAAATAAGCTGGTGTTTATAAAAGCTTTCTTCTTACCAAAATAGCGTCCACTGTCGTCAAAATATGTTTAAATAAGATTAAGAAAATATTAGAGTGCCTTCTTTAGTTATTTTAATCACTTTAGATTTCTCTGAAATTACACTAACAACAATTTAATGATTATCTCCTTCGACTGTTGTGACATTACATTATGGTTAAATTATTTTGCTATGTGGTATTAAAGGCTTTATTTCTTTATCCCGATGGAATCAGGATTAAAAAACCCAAGATTCAAAACCATATGTTTAAGATGTACTTTTCCCACCTTCATAGAAAATTAAAAATCCCTTCTGCATATAAAAGGAAGCTATCTCAAAAAAAAAAATTTAGTACCAGTTAAGTTTTCTGAAACTGCACTTCGCAAAAATGGAATCGCTGCAAATTACGAATACGACGAAGGGTAAACCTTCGGCAATTTTCAAAGGATTTCAGTATAGAAAGCATAGAGTGAACAAGGATGAAGTCGTTAGTTGGTTGTGCGTGAAACAAAAATCCGAAAGATGCAATGGAAATTTGAAAACCAAGAACGGGGTAGTTTTGTCTACAACTGACCATTGCTGCAAAACAAATCCAGTGGACCTCGAGGTGAAATTGAAGATAAATAACGCCAAGAAAAGAGCCAGAGAAAGTGAAGAACCAATATCGAAAATCTACAAGGAAGAAGTCGAACCACTTTTAAGCCAAGGATTGGATTTTGTTGTCAAAGTTCCAGTGTTTTCATCGGTGAAGTCGTCACTATACAGCGCAAGATGTAAGGAACAGGGAAAATCTTCAGAACCAGAAACAGCAGCAGAAATTCAGTTACCGGAAGATATTTTCACCATTCCAAACGGAACTTTTCTATTGGCGGATGATGGGGCCGAAGAGAGGATGATAGTTTTATCCACTACTTTTGGGAGACAGCTGCTGTCATCAAAACGAAGTTTTTTTATGGATGGCACATTCAAATCCTGCAGCAGGCAGTTCAATCAACTGTACACTGTGCACGCAGATATAGAGAGTACCTTAGAAGAAACGAATATTCTCCCAGTAGCGTTTGCTCTTCTGCCAAACCGACGAAGACAAACTTACGAAAGGCTGTTCACTCTCCTCAGCGAAAAAACAGGATGGAATCCGGAAGACATAAAAATTGATTTCGAGCAAGCAGTAATAGCTGCATCCAAGTCTGTCTTTCCAACGGTACGTGTGAGTGGTTGTAATTTCCATTTTAACCAGAGCATTTGGAGAAAAGTGCAAGACTTGGGATTGGCAATGGACTACAACAATAACGAAGAAATAAGGATGTCTGTGCGGATGTGTGCAGCTTTAGCTTACCTTCTACCGGAAGAAGTAGAGAATGGTTGGCTCGCTATACAAGAAGACGTTCCATCTACGGAAAAGCTGCAAAACTTCTTTGATTACTTCGTCCAACAATGGCTGCAAAATCCAAATTTACATATTACAATGTGGAACTGCTTCGATTCACGCCACCGGACGAACAACTCAGTTGAAGGATGGAACCACAAACTCAACTCCATGATACATCCACATCCACTGACGTGCAAGCTGATTAAAAAGTTGAAGGAGGAAGCCCTTCATAGCGATTTTATTGCCCAAAGAGTAGAATTGAACTTAGAAGGAAAACGAAGAAAAACGAAGTATGTTGAGTTAGACAAAAGAATTAAAAGGATTCTGGATGGATTCGCGGAGAGCAAAGATTTAAAACATTGCTTACGATCGCTCGCTTATATTGCAAAAATAGAGTAATATATTAAAATTAATTTTTGAAATAAACTTTGACGACACTAGTTTGGTGAAACATCTTTTAAACACGCCAGCTAGTTTGCTGCCAGTCCTAAGCCTGGATTAAGTGTGAAGGGAAGACATTTCACAGATATACATACATAGTATGTATTAAAGTTTATACTATAATTTTATTATCAATATTTTATATGAAAAGTATTAAATTTACCAACAGCACTTGATATTAAAATTTTGAGTTTGGCAACAGCGCTCCCTTGAAAAAATAAACGATTTTAACCGATCTCTTGTTGTACGCATCTTGGACAGTTACGCCCCTTGTACGCAAGCCGGACGTACGCAAGTAGGAAGACACCGAAACAGGCCCATTGATTTCCCTACCTGACGTCCCCGTATCTGTCCTCCATGAACTTGACCATGTTGTGGACCACCCTGCGCCTGGTGTACTCGTTGCTCTGCGGGTGCAGCACGTTGGGCGGCCCGTGCAGGACCAAAGCGCAGACGAGCAGCCGGGCGGCCGCCGTGCGCACCAAAGGGTTCTTGTGATCGGGTGCCTTGGACGTCACCGCCCGCACCTTAGAGAAGAGAATGGTTGAATGTGAGAGTGCAATACTTTGTCAGTAGATTTCACGATCAGGATTGAGAAGAATATTTAAATTAACAGTTATTTATTATACAAGGGAAATATAATATACCCACCACACTCTAGATAGAGTTTGGATTTATCTCTAACTTCAATACTGAACGTGTTGTGCTGGAACTAATAGATAAAACTGTGAAAGCTCTGGATGAGTCTGAAAAATGTTTGACAATATTTCTCGACCTTGCGAAAGCGTTCGATACTGTATCACATTGAAAGCTTTCATATAAATTAGACACATATGGCATAAGAGGACCAAGTTTAATCCTATTGCAAAACTATCTATCACATAGGATGCAAAAAATAATAATCGACAATCAGCTCAGCGGGTCGATGAAAGTTACAGTTGGTGTTCCACAAGGAACAGTTTTGGGCCCAGTGTTATTCCTAGTTTGCATAAACAGTATCAGCGGAATTAATGATTTCAAGGGACAACTTATATCGTATGCAGAGGATACAGCTATCATCATAACAGGAGACTCTTGGGTAAATGTGTATACGAACGCCGAAAAAGCATTGAAAGATATACAGTTATGGCTGAACAATAATTTATTGAGTTTAAATACAAAAAAAAATTCATAATATTCACTTTACAACAAGGTGATCAGCCAAAAAAAGAATCTCTGAAGGTACATCGAGTAGGGTGTACCAGATACTCTGATAGAGAAATAGATAATATTAAATACTTAGGTGTGATGATAGATCAGCATTTAAGATGGGATGTTCACTGTGATCAATTAGTGAAACGACTGCGAATGTTGACCAGGAGTTTATATGAACTGAGAGATATTTTAGACAGAAAAAATCTATTCATATTCTATAATTCACTAGCAGAATCTGTCCTTAAATACTGTATAACTGCTCGGGGCGGAATGTACAACAACACACTCTACCGGCTTCAATCTACACAAAATTCCATTCTGAAGATTATTTCCAAAAAACCTAGGTTTTTTCCAACAGAACAATATTACAAAGATCAATGTCTTTTGTGGATGTTTGATAATAAGAATAAGTTTGAAACAGAAAGAATCTATCCATCAAAATTCCTAATTTCAAGAAGAGTCTCACGCAAAGGTTTATTTTTCATTATGGGCCCAAACTGTACAATAAATTCTTCCCCTGGAAATAAAAAAAAATCATGAAAATGAGGAGTTACAAATTGAAAATCAAAATTTATGTCACTGAGACTTCGACTTTACTTCGTATTTTCAACTGAGAAACTCAATTCATTTTTCCTATTCATTCTTTTGTTTCTATTTCCGATTTTGAATTCCATCCTATTGATTTTGTATTACAACATAGTAGGTATAAAATGTGAGCTACACTCGTCTCAAAATATTAATTATTATTATATTTATTCCCATACTGAAGCATATAGAACACCACGACACATACATTCACTTGCTTAGTTGGATTCTGTCCTGGTGGGGGTGTAATGTTATAATCTTATAATCTATATAAATTGTATCACATATATTATTATGAATAAATCAAATCGAAATTTCATAACGCCTGATATTCGACTTCCAACCACGGTGGAAGACAGGCGGCGTTTTCAGGCCGGAAGTCAGGTTAATGTTTTTTTGATTGTGAGTTTGAAACGCTAAAAGAGCACAATACTTGGTATCACTTCGAGTGAGACAACCAGGGTACTCGAAAAACAAAACCCTTATTACACTACACTGTTTTAAAGTCCGACCACAATAACTTTGGGACAGCACGTGGTCGCGTATGCATTGGATATGCATATGCTGTCCCAAAGTTAACGTGGTCGGACTCTACCACTACCAAACCGATTTTTGAAACGCCTCGACACGTATTTTGCTTACTATGTTAGCATCTTCAGGAGAAGTTTTAATCCTCAAATACTTTAAGCAGATTTAAAGTCAAATTTAAATAATACCTGGTCAGGACAATTTGATTTGAGAATATTTGGATTTGATAACCCGGAATTGAAATGTTTGGACTTTCATCTTAAGAAAAAGTATGAATTTGTTTCCACTGAGTGGAATTCATTAGGTAACGTTTTAATATTATTATTATTTTTATGTGTTCATGAGTTCATGTATCCCTTTTATAAACAGATATGTTTCTTGGGGTGATAAAAACAATCAATCAATGTTAGCATCTAGCAACTAGATGCGCCACTGCTCAGTGGAATGTGCTTAGATCAGAGCCTATGACAGACGTGTGTAAAAACTGGTTGATATAGTATTCGGCTGATGGCAGCCGAGTTGTGAGCAAGTGTAACCCTTGTCCATGTCATTTGTGCTCGTGTTTATTATATTATGACCATAATATAACAATCAATCAATCAATCAATATGGGAGTCGGTGAAATCAGTATCGGCGGTAACGGTGAAATTCACGGGGTTATAATAAATAGATGCACATAGCGGGTTACCCACCGCTCTATTACGGTCCCAACTGATGGAGCGTTGCCCATTCTTACAATTAGGGTGCCGTAACACGGGGTGAATAGAAACTTGGGGGGAAATAGAAACGCAAGTATGAAGCATATGTTGAGAAAATTCACAAGTTATACGCAAATTTGATTCTAGAGACTTCAAATCCTATTTGGTTTACAAATTACATATTATGTGACAACATGAATTCAGTGAATTTTACTGATTTGCCATTGGTAACACTCTTTGTCCGTTCTTTTTTCAGTCGAATACGCTATATTTAGTAGTTGCTTAGTAGTTATTTTGAATAATATTCGCCCTTACCTTATCGGAGAATGGTGTAAGTCGTGAAATCAATCAAGATTGAGAGAAATATTTTAATGAAACAAGATTATCAATAAAGAACGTTTTAAAATGGTCTAAAAAGTAAGATATTATTGGGAATTCATGTATAGATTCATGTATAATCTTATAATCGTGAGAAACGTGAGACATATATGCGATTTCGTTCATATTTTTGAATTCAGTATGTTGTATTCCATCATTTTACTTCCAATTATCTTCAGGGGAATCCCCTCGACAAGAGAAACCTTTTTCGACCCGTTTTTATTCGAACTTTTTCTCATCGTGGAATCTACTGTCGAAGTATTGCATGCTGATTATGGAACAACCTATATTGTCAAAAAACAGCTCACGAATATAAGACCCCATGTGACGTCACTAACATACTTCATCGATTCGTAAATTCTATGGAGGTGTAAAACGGGCATGCGATATTTTTTGTCAATTTCTGGTTGTAATTCGAAATAAGCATAGATATTCAATATTCGAAACAGTCTACCTGAATGGAATTCCAATTTTCACTGTTAGATAATTTCATGTTGAGTTTGATTAATAGGAGATGAGGCGACGGAGTACAGAAGGGAAGGTAGGAATTAGGGAAGGAAGGAAAAAAGGATTGGGGAAAGGAGGGAAGGAAGGAAAAATAGGTGAAACGGAGGATGAGGGGGATGGAGAAGAGTCATAAAAAGGGGAAAGATGAAGGCAAGAAGAAAAAACGAAAATAGAGCATGAAAGGAGGAATGGAGGAAAGGAAGAAGGGATAAAGAGAGGATGGAAAGGGAATTTTTTGTCCCAAGCTTAAAACCTCAAAAATTTCAAAAATTTTCCAAGTACTACCCTTTCTTTAAAGAACATAATGAGTATCCATCTTCAGTGCGCCTTCAAGAATGAAAAAAAGTAAATGAGAGCATGTTGATTGAGTGCATATTGAATGAGATCATTTTGTCTATCTAGCAGAGTTTGAGAGGAAATGATTCGAGCAATTTGTGTGGAGGCATCATAAGAACACTTAAGAGGAAATTGTTAGGATGAAATTGAATGAGAGCAAAAGTGACATGGACCCGAGATATCTCGGATGAAGGTTGATCGATAAAGAATTGAAATCGCGACTCACTTTATTTGTGACGGAGGATGACCTGTTAAGCAATAACGGGAGCGATGAGGACGACGCCAAGCGGGGCATTAGAGGTACTATTAGATTCGCCCCCACTATACCGATCTGGATTAAGAAGGAAGCAATGGCAGCCCTCCTGAGGATGCTGGGTGAAGGTAGGGGCACAGATGTCAGATAGGCCATGCGACAATTGCTACGAGGGTGGAACAGGAGATCCCTATCTACACTCTCGGAGTAAGACACGCAGAACACAGGTTGCAATGGAATAAGAGGTTCTCATTCACAATTCCGAGCAGAGAACAGTGGGAAGGGAATGCTGTGAAGTCACGGAGCTTGGTATGTTACACAGACGGTTCCCGCCTGTGAGACAAACAAGCCTCTGGCGCAGGAATCTTCCTAGATGGAGGTGGTATTAGAGAGTTACGCTCTTTGAAAATATACCACAGCAGTAGATTACTGGCCGTAGCAACGAGGCAGGAGGTGGCAGAGGGACCGGAACGGAAAATCTACATCTGCTCGGACATAATGCATCACTCAAGGCAACCTGCAACCCTGACCAAGTTCGGCACTGGTACAGGGAGTGTGTAGATGCACTTGAAAAACTATCCGAATGAAAGAATGTTGAGCTAGTGTGGGTGCCCGGCCATAGAGGGCTCCCACGCTAGCACCCACACGAAAAAGTAGACGAATTAGCAAAAACAGGTTCTGCGACGCCATCTTGGGGAACGGAACCTGGCAAAGCAAGGAGTTAAGTTTCATGTGCCCTCAATGAATGGGCGATCGCAGCGATGCGAGAACACTGGAGGAATATTACCAGCTGTATGCAGTCTAAAGACTTCGTGGCTGGGACAATAAATAAAGAACGGCATGGTTACTGGGCAAGGGCCGCCAAGTACTGCGCGTTCTCATACCGGATACACAACTGGCTAGTGAGACACCTATCGCTAATATGTGTAGAAGATGGCCCCAGTTGCCGTAAATGGAAGAAGATGTGTAGAAGATACGCTTCATCAGAAAGATTTAATTAACCTAAGGTGAACGGACATACTGACCTTCATCAGAAGGTCAGGGAGAAGGAGAATTAGGAGAAGGAAGAGTAGATATGTGTGCGGCAGGGGTGAGTAAAAAGCTAGTCAACCTCCTCCCATCTCTCTCACTACTCCTTATACTGACTACTCATTTGTGACGGGTGAAAGATGGAAATATGAAAATGTCTTTAGACCATCCGAAAGAATATCAAAACTGTTGTTTCAGCAGCTGTAAACTGCATTCGAAATCGAGAAAAAATATCACACGTCTCAGGATAATATATGCTTAATTTTTCAGGAAATTTCTTGTATTTTATACCGAGTGGAAGGTCGGCATGTGCGTCACCATGCAGTCGAGGGCTAAGTTGGCGTCGTGCCGGATGAATTTGTTGGAGTCGGCGCACTTACAAAGCAGCGTGTCTACCAGCTCGTCGAACTCCTGAAAGCAAAAATTGGTAATTATCTATCTTATTGCGATGAACTCAGCTCACATCTGGCACCCCGAATCCTTTTTTTTATCGTTTGGAGCGCACGAAAGGAAATTCCTATAATCCCTATATAATAAGAATAGGATGAGGAGGTAGTATTGAAATTATTTTTGAACTTTTGAAGTTTAAAAGTTCTTGGGAATACTTCCATCAGCAGAGAATTCCAAAGCGTTGTCGTTCCATAGACAAATGAATTTTGGAAAAGTGTTCGACATATTTCAAAGTTGACAACGAGAGGATAATATGTGCTGACTCGGCCTGTCGAGTTTGTCTTATCTAGTGATGGAATGATAGCAGAGGTTTCTAAAGAACATTTCCCGTGGAAGTATCTATAGAAAAGTGAAAGGTCTCCGACTTTTCTACGGGGTTCCAATGATGTTAAAGAACTAGTGAGTGTGGCATCCCCCACTGGGCGAATGCTTTTTTCTGGATGGAATCTAAGAGCAGCAGCGTATGTTTGGGTGCTGAACCCCATATGTGGGAAGAGTATTCTGAAACTGGACGGATCTGTGCTTTGTAGATAATGAGAAGCTGTTGAGTTGTAGTAGTAGATTTTTGTACGGAATGTGTTCGTCTCTTGGAAGAGTATTGCTGATAGATATAACGAGAATAGATATAGTAGACTTGGATATATCAGGCATCCGCCTTTCTAGAGAAAATACAAGATTGAGTTTTGGTGGCGTTGAATTCAACCAGGTTGTTGGTTCCCCAGGCTGTATTTTTAGCAAGATCTCCATTTCCTGGAAAGAAATGGGGATTCTGGAAGAGAACGCAGTATGAAGAGTACTATCAACTCTGGATGGAGCAAGTGGTTACTTCCAACAGATCATTATTATGAAGTAGGAACAATGTTGGTGCCTAAAGTGATCCTTGTGGAACGCCGGACATGATGGCCGACCACCACCACCACATGGAGCGATCTGCCTGACAGAAAACTGGACAAAAGATGGTATAGCTGAGGTGGTAAGCCGTATGATGGTAGTTTGTGGAGGAGTCCTTGCATGGTGCCAAACACTTCCGATATAATATCTAACGCCACAGCTCTAATGAAGCTCGCCATATATGGGAGACGTTGGCAAGTAAATCTCCAGTTGATATTCGATGGCGAAAGCCATATTGTCTATCATTGATGATTCTAGATTCTGATAACTAACTTTTTTCCAGAAATATGGAAAATTACCCGACCCTATACCATAATCCTACAAAATTAATTATAGGTATTCTTGACCCTGCGAGGTTTCTAAACTAAGAAGGTGCTTGGTTATGATTACGTACCTAGTTGGTGAAAATCTACCTATTCTAACTGAAGCGTGGGTTCTCATATTCGATGATAGATGGGCATGAACGATGGAGAATTTCGAAATGCGTTTCATTCAGATATCATATCTTACTCTCCCAATCTGATAAATTAGAATTTCCTGTGGACAGAAACGATGAACCGTATTTTAATGTAGATATTGTGCCAATTTTCCGAAAATGAAGGTTTATCGAACCTTTCCACAGGTTATTCTGATCCTTCAGATTGGGAAAGTAGGATATATAAAATTTAGGCAAGCCAGGATTAGTTTAGTTCATTTTACCAGTATTTCACCTGATGAAGCTGCTGTGATGTTAGCGAAACATGTCGTGTGAATGAGAATTTTGTGTAAATCTTACCGTTTGTGAAGTATTTACATCTATACTAGCCTTGTCCTGGGAGCATATTTTTTACCATGTTGCCAAAATTGCAAATGAAAGAGAGTTTGAAGTTTGCTGAGACAGATACATTATTTATCCCGCTATTTGCCCTTTCAAACTATCGACTCACCGGTCTTCTTGTATCTTTGATGAATTCGAAAAGGTGTCCAACGGCCTGACAGGAGGTCCTGCAAACATGTGACCTGGGACTCTTGATCAGCTCGACCAGTCTCTGATTTATGATCGTCATGTGAGGAAAAACCAATTCAGAATCTACCAGTCTGCATATTTCTACTACCTCGGCTAGGCCTCGCAACGCAGTATTCCTGGAACAAATCTATTTCAATCACCTCCAGAATCTTTATATGTATATACAGGTTGACATAGGAAAAAGTACATTGCATAGTGCCACACAATAGACGACACTAAAATGAAAAAAAAAATGTTTCCATGAATACGGGTCCGTAATGCCTTCGGTCAAAAGATACAGGGTGTTGAATTTCACTTTTTTTGGGGGGTTTTCATCATGCTAAATTCAAATATGATCTTAGTTTTGTGATTATGCTACATACTATTGAATCAATCGTAACTTTTTTGCTTTACACTGTATGTCATTTTCGACTGAAAAAATTGTTATCCCTTCTTTTATACTTGATGAGAAAGGTATAAGTACCTTGTCCAAGACGCTAGAAGCAATGGTTCCAGTACAAATGCATTGCAAAAACAATGATAAATACTTCAACAATTACATTTTAATGGTGTTCGAAATCCACTATTTTGAGCATATCGTTTGAAGTTATTTTTTTAAATTTTAATTCCCCACGATGATCCTTAATCGCCTGCGCGAGTGCCTCCGAGTCAAGGATGAGCAACGACAGCTCGTCCCGCATCACCGTGTATGTCATTTTTGCCGGTAATTTTCACATCTAACGATGTTGAATGAAAATTGTGACGATTAGTTGAATCTGCGATATTTCACGTGTTGAGTGTTGAACCTGTTACATCCACAACGAGAGGGCCCTGTTCCTGCATTTCATCAGGAGCAGTACCGAAGCAGTGCCTACTTGAACGTCTCCGCCGATCAAGAACGCGAGGTAAGGCCATAAAGGTGAATCGTGCTTGATTATTCAAACTGAATCTAAGTGATACAATAATATTGAATCCACAACCAAAAACATACAGTACACTAAAATTTACCCCTAGCTTAAACAAATGGTATGATGAAATATATGATTGATTTAAACAAAACAGTAGGTTTTTAGAAGATTTTCAAATTGTTGTTCTTGTACTTCAATACATTTTTCCATTCTGCTTCTTAATGATTGACGGCAACTTTGAAATATTCCTGAGTTATTACGAAATGTATCTGCCTATTCCATAATTCTTATCCATGATTGTTCATCATTATGTTTCCCTACTGCATAAACTTATTTTTGCATGAATCCCCAAAATGAAAAATCGAGGGGACTGACCAATCCATGTATTTCCAATTCCCCTGTCCAAATATTCCCATATGGCCACTCGAGAAAAGTGAGCTGGTGGCCCATCATGCATGTAATACATTCTTCCAATAATGGCCAATGGGAAATCTTCTTATAATGTGTTTAAATCATTCTCTAAAAAATTTCGATACAGAGCACCTGTCATTCGATTGGGCAATCGGAACGGGCCAATTGAGTAATTGTCGATTATACCTGCCCACACATTAATAGAAAACCCACATGGGTGATTTCGAATTACAGTTTGATGAGGATTTTCATCACTCCAATGGTGCATGTTATATAGGTTCAGAATACCATCACGACTAAAACCAGCTTCGTCAGTAAGCTAAATTGATGAAATAATGTTATGCCTTTGGTTTTGCAACCATTCGCAAAATTTCACACGAGGAAAAAAGTCATGTTCCAATAGTGAATTTTTTGGAAATGATATGGGCGAAAGAGTTGTTCATTGAAAACTTGTCATTTGTCTAACTGATTCACGGTTAATGTTCCGCACCGCTGAACTTGTTTTCCTGGTGTTTGTTCTCGGATTATATTCTACCATTCGTATAACAGTTTCTTCATTTCGCACAGTGCGACTAGTTTTGGAAACCCCACTTTTCAATTTTGGTTTCCTAAAAGGAACTTGTCTTAAAGAATATCTTTCTTGATAGAAAAATTGAGCTTCGTAAGAATTTGATCTAGCTTCGCCTAGAGTCACTGGATGGTATTAGTTTGATAAGAGTTCGGACACAGCTGAACTTTTGTCCTTTTCTATTTTCTATAATACAATGGTTTAAGTGAATAAAAGAATAAGACATATATTCTGCTCTTTGTCTTTTCAATTTCCCTAGTAGCGCCTGATTGCCAGATACGATTTTAGAGGTTATATTTTCTGTCAAATCAATCATAGCCGTAGATGGACAATGGATATAGGGTACAAACACCCACTTCAATTCATAGTGATACACTTCTAGCAGAGCAAGATTTATATAAATGAAAAAAATGCATGTAACAACATTTCAATATCAGAGAATATATACATATGGATAAACGTATAGCTATAATTCCTTATTGTATGTGAAACTGTACTCCAGTGAAGTATTCCTGAGACAATTTTAAGAAATAAAGTATATATAAGCTTGTGTCTGGAAATGCTTCATTTCGGAGATACAGGGTGTTGAAATACAGAGAACAAATCATTTTTCGATAAAGATTTCATGGGAAAAAAGTAATTTATTTTGACGAGACCTACCAAATACTTGGTTTTGTTAAGTTCTCAGCAACTTCACTCAGCGCCCTAGGAGCTAAGTAACATGGATCGATATAGAAAATATCTGCAAAACGATAACCTCCAGCGTAATTAAGGCCCTTATAATAATTCCCTTGATATTCCTTTCCACTGTTCAATTTTGAATTCGCATTCAGCACCAAGAACGCCATTCAATAATATATCACGTTGTAGTTTACTTGCTTTTCTTAGTTTCTTTTTCAAATTTTCAATTTCATAATGTAATTTTGCGATCATTTCCCCTTTTTCCATGATTATTTTGTTTTGTATTCTGTGTGATGATATAATAATGGAATTTTGTTCTTGAAATCGTCTGCTTTGTAAATTGATGGAACAGCAGATTCTCTCAAACAGATTTTGAAATCTTCTGTTTGAAAATGGGCCTGAAATATAGATTCATTCTAATCAGATGCTGTTATAAGAAGTGAATTTCAATGAGTACCTCACGAATTTCGCTCGTCTTCAAATTGATTTTCCACCCAGGCCGTTCCATATCTTCCTTCCATAAGCGAATGCTTGATATTTGATTTGGAAAATCGATCAAATGATATCCATTTGTTTCAAAATTGGCACAATTTATTACACAGCGAGTGATTTCCATAGCTGCTTTTATCTCGAAAGTATAATGATTATGAAATTTCATTTCAATTCTGACGTTTATAAAATGAATTGTCAAATTCAAAAAAAAATTAATGAAAAAGCGAGGGACGACTATGGTGCTCTTGTCACAATGCAAGGTGTGTAACTTTATAAATCTAAACATTCAAAAACCCTAACCGTTGTCATTTCTGTGTCCGAACTCTTATCAAACTAATACCATCCAGTGACTCTAGCTTCGCCGTTACACATAATCATGTCCTTGTATTCTTCAAAAGTGTAGTGAACCATATTTGGAAGCAATTTCGAATAATCACTGAGAAAACCAATGAAAAACTTGATCAAGAACACAAAATATCCCTAACAATTAATACATTAGTTCGACAACTGTCAATATGACACATTATCAAATTATTATTTATCATTCTTTCTGCAAAAGTTACTTTGGCGCTTTTTGAATAATTTGCGTGCATTGTCGGCTTTCAGATGCATTTGTACTGGAACCATTGCTTTTAGTTACTTGGACAAAGTATACATTTCTCAAGTGAACATTTTTTTTCAGTCGAAAATGACATACAGTGTATAGCAAAAAAGTTACGGCCGATTCAATAGGGATGGAACAAAACTAAGATCATACTTGAATTTAGCATTATATCCATTTCTTGCGCTTCTGGCTGAACATATTCAAATAACCAAAAAAAAATTGAAATTCAACTCCTCGTATCTTTTGACCGAAGGCCTTACGGACCCGTGTTCATGGGAACTTTTCTTCTTATTCTAGTGTACTCTATTGGGTGGCACTATGCTTTCTTCTATGTCACTCTGTATGTATAGTGCGTACTCAGGGAACACAGGGAGAGAATGTAGGTATAGGAAATTTGCTTTCAACTTTTGGAGATTATAAGGCAAATGAGCAAGTTGTGGAGATAGAATAGATTTATTTCCAAAAAAACATGATACACATGTGTAGGAATAAGTTCGAGAGTTAACAAATGTAAACTTGACCAAGTACAAAAAATAATAATTTATGACAGAATAGAAAAATCGCTAACAGGAGTAGACATACCTATTTAGATAGAACAGGAAATACGTTGTGCATAATGAATATTTTTGGTTCAAAAAAGAGAGAGAAAAAATCCTCAAACATTATTTGTTAGGGCGAAATTATCATCCATAAGGTATTCACTAACTGTATAGTAAGCCTTAGTAATTAAAATTTCTTTTATTCTTATCTTAAATATTCTAGAATTGTAGTTCTTTATATCGTTTGGAAGCACATTATATAATTTAGCACCCATGTAATGAGCGCTCTTTTGGAATAATGTTGTGTTGTGTGGGGGTAGGATGATTAGATTGGAAGATTGTCGAGTTTGTGAGCTTGCAAACTGATAGTTCCTTTTATTATTGTGTACAAACACTAAGAGATTATATATATATAAACTTGGTAAAGTGAGAATTTCCATTTGTACAAAATGTTCTTTACAAGGCTCTCTTCTTTTCAGTTTTTTCATTATTCTGATTGCTGTTTTTTGCAACACGAAAGCTGACTGCCAATCGGAGCTTACTCCCCAATGAATTAGGCCATATGACATATGTGACACGAAGTTTGCATAATAAACAGTTTTTAAAACTTTTTCGCTCACGTGTCTATTAGATAGAGCACGTAAGCAATAACATGATCTGCTCAGCTTAGTATTTGTGACTTTGATGTGTTCCTTCCATGAGAAGTAACGATCGAGTTTAAACCCCAGACATTCTATCATTTTGACTGATTTAATTTCAAATGGTAAAGTTAGGTTATCGACATTTCTATTCGCGAAAGGCATACAAAAAGTTGGTGGTCTGAATTGCCTAATGGTGCTTGTACAGGGGGTCCCAAATTGCTTGATAAGGAGAAAAGGTGGGTATTGGATTTCTCAGAATTTTTTTTAGAGATCATGCACAACACCCCCTGGCAAAAAGAATTCCGAAGCTCCGCCAGTCTACAGATTTTGAGGTTAAAGACGGAAGGATGTCGTCCTGCTGGGCTTGTCGAGTACGTTTGGCTGGTATTGCTAGTGATGGAATGATATCAGATTTGCCGTGGAAGTATCTATAGAAAAGTGAAAGGTCGCCGACTTTTCAACGGTGTTCCAATGATGTCAAAGAATCGGTGATTGTGGTTTCACCTACCAGAGGCGAATGGCTCGTCTCTGGATGGAATCTAATGGAATCCGAGTACCTATATATCTGGTAAGGTGCTTAACCCCATATCCCACCAAACTAGGGCAGTAACTGTAAAGTACTATGAAAGTAATTTCCAACTCAAATCTGCGTGCGAGATTAACCCGTCGAGTTGAGGCTTCGCATCCCCTTCGTGGTCACTTTGGAGTCCTGCAGAATATCTTTATCCAAAGACTCGTTCATCCAACGAACAGTGAGGCTCTGGAACACATTGCCAAGGAAGGTGTTCCCTGAGGCATTTAACCTCCAGAAATTTGAGAAGAACACCAATTCCTACCTTATTTCGTTTCACCATTAACCAAACCGAATTTTTCAACGCCTCGACACGTGTTTCGCTAACTATGTTAGCATCTTCAGGAGAAGATTGAAATAGATTAGAATAGAATAGAATAGTGTGTTTATTGAAAACATATGAGTAATTACAAAATTCTTCAATAGGTACTATAACACATATAATTGACTCAATGAAATTAAACTTGTTAGTGAGTTGGCACAAATGATAATAATAATAATTGAAGATAATGTTGTCTATGATCTAAAGTGAGGATACATACGTCAATGGAAATATCGTAAATACACAATTTTATGAAAGTTCACAAATTATTGCTAATGATTATTGGATACATTTTACTCTTATACTTGATAAAGTTGAATATTCACACATAAATACATACATACATGCATACATACACCCTCATACCTACATACATACATGAAAATAAACATCTCATTATTATTCAATGATTGACGAATGAACTCGATTGGGGTTTTTTTCAAATGATTTTTGAGTCGTCTGGTGAAAACAAAAATTGACCTACTTTCCTTAACATTCGGTGGAAAGCTGTTGTGCCTACAGTTTTGGCCCTAAATAAATATAATTTGTTTTTTGATGGATTTATATGTCCGAGGACATTGAAATTGAATGTGTCTTTTACTATCGTAGTTGTGTGTAAGTTGAACAAGTACATGTTTGTTTCTGTATTTTCCTATATTGCTGTTCTTATAATACAGTTGTCTCAAATCTAGCATTCCTGATTCTTCATACAAACGATCACTTAAATATCTCTTGCATTTTTTTCTAGTATCAGTTTGAGAAAACATTTTTGGATAATTTCGAGCGATCTGATATAAGATTTCGATGTTCCTCCCCATCCCAATATACCATAGTTTAGATGGCTTCACACTAAACTAGGAGATATATTTTTTTAGCCTGGTCAAAAATGCCATTCAATTGTCGAAATTTATATAGTACGAAACGTAGCTTCTTCAGAATAAAGTTTATATGATGGTCCCACCGCATATGCCTATCTATCATTATTCCTAAATATTCAATGTATTCAACAGAAGTGATTTGTAGGTTATTGTGTAATGATAGATGGCTGAAATTTTGCAATGTATTTTCATAAATGGAAAATGGTAAGAAACAACATTATATGTATTATGTATATGATTTAAAAATGATTATCTGATTATCTAATTTTTGTTTTTTTTTTAGTTGTTCTTTCATAATTTTCCCTGCTATAAACATGTATGTTTCTTGGGAATAATAATAAAGATAAGTTTTCTCTATATTTATGGTAAGCAATATATGGTTGAAAAACTCTTGAATCAAGGAGGAATCTGCTTCTACGTCATTTTTCAATTCCGCCTAGGTATGACCTTTATACAGAATAGCAGTATCATCTGCAGAACTGATAATTTTTTCCTCACTGTTTATCAGGAATAAGTCATTCACATAGATCGAGAAGAGCATTGGTCCCAGTACAGTACCTTGAGGTACACCACACTTGATTGTTCTGTAATCACTAAGGGCTTCATTTACTTTGAAACATTGTTGGCAATTTTCAAGGTAGCTTCTGAATAGTTTGAGACAATTACCACGTAATCCAATATTTTCTAGCATCGACAGTAATGAGTGTGGCTAACTGTGTCGAAGGCTTTTGCTGCGAACACAGCAAGGCAGGGTTAACTCTCATCTAAGGCTCCCTAAACATGATTAGTCAGTTCAATTATGGCATCAAGCATTGATTTTCCTTCTTTGAAGCCAAATCGCATGTTAGATAATAGTCCATACTTAGATAAGTAAGTAGAGTTTTCAATTTTTTTTTCGAAGATTTTACTGCAGTTTGTACTAAAACTAAACATCCTATTCTAGTGTGCTGCTTATATACTAGGTATATGTTCACTTAACCGTGAAAAATACTAACCGTCAAGTTAATGTTTGTCATTGTTGAGTTCACATGTTAATATAAAATTAGGATTAACATGTGAACTAAACCATATGACAAACATTAACTTGACGGTTAGTATTTTTCACGGTTAAGTATATAAACAGCACACTGGAATAGGATATTTAGTTTTAATCTTCTCCTGAAGATGCTAACATAGTTATCGAAACACTTGTCGAGGCGTTCAACAGTGTAGTGTATATTTCAATTCGCAATCTGGGACTTCGCGAAACTGCCAATTGATATAACGTGTTTGCTGAGATGCGGTAACAGTATTCTCACAAGGGCCGTATCTGCTTTGTATAGAAGCTTTTGAGGTGTAAAGTAGCTTTTCGCACGGTATAAAAGTCCGAGTTCAATACCTCTGAACATAATCGGACCAATTCCTCTACTCACCAGTTTTCGTCTCTGAGTTTTCCGATCGCCTGGAAAAGTGCATTTTCCGTAGACCCAGTTGAGGTATTGGAAGCTGTTTCCTGAAAAACAGCAAAATGATACGTCTCATGGGAATTCGTTGTGCAATCACTTCGATCACAATACATTACAAGACGATTTTACGCTGAGCTTGGACTCCTTCCTGGTTTTGTCAAATGTAATGTCACTTTTGTCGATGTAGGGAACTTTACCAGCATCGCCGGCTTTGAAATCGTGTTCTGGGCTGGTGGACCTGAAGTAGCGATAAAATACAATGTTTTAACATGCCTTTGGGTACAGAATCCCAGCACATATTCATGAGGTCAGAAAAGGCAGATTCGAAGCAACTTGCCTCAATTCGAAATTGCTTCGTTTCCGAGATACAGGATGGTAAAGTTGAGGTTAAAATCGAATTTTTCAGAATTCATGAACATTTTCGAACTTATTACTTGACCACCTTGTATCTCGGAAACAGAGCAAATTCGGACTGAGGTAAGTTGATAATTCTTTATCTATTATACATTCAAATTATTGAAAGAATGAATTTGATAGGAAACTATACCATATATGCAGACGATACAGTGCTTCTATATGAAAATAAAAACCCAGTAGTTCTTGAAAATATCATAAATGAGGACTTGAAAAAAATTGAGAAATGGTTTTATCTTCTTTCTCTTAATTCTAATTAGACTCAATATACAGGGTGTTTTTTATATATTGCGACAAAATTCAGGAACGTGTTCTTTGGACAAAAATTCGCAAAAAAGTTCCTATAAACATAGGTCCTAAACCTTTTAGATTTTGAGCTACAGGGTGGTAAAGTTTTAACAAAAAAATGATCTTTTTTTCGATAACTTAAATACCCCTGTAGATATTTGTCCAAAGATTGGTATGCAGGGTCTGTGTATCCAGAGCCATTTACCAACATACTTTTAACATTTTTATGTTTTCCAGTGGCGTGTGTGCGGGTTTTCCGCTGAATACTTTTATAAAGAAAAATGGTACGCCACTGGTTTTTCTTGTATCAAAAAGCATTTTTGAATTCTCCGTTTTATTTGCAACATTTTTGATTCCTTGGACTTTGTCCGTTAGATGCACGGTTTTCGCACAAAAAATTAAAAAACATCTACTTTGACTGATCGCTAAAATTTATTTTTTCTATGATCGTTATAAAAAGTAAGTTTTTTTTTCAATTTTATTAATTAATTTGGTACAAAAGCCAGCCCAATTTGATAAAATTGTAATTGAGGATTCAAAACATTTGCTTCTACAATCTTTAATTTAAAATACAAGTTTTTAAGTGATAAAAAATATTTCATTTTTTATTATTTATTTAAGTAATATTATTATTTTTACAAAAGTTGTTCAAAGTGTGCTCCTCCAACATCAATACAAGCATCTAATCGACGTCGCATTGATTGGCGGACACGTTCAAAAATTCCTGGTGTCTGCCGAATTATGTCACAAGACGTTATAATATGATTACGCAATTCCTCCACATTATCAATTGGATTTCTATGTGATTCAAGGTGTCCCCACAAAAAAAAATCCAGCGGATTTAAGTCGGGAGACCGTGGGGGCCAAGGGTTAATACCTCCCCGACCTATCCAACGATTTGGATACGTAATATCCAAATACTGCCGAGCCACTAAACTAAAATGGGCTGGAGCACCGTCATGTAAAAAAAACATTTGCTGTCTCAGCTGAATGGGGACATCTTCTAGCATCACTGGTAATTCATTTTCAAGAAATTCTTGATACACTTGTCCAGTCAACCTTGCTGGTAAAAAAAATGGACCGATGAGAAAGTTTTCAATAATGCCGACCCATACATTAAGTGAAAACTGGTGCTGATGACGGTTTTCTGCCACAGCATGTGGGTTCTCATAATGCCATATGTGGTTATTGTGGAAGTTCATAATTGCGTCCCTGGAGAAATTAGCCTCATCGGTGAAAAGTATTTTTCTTATAAACGGTGCATCTTGCCTTATGCGTTCTTGCATCCAACGACAAAAAAGCCGTTCTTTTCGGAAAATCGCCTGGCAAAAGTGCCTGCACCCGCTGAATATGATACGGGTATAAAAGGTTTCTTTTAAGAATATTCCAAACTGTAAAGTTACTAATGTGTACCGTCTGAGCAATTTTCCTAGTGCTTGTGGTGGGATCTTCCTCGAATTCATTGAGCACCTGTTCTTCAATTTGAGGAGTAACTGTTCGGGGATGTCCGTTTTCAGCGGTGAGTTTTTTAAAACTGCCGGTTTCACTTAGACGTTGGTGTAAACGCGTAAACATGGAGTGATGAGGAATAACACGATTCGGGTAACGTTCAGCATAAATACGCAAGGCTTCTCGTGCGTTTTCGTTAGCCAGTCCATAAATGAAGTGCATATCGCACATTTCATTATTTGTGTAATTGTTAGCCATTTTTTTAACAAATTAATCTTGTCAACTTGTACTTGAATTATTTACTTTGACATTAATTTTGACGTCTTAAACAAGAATGTGATTATCGTTGCGGCGGCGTTGTCCGTAGTTACGTTAAAAAAAATTATGTTCACAGGCTACTTCGCAATTTTGGAAGCGTGAAATATTAACACGTTACTCATATGTCACTTTTATAACATGTTAAATGAAGTGACATATTATGAACTACAATGAAATTTCAAATGAAATAAAAAAAAAACTTACTTTTTATAACGATCATAGAAAAAATAAATTTTAGCGATCGGTCAAAGTAGATGTTTTTTTAATTTTTTGTGCGAAAACCGTGCATCTAACGGACAAAGTCAAAGGGATTAAAAATGTTGCAAATAAAACGGGGAATTGAAAAATATTTTTTAATACAAGAAAAACCAGTGGCGTACCATTTTTCTTTATGAAAGTATTCAGCGGAAAACCCGCACACACGCCACTGGAGAACATAAACATGTTAAAAGTATGTTGGTGAATGGCTCTGGATACACAGACCCTGCATACCAATCTTTAGACAAATATCTACAGGGGTATTCAACTTATCGAAAAAAAATCATTTTTTTTTTAAACTTTACCACCCTGTAGCTCAAAATCTAAAAGGTTTAGGACCTATGTTTATAGGAACTTTTCTGCGAATTTTTGTCCAAAGAACACGTTCCTGAATTTTGTCGCAATATATAAAAAACACCCTGTATAATTGTTCGTCAAAGAAATAAACAAAATATTGATCTGAATATTAGAATAAAAAATGAACGTTTGAAACAAACTGCCCATACCAAATACCTTGGTATTTGGATCGATGAGAAATTAGCATGGGGAAAGCATATTGACATCCTCATAGGAAAAGTATCGCCCATTATTGGTGCTTTAAGAAGATGTCCTAAACTCAGTACATATATATACATCAAATATTATTCTCTATTCACATATACTCAGTCGAATTAACTATCTCATAAATATTGGGGGATATTGTTCAAAAAATAGTTTCAACAAAATTTCTGTTCTATATAAAAAGGCATTGAAAGTATTGTATCGTCTTCCATATGATACTCCAACGAATCAACTGTATAAGGAAACAAACACATTTTCTTTGGAAGAGCACTTTTTAATCAATACTCTAAAAATTTCCTATTATGTCATCAACATTTTAAATCAAATTTTATATTAATCAGGAATTCCGAAATTCATGATCATCACACTAGACAATATAACTTGTTTCATCTTGAAGCTGCAAATTCTAAACTTGGGCAAAAAAAGTTTATACATGAGGCGATTTCGAAATTCAATAAATTACCAGATGATATCAAAAACAGCCCAGATATCATACAATTCAAAAATGAAGTGAAGAAATATATTTTTATGCAAAGGAATGATCAAAGCTGAAAGACTATGAATTTCCTTTTTTTTTCACTGTTTTTATATTTCCCCTTCTTGTTCACTATAATATGACTGTTATTTTGAGATATCTTAATGATATGTAAGTTTTGTTCACTATATTTGTAATTTCAATTATACAACAGTCGATAATACTTCATGAAGGATCTTATACCAGGAATTACTGTCTGATCATTCATGTCATTGCTACTAGAAAATTAATTATACTTTATATAATATTATTTGTATGGAATGTATCAATGAAAAGATAATGTAATGCAAAAATCGAAATCAATAAATAAAATAAAATAAAGTTCATCATTTTTTCTTACGGATTCCCCTTTGAATCAGCACTAAATAAAACGAGGGTGTCATCAGCGTACGCCACTACTTTCGTATCTATACCTTACTCTAAATCAAGGATTTCATTAATGTATGCATTGAAAACTAACGGCCCCAACACAGTCTCCTGTGGCACTCCGTAAATAATTGTTTTCTCGCTACTTGTAATATAATTAACTTTGACTGTTTGGGTCCGATTTTCTAGGTAAGATTTGATTGGGTCTGCCGCTTAACCTCTGATACCACATGTTTTCAAATGACTGGCCTAATTCATTTCAACATACCTGCCTCTTCGAGTCGGTGATATAAGCTTCCCCAAGCACTTGATTTCGATGCTCTTGTCTTTACGCTCGCTGGAAATCGTCGGAGACATGAAAGAGTAGCTTTTTGCCTTCATTTCCATCTGCGAGATCTCGTCCAAGTTGCTCGCCAATGACGGGTGGCAAAGATTATGAAGCGGCCTCGTACACTGCGCAACAAATGAAATGGACGAAATAAACAAACGTTAGCAATGGGAATACTTGTACAACAAGGTTTCTATAAATGTATGATTGTGTTTATATTCAGGGCGCAAAGTGATAGATTGCCGAGCGATAAAAAGAGTTAGGTACCGATGTGAAGAAGAGCGCGGTCATCTTTCTAGAGCGGCAATAGCACTTTCTGCTCGAAATACATACAAAATGTTTTCTATAAACGCAACATTCAACAGAAGAACAAAAAAAAATCACAAACATAATTACTATCTCGCATGGAATTGGATCTTATATCTATCGACTTCTCTTGGCCAGCTTTTTCTTTTTTCCTTCTTCCCCAAAGGCCAACCTCACCATGGTGTGGGGAAAACAAGCAGCGGCTGCTCGGCAGATGGAGCGTTTTTTAGGGGCATCTTTGTTCGAATAACTCAGATGGGAAAGTTTTGTGAACATCTGCTTATGTGGCCGCAAATTGATGAACGAGGCTCTGGCAACCTAATTCAAAGTTGTGGGTACCGGGCGACATCTCAGAGTGGACAGGCTTAACCCTGTGCAGGAGGCACCACAGGGCTGGACCAACCCCTTTTCCCATTACTCGTAGGAGTAGGAAAACTTTTTGCCTTCAACAGGAAAAAGCCAAATACTCAAAGTGGAATGCAATGGTCAGAAAGAGAGAGAAACTCAAAGTCATTACCACACTAGTTCATAAAATGAACGAAAATGGTAGATAACGAGAGAAAAACAACTACTTTCCTGGCTATATGCCACGCATAACATTGTATTACATCTTCCCGAGATCTATGCAATAATTCGTATAGACGAATAAAATCGCAAGTGTTGCCTTCTCCATAGACGAGATCAGGGCTTGGGAGATCAGTCTTCAGTGCTTGATATCAGTTACTGTGATGGTATTTGAAGTGACCCTCATACAGTGCTTTTCTTTCATGTCCCCCATCCCTCTTCCATTTTAGAATGGGTCAACTCAAGAAATTGAAACTTGAGATGATGAGATTCATGCATGAATACTATATTTTAAAGTAAAAGTAACAGAGGGACATTTTGGAGCCATCTGAGATAAAAAATTGAATGATACATCCTCTTGAAGCTCCTTACGAATACTCCACAATCCTGGATTATAAAGTAAATATCTTCACCTACTACAAAATGGCGGAACATTCAATAATTGCCTGAATGCATCGAATTCCAACATCATAATTAGAGGAAATGAGCTAAGTTCAGTGTTGAAGGTGCTCAAAATGGTTGCTTTGAACTTGACATAAGAACAGCCTATCCGATTTTTCACGACGAACACTTTCGAACACAGTTACGTCGATATTACTACAAAAATCCTTTGTCGTATATCCAACATTGAAGCAGGTGCAGTTTCGTACACCGTTTGCTTCGGATAGCCCTATAAAAGGAGTCATTCCGTAGGACCTCTACGACTAATCTAACGAATGGGGAAAGTATCATCCAAATAGTTACTAACTTGTCTGGAGTAATGTGGTGGTGCTTCATCTTGTTGGAATACAATATTCATATCAATAATGTGTGTTTGTTTCCAGGCAACATTTGAATGTTCCGCCATTTTGTAGTTAGTGGAGATATTGACTTCATATTCAAGGGTTTTGAAGTATTTGCCAGGAGCTTCAAAAGGATGTGTCACAATACATATACTTTTTTTTTCTCAGATGGTGCCCAGTTGAAATCTTGGAAATTCTCATCTGTCAATTTCACTCCTAAACTCCCCTACAAGGGGCCTAAATGTCATCGGATACTTTGGATGCGAGCCTCTTGGGAGGGGGTGTAGTGTTTCTACTCATCGAGAGCTAATCTTTCATGGAACTCATATGAACAAAGGGACCTGCGGAGAACGAAGCAACAATTCATGAAAAACGTAGGACAAACGAAATACCTTGACTGCGATAGACGTTCCTCTGTTCGGGTAGGTGATAGCTCTTCTGAATCACTCGCCGTTGAGTGGAGTTCCGCAAGGTTCTGTTTTAGGGCACAATTTGTTCTTGGTGTATGTATCCGACCTTACGCGAAATTGCCTAACCACGGCACTGTCATATGCAGACGACCTCAATATATACTCCGCTCCTTCAGCCACCCTCCAGGATGACATAGATGCCATTACTGACTGGTGCTTCAAGTGGCGGATTCCCCTGAATAAGGCTAAATGATCTGGCCTACATCTTGGAAAATGAAACTCTAAACATTCTCACTCTGTTAACGGCGCCAACTTAACACCAGTGACTCAGCATAATGACCTTGGCATTATCACCACTGAAAACCTATACTGGATTGCGCACGTCGCCAAAGTCGTCAGTAAGGCGAACCAAATATTATATATGATAAAGAAATCATTCCAGGACTTTACCCCCGAGACAATCCTCAAAATCTACAACTCTTACATCCGGCCCCATCTCGAGTTTGCGGTGGTTATTTGGTCCCTCAGACAGGAGGTCAATCGTCTTGAAGGAGTTCAAAGAATAGCCACCAAAATTCCTCGTGGTTTTAAGAACATACCCTACGAAGAACGACTTCTAAGACTGCAACTACCCTGCCTGGAATGGAGACGTGAACGTGGTGACCTGATAACTACATACCGTATCCTGCACGGCAATTTCTTCGTTGGTCAAGATTTTTTCAACCTAGATACTGACTCGGCTACGTAGAAATGATTACAAACTGCGCAAAGAAAGTTTTCGCACTTCGATGACGTCTGCTCACATCGCAGGAGATGCGCGTTTCATATGGCGAGTGAAATTATCAGCAATAACCTTTCTTTGGAAAATCACGTGAGATCAATTGCTAAGAGTGCATCCCAAAAACTTGGTTTTCTGTTTCGGGCCAGGAGCTATTTCACTTCCAGTCAGCTGCTTATGATCTAAAGGCACAGATCTGACCTGCCCTGGAATACTGTTCCCATATTTGGAGTGCAGCACCCAAACATACCCTGAAACTGTTGGATTCTGTCCAAAGAAGGGCGATTCGTCTCGTGGGTGATGCCTCGCTCACAAACTCACTCACTTCTCTGGAACACGGTAGAGAAGTTGGCGATTTGGCGATCTGGCTCTATTTTATAGATCTTTCCACGGACGATGCTCTTCTGAAATATCAACAATTGTACCTCCCTTGGCAGTCCCCGCGAGATTAACCCGTCGAGTTGAGGCTTCGCACCCCTTCGTGGTCCCTTTGGAGACCTGCAGAACATCTCTTTCCAAAGACTCGTTCATCCAACGAACAGTGAGGCTCTGGAACACATTGCCAAGAGAGGTGTTACCCGAGTCATATAACCTCCAGAAATTTAAGGAGAACACCAATTCCTACCTTATTTCCCTTGGTTCTCACGATGTTCTCTGAACATTACAGGATATCCCTTTTCGTGGGAACCAGAACATAAAAAAAGAACTATTCAATTCTCAAGGTATGAAATAAAAACAGAAAAAACTAACATTCGTTCGTTTACTTGGTTTCATTTCATGATATCAAGTAAATGTTTGTCATATGTTACCAATGAAAGTGGTGTAGGAATTTAGTTGATCATTTTTTTTCGAATGATTCAACACCAATCGGAACCTTCAATTGAGTAAAGCTACCTTGTATAAATTCGAATATACTGGAATATATACATAGAGTAACTCCACCAATCAGAAATTCATAATTATTTCAAATTCCATTGTAACCAATGCATATTGTAACATAAAAATGTAAAAAATAATCGCATCGAATACAATATGCACTTCAAAATATTCAAACTTCCTGCACAATTACAATAAATCGAGCCAGTTTAATAGAATAAATCTCCTGCTTCGCGGTGGGCTTATTTCAACTGTTAAAGTGACACTCTTCCTTATATTAAGCAATAATTTTGAAGTACATACTCATAGTATTACGACTGGAAATAAAAACAACAATAACGTGAATAATAGATTCCTTTCCATCTACTTGCCTCCGTATATTTTTCATCCGCATTTTTCATGGCTGTTCTTGCTACGGGTATCCTAGTTTTTCCACGCATGCGAGGTGATTCCATGGATAACTGGAGACTCTCCACGTAGGACTGACTCTTCAGCTTACTGCTACCGTAGTTAGTTCTGTCAGAATACGAGTACCCTCGTATCTTGCTACGATTCTTCTCCAAGAACGTTTTCGTCAAGACGTTTCCAGACATCAGTTCCTTCTGTCTTTTCTCGCACATTTCGCACTGGTGGCAACCTTCGCACTGGTCCAGATAATTGATAGCCTGTAACAATATACATAAGAACACAACATTTTTATGCAAACGACACAAAAGTCGTCCATTTTAATACCAAAATTAGCTCTTGAATTGACGTTTCTATTACTGACACAAACATAGGTAATAGGTATGTTGCTAGGCAATACTTCAGTTCCTAGGAGCTAAAGTTGCACTTCAGCTCTTAGGAACGACACCTTTCTCAATTGTAATTCAGAAAGTATAAAATGTAATTCAGAAAGTATAAGTTGTAATTCAGAATAGTTAATTGTAATTCAAAAAGTATAAGTTGTAATTCAGAATAGTTAATTGTAATTCAGAAAGTATAACTTGAAATTCAGATTAGTTAATTGTAATTCAGAAATAAGCGTAATATGTAATTCAGATTAGAGAAATGTAATTCAGAAAGTGTAACTTGTAATTCAGAATAGTGAAACGAAATTCAGAAACCGTCAATTGTAATTTAGAAAGCATAACTTGTAATTCAGAAAGTATCACTTATGTTTCAGAAACTAGGAATAACCCGTAGGCATCCATTGTACAACACACCACCATTCACCATGCTGCAGCTCTGGCATTTCAAGATATCCCCTTGGTCGATAAATATAAAATATTGATGTTCACCACACAATATACTAATATACCATTCGTTGATTTCTATTCCCTACTGTTATTTAAGTCCATAGTATTTATGAATTACAAGTGATGCTTTCTGAATAACAAATTACGCTTTAAGAATTACAATTGAATATTCTGAATTACAAGTTACACTTTCTGAATTACATTTCACTAATCTGAATAACATGTTATGCATTCTGAATCACGAATGACTAATCTGAATTACAATTGACGGTTTCTGAATTACAATTAACTAATCTGAATTACAAGTTACACTTTCTGACTTGCATTTTACTAATCTGAATTACAAGTTACACTTTCTGAATTACAATTGAAAAAGGTGTAGAAAGGATGTACTAGGTCATCAAGAATAATAGTAGATTGTTTTATTAGGATCAAAAGTGACACTTTGTTTGACAAGCGAATTTTGCATTTGCGAGGCGAACCGTTTAGCGAAGCCGAGCGACCACGAGGTCGTGGGACTTTTTTGAATGCCTTCCTGAAAGGTGTTCAAACAAACTGGAAAAAAAGGTCTTGCTTAGTATTTATCAATGTCGAGGTCAAAGGCTATTATTACTAGGCATGCTTTTTGAAGCATCTATGATACAAATCACCAAACTACCCAGATGCGAAAGCTTTGATGCCACCTCTGATGTTCGATGGCTGAAAGTTCGTAACTTTGCATAACATACACGGAGAAAAATGTCAACATTATACCCTTCGACCTTCACTGAAAATACAGTGGGGTTAGAATTTCTAGGTTTGTTTCAATTTTCTTTATGTTCATAATACCGGGAGATTTTTCGAGGTGGCTAACCGCTATAAATAGGACACCCTCTATTTTATTCCATGATCGGTTAGGAATTATCAAAATAAATTCAAACACATCGTGTTTGATTGAATTATTTCAATCGATTACGAAGATATCATTCGAAGTTTCCATATTATGCTCAATGGGTGTGACGGCGCAATATCGAAACTTCTTTCTCTTTCACACTCATTGAGCATATGGAAATTTGTAATGCAAATATCTTCGTAATCGTTTGACGGTGGTGGACGGAGTATCGTCTGATACCATTGCCTTCAATACCGACGTTTATTTTTTCGTCGATGTGGTTGAAATCCTTTATGGACATCATTTGGGTCCAATCCCCCATTCGATAGTGTGAGAGTCCAGGGTACACCCACTAAACACTCCACCCCGTTTGTAGGCTCGTCTGACTGATGTCTCCGACGACACTTAGGCCTAGTGGCACATTGTATCTTACCTATATGCCGTTATCACTTTTACCATATACGACTCATGGTGCTCATTAAGGACCATTCAATATGAAATACCATTTTCGATCGTGTACGAAGAAGGCCAAAAGTTTTCCTTCTCTCACGAGTGACGGGGGAAGGGGTTGGTCCAGCCCTGTGGTGCCCCCTGCACAGGGCTAAGGCTGTTTACTCTGAGATGCGCCCTATTTCTCAGAAGCCCCGTTAGCGGCATAATATTTCGGTGCCATCCATCCATCGCCACGAATTCCCATAGCTTGGATCAGGTGGCCAGAGCCTCGTTGACCATTTCTTGGCCACCTAGACACATATCAGTAAATCGCCTCATCCTCAATACAGATGCCCACAAATATTCGTCCCATCTGGCCTGGAGATAGCAAAGATGGTCCCAAAATATGGACTTGGCAACAATTCTCGAATGGGGATCTAATAACTTGGTAGATTTCAATGCAAACAAAACACAAGCATGCCTTTTCTATAGAGAAGCCGATCCCACTATGCCAAACATAAGCATGTCAGGACTAACCATACCTTTGAAGACATTCGTTTTGATGCTTGTTATTACTATCAGCAGTATCAGCAATAACCTTTCTTGGGAAAATCACGTAAGATCAATTGCGGAAAAAAAACTTGGTTTTCTGTTTAGGGCCAGGAGCTATTTCACTTCCAGTTAGCTGCTCATGATCTATAAGGCACAGATCCGACCTGTCCTGGAATACTGTTCCCATATTTGGAGTGTAGCACCCAAACATACCCTAAAACTGTTGGATTCTGTCCAAAAAAGGGCAATTCGTCTCGTGGGTGATGCCTCGCTCACAAGCTCATCCACTTCTCTGGAACACGTAGAAAAGTTGGCGATCTGGCTCTATTTTATAGATATTTTCATGGACGATGCTCTTCTGAAATATCAACAATTGTACCTTCCTTGGCAGTCCCCGCGAGATTAACCCGTCGAGTTGAGGCTTCGCACCCCTTCGTGGTCACTTTGGAGACCTGCAGAACATCTCTTTCCAAAGACTCGTTCATCCAACGAACAGCGAGGCACTGGGAAACATTGCCAAGGGAGGTGTTCCCCGAGGCATATGACTTCCAGAAATTCAAGAAGAACACCAATTCCTACCTCATTTTCCTTGATTCTCGCGATTTTCTCTGAACATTACAGGATATTCCTTTTCGAGGGAACCACAACATGAAGAAAAATGCTTCATCTGTCAAGCGGCCGCGTTTGTCCTCCCCACACCACTTGATGTTGGGTTTAGGCTTGGAGGGGAAGAGGAAAAGAAAAGCTGGCCAAGGAAGGCCGATAGGATAGATTGGAAAAGGAAGATAGAAGAGGATATCACCCAAGACAAAATTAAGTTTGGTGAATATCCGGCTAGGGTACCTCGAGTTCACCATTCCCGTACTCCAAGTTGTGAGCCCCTAAGGGCGATTCGAAAGTTCCACAAGGATTCATTTTGACACATTGTTCCTACTTCATATCAATGATCTGTTAGGAGCAACCACTTGCCCTATCCACAGCTTTCCAGACTATGGTACTCCCCATACTGCGTTCTCTTATAGAATTTCCATTTCTTCCTAGAAAACTAAGATCTTACGACGAAGGCAGGTCAGGGCTGTCGATGACGATATTGCTGAAATTACAGCCTGAGGAACCAATAACAATCTAGTTGAATTCACCGCCACCAAAACTCAAGCCTGTATTTTCTCGAGGAAGGCGGAGCTCAGGATGCCTGATATAACAATGTCTGGTACCACCATTCCTACCAGGACCACTATATCTATGCTGCTTCACAAAAACCTCAACAGCTTTTCATGATCAATAAAGCACAGATACGGCCAGTTTCAGAATACTGTTCTCACATATGGGGTTCAGCACCCAAACATACGCTGATGCTCTTTGTTCCTATCCAGAATAGAGTCATCCGCCTGGTGATGGGTGATACCACACTCATTAATCCCTTGACCATATTAGAACACCGTAGAAAACTCGGCAACCTTTCACTATTATATAGATACTTCGAACGGGAAATGATCCTCAGAAATCTCTGGTATATCATTCCATCACTATAGCAATACCAGTAGACGAACTCGACAGGCCCAGTCTTTCGTTGTAAACCTTGAAATATGTCGAACAACACTTTAGAATTATTTGCCAATGGAGGTATTCCCATGAGCTTACAACCTCCAAAAGTTAAAAAAATGCCAACACCTACCTCCTTCTCCCTCCTCCTCCCTAGGTACGCTCGATGTTTCCGAACATTATAGGAATTCCAACTAGGATATAGCCACAATGCTCAAATTATAGGAATTTCCTTTCGTGAGCTTCAAGAGATTCAGGAAAATCAAACATATAGACTGAAAATATTTCAGGTGGATTGGAAATGATCGATTAGAACAACATACCAATCTTCAAGTTCATATTCCAACTGCAAGTTGGAAATCTTTCAATATGTTGCCTACGTGGATCACCCTGTATTTATCTGTCATGAACGTTATTGAACATTTCCTGTGGAAAAGCATCTTTCTTCCACCAACATTGGAACAAAATAGAATAGTCGCGGAACATTTGGCTAAAAAATACGTATTATTTATGTTTTTCTCTTACCACCTTTGAACAAACATTGACTGATTTGCGAACAAAAATTATTTTTCTGCAACCGACACAAAAGTCGTCCACTTTGATACCAAAATTAGCCCTTAAATTGACGTTTCTATTACTGACACAAAAGTAGGTATGTTGCTAGGCAACATATTTAGTTCCTAGGAGCTAAAGTGGAACGTTAGGTTCTAGGAGCTAAAGTTGAACTTTAGCTCCTAGGAACTAAAAAGGATGTACTGGACGTCATCAAGAATGAACGACATTGTTACTGTTGGTTATTTGGGTTGAGATGCATACCTGATTTGTTTCTGATTTCGGCATATTTGGCATTTCATGCCGATGCTGGAGATATTATTACACCTTATTATAGTTAAGTATTGCTAGTATTGGAATTATAAACATCTCAGTTGAGTATTTTTGTTTTGATCAGAGAAGCCTTCAAGATTCAATCACTTGCTTGATCTGTATTTCATTCGTTATTCTCGGGATGGATAACTTGTTTTTGAATAATGACGGCAAGTAATAGTTTTTTGTCTCAAACAACAATACTGTTTACCTTCATTTCATTATCAAGTCAAACACAGTGTAGTATAGAGAGGAATAAATAATCGCTATTATTATTGTTGATATGCTCACTTACCTAAAATTTTCCACGTCTTGTTTCTATTGCTGGCACTGACGCGGTATTTGCCATTAGAGCACCTGGTCCATACACAAATATGTCACTCTGTGGTTGTATTTATATTGAAACTACAATTTGAATATCCTTGAAAATTGAATAAGCCTGCTGTTGATGCAGGTAGAATATTCTCACCACATGACCACACGAATTATTTGTCAATATTTGTTGCATTGCATACATATGGCACGGCATTGGTGGGTTACTTCACATATTTATTTGAGTTAATTGTTTCGGTTGCAGAAAAAATATCATGTTTCATTCGGATCAAAAGTGAGTTTGTTCGACTCGCAAATTTTGCTTTCGCTCGGCTTCGCTAAACGCTCCGCCTCGCAAATGCAAAATTTGCTTGTCAAACAAAGTGTCACTTTTGATCCTAATAAAACAATCTACTATTATTTCGAAAGCTTATCCAACGTCTCATATAAACATTCTGGTATCGAAAGTCCTTTGACGATGCGATAAATAAGAGTTTTATAACAATGAGTGACACCTTGGCGATTGACTGGTTGACAAATGGTGTAAAAGATCAGAACATCAGACATCATGTCAACCCCTCTGTATAAGGATAAATAATAATATATCACGTGATATGTGTTGTAAGAAGCATATTACGCACGAATGGAAAAGTTACGCACGCAACCGCGGAACGGCGAGTGCGTAATTCCATGAGTGCGTAATTGCTTTACAACACGCATTACGAACTATACTTTTTAGGCAACCGTCCGGGAAGTGCCAACTTTTTCTTTGAGAAAGTATCATTTTTCCGGCCTAGCCCGGGAGGTACAGGGTGATCCCCCCCTTTAGCTCAGTTGTTTTTGGACCGATTCAAAAATTTGAGTAATCATCAGGAATGATTTTTCATGAATTTTTTTTTGCCACATCAGAAAATACAGGGTGGTCAAAACAAACAATCTACAGCAGGGTACTAGTTGATTTTTTTGAATGGAACACCCTATATTTTATTCCACAGTCAGTTGCTGATTTCGAAAATGAATCCAACAATATAGGGTATGATGGGCTTATGTCAAACGAATACGAAGATATAGCCGATTTGCTGATATAACATTCGATGTGGAAGGCTTAATGAGTTGGTCTCTAGATTAGATTAGATTGATATGGGGCTCATGTGCTACTAGGAGCCTCTCCACTGCGACCTTTACAGATCTATTGTGTGTGCCCTCATGTTATGTTAGAGTTCCTTGTCTAAACCCATCCTTATTACTAGACTCCATAGGCCAGACCTCAGGTCCTCCATATATTGAGAGGGCTGTGGTTTTTCCTCCCCTATCGTCGAAAACCTTAGCCTAGTCAGGCCTTCGCAGTAGCACAGTATGTGTGCTGAGGTTTCCTCATCTTCTTGGCAAAACCTGCATATGGTTGTGTCCGCCAATCCGATGTTGTTCATGTGTTTGTTGAGTCTACAGTGCCCTGTCAGGAGCCCAACCAAGATCCTTGTTGTTCTCCTATTCTGGCTTAGTAGGTACTCCGTGAATTTTGGCAATGGTTCTTTAATGAACTCTTTGGCCTGTCTCATTCCCGGCGCCTTGTTCCACCATTCTCGAGACTGCTTCTTCATCCAAGTGCTGTTATTTGTTCTTTGCAGCGCTTTCGCTATACCACAGAAAGGTTCTGGACCGATAGGAGCACATCTTGCTCCTTCTCGGGCTAGTGAGTCAGCCTCTTCGTTACCCTTGTAGCCTGTGTGGCCTGGTACCCAGGCTAAGTACAGTCTGTTTTGACTGCCCAGCTCTTGTAGGGTTTCCAAGCAGTCCCAGACGAGTTTGGAATTGATCTGCATGGAGCTGATTGCTTTTATAGCCGCTTGGCTGTCGGAGTAAATGGCGATGGTCTTTTCCTTAAACTCTTGCCTTATTAACTCTCCTGCACACTGATGTATTGCTGCAACTTCTGCCTGGAATATCGTCACGTGTTCACCTAAGCTCAGTGAGACTCTTGTCTTTGGCTTGGCTATATATATTCCTGCTCCTACACCTTCATCGGTTTTTGAGCCGTCTGTATAACAGGCCATTTCTGCATCAATTGGAGGACCTCCCTTCCATGCCTCTCTGTCTGTTATAACAGTCTTAAATTGTTTACCGAAGCTATACTTGGGAAGCATCTCGTCCGATGGCATTCCCATTATCGGGTCGGTTTCCAACTCTTTGTATAGTTCGTTGTACATCTTACCGTGCAGTCTGCTTATGGGCGTTTGCCCTCTGGTCAATCTATTGGTGACTGACCTGGCTTCGCCTTGTATGTAGACGTGAAGTGGCGGTAGGTTCAGCAAGACTTCTAAGGCGGCTGTTGGGGTTGTCCTCATAGCTCCCGTGGCTGCCAGGCAGGCTTGCCTTTGAATGCCACCGAACCATATGCTATCATTGGTCTAATAACCCTGGTATATAGCCATATGATCATTTTTGGTTTTAACCCCCAGTTTTTCCCGCACATTCTTCTGCACAGGTTGAGGGCTATCGTGCTTTTCTGGATTATTTTCTGTAGGTGTTGATTCCATGTCAGCTTGTGGTCGAAGATGACTCCCAAGTATTTTACCTCTTGTGCAATTGGAATTTCTACCCCGTTAAGAACTGGTGGCTTCAGCCCTCTCAGTACTTTCTTCTTAGTAAAAACCACTATCGTGCTTTTAAGAGGGTTCACAGTTAGTTCCTCCTCTTGACACCACTTGTTAATTATGTTTAGAGCAGTTTGGGTATGTTCCGAGACTGTTCCTGCGAATTTGCCTTTTGCAATAATCGCAACATCGTCGGCGTACCCTAAGCAATGCATACCTTTGGATGTTAGCCTCTTCAGTAGTTCATCTACTAGGATAGCCCATAGGAGAGGTGATAACACCCTTCCTTGCGGACAGCCCCTACCTGTTCTAGCTGTGACTGTGGTTTCGCCAATGGATGATATAATTACCCTTTTTTCCAAGCTGGCGTTTATCCATCGACACAGGAGGGATGGAACCCCTTTCTTTTCTAGAGCTTTGGTAATTGACTTTGTAGATGCATTGTTAAAAGCACCCTCAATGTCTACGAATGTCGCCATTGCTATCTCTTTGTCCTCCAAGGATTTTGTTAGTAGCCTGTTTAGATCATCCAGTGCCAAGTCTGTCGACTTGCCCGGCTGATACGCGTATTGTCGCTCGTTGAGGGGGTTTGTTAATAAAACCTCATCTCTGATGTATCTGTCTATTGGTCTCTAAGGGGTTGTGTTGGTTTTTGTTCAATAGAATATTCTGTATTCTCCATAAATGTCACTGTCAGTGTCAATCTTGAACCTGAGTATATATAGATATTGTTGCTCAATAATTATTGTTGAATCAATGGTGAAAATGCCTTATTATTGTGAAAATGTCATATTGGATATACTGACTGTGTATCTTGGTAACAGAAAAAATGCAAGAGCCACAGTAAGAGAGTATTGGAGACTTTATCCTAATCGCCCCGTTCCAAGTCGGAAAACGTTTCAACGCATTTTGAATAAACTTAAACGATACCAAAACATTGAAGAACAGAGAGAAATCAAAGGATTATGATGAAAATCGTGAACTTAATATTTTGTTCTATTTCGAAGAAAATCGAAGAAGTTCTCTGAGGGAGATTTGGAAATTTTATTTTATATTATTATTTGTTGTAAAATAAATGTTATTTATATGATTATTACATGAATCGAGTGTCGCTTCTTCAAATCAAAGACTAGTGGATTTTCTGTTGCCAAAAGAACCGTGCTTGATCGAGCAAGAAAATCTATAAACTCGTGTTCCAGATTGACACTGACGGTGACATTGACGTGATATGACATGAGAATACAAGATGTTTTATCGAGAAAAATAACAACACAACTCTTACAGATCAACTCATTGAGCCACCCACTTTGAGCGTAATTTATATCATCCCATATTGTTGGATTCATTTTTGAAATCTTCAACTGACTGTGGAATAAAATATAGGGTGTTCCATTTGAAAAAATCAACTAGTACCCTGTAGATTATTTGTTTTGACCACCCTGTATTTCCTGATGCAGCAGAAAAAGAATTCGTGAAAAATCATTCCAGATGATTTTTAAAATTTTGAAATCGGTCCGAGAATAGGCCGGGAAGTATCACATCGTTGTTCTCACTGTAATTATGAAAATCTTGGTAGATATGCTTTTAATGAATGCAGATGATTATTTCATTCATCTGAAAATTCACGCTTTCGATTGGTTGTAACAGCTGTATTGATAATCGAAAACACTATGTTATCGATTTTGTATTTCGGCACCTGATTGGCTACTTACTGTTTGAGTTTTTGTAGCATGACAGCAGGATATAAATGCTGTCATAATATATTCGTGTTCAGGGAATAAAAACACTACACTTCTATTCAAAACCCAATAGGCACTATCACAATTTGAATTGTCCTCACAATTATTATAAGACAATTCCAAATAATTATTGATTGAGCATGATTCGCATGATATAACCTAAAATAGGAATAATTTTTCAACCACGACTGACGTGACATCTCTACATCTCTCTCTTCTCACTCCCTATGATGTACGCTGCTTTATCCATTCAACGCTTTAATGTATTGTTAGTTGCATAACATCCCTAGTACCTTCGATCGCGAGTGAAGAGGAAGAGTGAATGCGGGATCACGATTGCGGGAAACTCAATTGAGAAGGCTGTGGCCAGTTGTGAAGGAATCAAAGAAAACAAAACTGTTTATATGTTGATAAATATCGTTACTAGGTGTGGTGTATAGCTTGAAAATGGACAGTGAAAATCGTTTCGGTAAATATAGTGTAGAAGAAATAAGAAATGAAGTCAAAGACTTAACGCCTCAAAATACCGTGCGTTCCAAAAAGTATGTTTGGAAACAATTCACAGAATTTTGTGAACAGCGAAATCATCAGCTAAACGAAAATACATCTGATAAAAGACTTGCCAATATTCTCACAGAATGGGCATTTAAAATGCGGAAAACCGATGGCAGTGAGTATAAGGACATGGTAGTGAAAACTATTTGGAATAATACAGCTAAATTACTCCAAGAAAAATACTATCATGAATACAATCGAAAATTTGATCCATTCAAAGATAATATAACATTTGAAGTTGCTAGAAATTTACCAAATCCAAAGTTGGGATGAAAATACTCCAAATGAATTACAAAGGAAACTGTATACTGTATCATATTATAGCAGTGGAATTAGCTTGGCGGGGCGGTGAAGCATGCCGATGTTTGATTCATTATTTCAAGGAAGAAATAAATAACAAGGGAACACCAACTGGAAGACTGGAATATAACCCTATATTCGCGAAAACCGCACAAGGTGGATCAAAAAATATTGCAGAAAGTAAATGGCTTGTGTCAAATAAAGAAAATCAAGAAAATTTTCCAGTTCGTTTATTCAAGAAATTGATGTCAAAAAGGGGAGAGAACATTAAAACTGATCGACTATTTTTGACAGTTAATGGTAATTGGAATTGAGATCATAAAAGTCCTTGGTTTGAAAATATGCCAATGGGTATAAATGAAATAAGTAAATGGACCAAATTGTCAGCTGAAAAGATCGGTTTAGATACAAAAAACCATGTCAAAATATATAATTGCAATAACTGTACATTCAATATAAATATTAACAATAAAAAGGTAGTAAAAATGGTTTATTTTTCATTCATGAAATAATCTTGACAAATACAACACGTGTAATTGATGATTATCGCAAATTCCTTCGATTTTGAGAAACAAATTGTGTTGCTTGGAAACCACACGAGCGCATAGCGCGTGTTTCGATAATCATCAATACACTTGTTGTATTACAAGCGATTATTACCATAGCAGCGAAATATCGGCTGACAGCTATTTGACATGAAATTAGTTGACATTTTGATATTTGAAACTATCGGAAGCAGCTGCGATAATGAGTTTGAAACTGTCCATACGAAATTTTCAATGTAACAGTTAGTAGGTAGGTATAGTTATTCTGTTCAAATTCCAGTATTTGATACAAATGAGAATTAATAAACAAGAAATTGTATTCTACAAAGGAATATAATATGGAAATGTGTCTCAGTGATTGGCTATTCTACATGGTTCCAAAGAAAATAGTGTACGCAACACGTCCAAAAACAGTTTTTTTAGCCTCGCTTACTTCCAGGAATCGCCTACTGCTCTGCCTACAATTTTGTCTACTCGTCCAAAAAAACAATATTTCCCGGACTTATTCCGTGAATTCCTATTACCTACTGCCATATAGTTCATCAAAAAAGTTTGGACAAACAGTCTGAATTATAATTCTTGACAGTTATGTCATCCGTTGATGACCGCGATTACGCGATCATGACTGGCGGAATAAACGAAAAATTTGCAATGTGCTTACTGTGCGTAAAGAGCTACTCAGTGAGGCTGTATCTCGTGTATTCTCGCCTACTTTCTATAGTGACCGTAGGTGAAAGTATATTGTGCAACAAGTGGGAAATGTTCAACTTTTTTCACGAGTGCGAGTAATGTAACTTATTGGTATTTATTTTATAATGTGGCACTATGCCACATTGAATACTGTGACCAAAGAGTAGACGCCTTACCTAGTTCCTCATTACCTTAAAGAATTCAAAAAACTTCTTCTGACAGTTGCGACAACTATTCAAAGCTGAACAGCAGCCAAGTTTTGGTCGATTTTTGTTGATTCTCCATGGAAATATTGGAAATGTATGTGGTGTTGGCAAAGTGCCGTGAGAAAAAATATTTCTCACAAAGTATGGGCAGCACATGGTTTTGAAAGTAAGTATATTATAAGCTATGAGAAATGCGCTACTTTTCATAGCAGTAGTAGAAAAGGGAATTTATACACCAATGTAGTAAAGAATATCAGTATTACCCAGGGACCAAGATTGATTGTTTGCTAGTGACTAACGAAAATGCTGTCAACATTTTTCATATAAATGCGGAGAGACTAAATTGTAAATACGAGGATTTTCTACTCTATCTGAATGATAACAAAGATTTTGACATACCGTAAACTGGGGTAACTTTGTGATCTGAGTATTTCTTTGGGACATCTGGTATTTTTATAATACTGTCACATTCAAAAAATATTTGAGCAGTGAATATGGCAACTTTTGGTATTCAGTCTTGTTCATAAGAAGATGATAGGTTATAAAAATGAGTTTGGCAACATTGCATTCGTTCTGTCAGAAACAGTGCATATTTGAATAAAACGGGTCTCGAAACACGTTTTTTAAAGATCTGCAAACTAGGTATTGTGCAGCCGAAACAATTGAATCCACGTTATTTCTGGTGAGTACATCTTATTTATTTATGTTTCGGCTATGTTTTGAAAATATAGCAAAACGAATCATCAACACTAAAAAAATATCATCTTTGTTTACATAAAAAATTGTAACATGTGGAGGTAACTTTGGTACATGTACCAAAGTTAGACAGCATACGTCTGTTGTAGAATCTAATATATAGAACGTTGTGTACCAAAGTTGCACGTTTTCCAGAGTCCAAGTTTTCTACAACCGTTGTTTTTCTCTTTCAGGAGTAATAATGCTTCGCAAGCAAACCCGCGAAATAATCCGTCTAAAGCATGTACATTTACCCTTTCAATAAGGAAATCGTTTTGAATAGATTGCACGGAAATGTGGTTGCTGAGGACCCTACAATACAAAAAGTTGTAGGCGGAAGCTTTCTGGGACATCTTGCCCAAAGCCGTCATGAAACCAATTTCGTAGGAGAAAGAAACTCCAAGTGCCTCTTGGTAAAGGGATAACGGTTGCCGATCTACAGAATGCATCTTCCACCGAGCCTCTCATAGATTCGTCACAGCCCTCCACTTCTGGAATCCAGAACAGGAGGAGCTCAAATGAGCATCTTGGCGTTTCAGATTCTGATGACAGCTTACCTGTGATCGAAAGGAAAAATCAGAAATCCAAAAGAACAAGAAATGATTCAGAGAGCTCAGATGATAGCATTCAGAGCGTCAAATATGCTGAAAGTGACGATAGCCCTTACAACCCCGAACTGTCCGATGATGATGTCAGTGTAGAACCAGTCAAAGAACCTGCATCTTCCAGGAATACAAAAAAAAAATGGAAATTACGTTTTGGTTACTTATGATGAGAAATATTATCCCAGACAGATCACGGAAATTCATAATCTTGGAGCAATTGTGAATGTTATGACACCCTATGGAAAGCAATGGAAATGGCCAACTCACAAAGACGAGATATTTTATAGCAATAAAAAAATGATAATGCCTATAAAAACACCTGAACGTCGTCGTGGTCATCGAGAAGTTTTCGATGTTCCAGAATTGAAAAATGTGGTTCAAAATTAGGCCTACTTATATGAATTTGTTTTCTGCATTTCAAAACGAATAATATTATTTTTTTTATCATTATCTTGCGATTAAAGCTTCTTGAGAAATTTTGAATGTTGTTTTTTTCCCTAATATATATAAAAAAATGCGAAAATATATTTTATGCTTGCTATTTCATTCTTATTCGATTTGCAATGTCTATCTTTGGAACACAGGCCCATAACTTCGAAATATTCGTCTGAAAAGCCAGTGTACCAAAGTTACCCCAACTGACGGGGTAAGATTGTGACACTTTCAAGGCCAAATATATCAAAGTATGATATGAATAAATTATGTTTCCGACCCAATTCATACTTGGGAATGTTGGTACATTGATATTCAGTGCTTAAAACCCAATTATTTGTGCAAGATCAAGTTTTATTCAAGAAAAACATGAAAAATCGAACCAAAGTTACCCCGGTTTACGGTAGTTTGTTTTTCTGAAACTTGGTTTTGTGAACATGAAAGTAACCTTTATCAGTTTGATCATCTTTATGTAGGCTCATCATTTTGTAGAAAAAATTCTAAAGGTGGTACTATAATATACATCAACAAGGCAATATCGTCAAAACCTATAGAGAAATAATTGAATGACATGTCCATTGAATGTCATTGTGAAATTGCAGCTGTTGAACTCATGAATCGATACATTATTGTATTATGCATTTATAGGAGACCTAGCGGAGATGTAGAAACATTTTTTCAGGTGTTGTGGTGTTGATGGAGGTGATGGAATTTTTGGACAATACAGGTAAAGTTGGGGTTATCTGTGGGGATTTCAATATCAACTTACTGGAACAAAACAATATTACACTGAATTTTGAAAATCTACTTGCGAGTCATGGTTATAAACCAACAATTTATGAACCAACAAGAGTAACTAATACACACGAATCATGCATTGATAATATTTTAACATCAATTGAGAATGAGTTATTCACTTCCAGAGTGATAAAAATAAATATATCAGATCATTATGGTCAACTTTCATCATATAAGGTATCAAAGAACGTAAAACATAGAGATACAAAGCGAATTAGGCCAATTAAACAAAAGGGAAAAGAAACCATGGTTGCAACGTTATGTGACACACAGTGGGATGGTCTGATCGATTCGAATGAGATAGAACGTAAAATTAAATTAAGAAAATATCTGATCAGAAAATGTTTCTACTCTATTCAGGAATTCACAGCCTTATTGACACATAACATGATATAGATTCATAAAACTTCTAGTTAACAATACCGAAATGTGATATTTATAGAACTAAGTGTATATATGTTTGTTTGACCAATGTGATCATGTTTATTGTTATTTATTCTATTTCCTTTATTTTTTTTTTATTTTTCTATTAATTATCGAACGATTTTATTTATATATATAAGTGTGAACATTTTACAATGTAGTAAACACTATAAATACAAATACAAATATCCCAAGGCTTTAGCCGAAGGGAATAAGGTCCCGTGGTAATTATATACTTTACTACCAAGGTGTATATTACATTTTTTTCACCAATAGCAATACATTTCATTCATTTTAGTTCTGTGAATCTGAAATATAAACCTATTGTCACTATGAAATCACTTTTTTTTATCGCTTGTAGCCCACGAAAGGAAATCCCTATAATGTTCAAAGAACATCATCGTGCGTTCCTAGGAAGGATAGGGACAGGAGGTAGGTATTGGAATTTTTTTGAACTTCTGGAGATTATATGTTGTTGGGAATACTTCCTCAGGCAATAAATTCCAGAGCCTGGCCGTTCTATGGATGAAGGAGTTTTGATAAAGTGCTGTTCGACATCTTTCGAGGTTGACAACGGAAGGATGTGCTGACTGGGTTTGTCTAGTTCGTCTGACTGGTATTGCTAGTGGAGGGATGAGAGCAGAGATTTCTGAAGAACATTTCCCGTGGAAGTATGGATAGAAAAGTGAAAGGTCGCCGACCTTCCTACCGTGTTCCAATGATGTCAAAGAGTGAGTGAGTGTGGCGTTACCCACCAGGCGAATGACTCTTCTCTGGATGGAATCGAAGAGCATCAGCATATGTTTTGGTGCTAAATTCCATATGTGAAAACAGTTTTCTAGAACAGGCCGTATCTGCGCTTTGTAGATCATGAGAATCTGTTGAGGTGTAAAGTAGCTTTTCGCACGGAACAAGAATCCGAGTTTTTGTGAAGCAGCTTTTGCGATGGATCTAACATGTCTATCCCATGAAAGAGTGTTGCTGATGGAAATACCGATCATAGATATGGTGGGCTTGGTGGGGATAGTGGTGCCAGACATTTAAATATCGGGCATACTGAGTTCCGCCTTTCTAGAGAAAATAAAGGCTTGAGTTTTGGTGGCATTGAATTCAGCTAGGTTGTTGGTTCCCCAGGCTATGATTTCAGCAAGGTCTTCATTGACAGCATTAACCTGCCTGCGCCGTTAGTTCTTAGTTTCCTGGGAAGACATGGGAATTCTGGAAGAGAATGCAGTATGGAGGGTACTATCATCTGCAAAGCTGTGGATGGGGCAAGTTGTTACTCCCAACAGATCATTGATATGAAGAAGGAATAATGTTGGTGCCGAAATTGATCCTTGTGGAACGCCGGAATTGATGCCAATGGTATCAGACGATACACCGTCCACCACCACGTGAAGCGATCTGCCTGAAAGAAAACTCGATAAGAGATGGCATAGCTGAGGTGGTAAGCCGTATGATGGTAGTTTGTGGAGGAGTCCTTCGTACCAAACACAGTCGAATGCTTTCAATATGGCCAACGCAACAGCTAGAGATTCCCCGTGTTATTCTAATGAAGCTTGCCATAAATGGGTGACGTAGGCAAGGAGATCTCCAGTAGATCTTCGGTGGCGAAAGGCGTATCGTCTATCATTGATGATTCCTGAGCTCTCCAGATATTTGATAAGCTCAATATTGATGGCTTTCGCCATCACTTTGGATATTACTGATAACAGGGCAATTGGCCTGTAGTTGTTGGTCAGGTTCTTGTTCCCTTTTTTGGGGATTGGTTGGACTCTAGCTGTCTTCCAGCATGATGGAAAAATACCCGACCTGTACGAGACGGGAGACGGTGAACAACTTGCAGAGAATCGGTGTTAATTCTGGTGCACATTTTTTGAGGATAATGGGTGAAATTCCGTCAGGACGGTTAGCCTTATTCGTTTTGAAACCAAGCAAAATTCGTCTGATACTGCGTTGACGGAAGACGATCTCGGGCATTCGAAGTAGAGTTTGCTGCGAACATATCTGCAAAAATATTTGCATTCTCCTGCGATGTTGTTGCTAATGTGCCGTCGGATTTGGACAGTGGTGGAAATGAACTAATAGTGAAATTTCTTCCGACCGCTTTAGCAAGGGACCAAAACGAACGGGAGCCATTAGGACAATCTATGAGTTTCGATCTTATCTTGGCATTGTATGTTTCTTTCGAAGCATCTATTGTTTGTCTGCAGGTTTTTCTGGCATCAACGTATTCTGCTCTAGTCGCGAGGTTAGGGTTTTTGCGCCAGCGATCGGTAGGCTGTTTGTTTCAAGGCAACAGTTCTAGAACAGTTTTGTTGAACCAGGGTTTCGATGGTGATGATCTATTCGAAGAATGAGGTATGTATGTGTCCATTCCGAGCATGATGATCTCGGATATTTCCGCAGCACACTGTGAAGGGTCCTCAGTTATTTTCCATTCAAATTGAAATCTGGTAGCCATGACCATGACAGCATATGACAAGTGAATTCGGGTTAATTATTATCTAATTAACAGATGTGGCTATGTCTTTATTGACTATTCGCGATAGAAAATAAGCGTACGCCACCTATCGGAGTACTTGAAAGCTGTCAAAGCGGCATGTTTACTTTGTTTTCATTGGTTCACATTTGTTTTCTGTTAGTGTTCATTGGTCATATCATCAGAGCAAACCGCTCAGAAGCGTTCAAGTGGCTGCCGTCAGGTGGGGCGACGTGTTATTTTTTATTGCGAATATATAGTGGTTATTAAAATGACGAAAACTACCTTGGTTTTAAAAACACACTTTACGCCTCGAAAAATAGTAAATAATGGTAGGTTTTAGAGCTATAGTGGTGGAAAAAAGGAATAAACCACTTGATTTGCACTGGATCAACAATGTATGAGCGATAAATGGAAGTACTGCCAATATATGCCAATATTGTGCCGATGGTAGTTCACTGAAGTGAGGTTGCTTAAATAGTAATGGCCCATGCATTAATGTTCGCTGGAATAATTTGAGATCCCGAAAATTTAAGCAAAATAACTACCTGTTTCCTCTTGTGTGATGGTACAGTGCTGAGTTTACTCCCAGTAGGCTGAGGATCTAACACGTCCCCGCAACATTTGGTCGCTTTCTCTGTTTCACATTCCTTATCCAAGTTACTTTCTAGATAAACTGGTGATGGATCTAGTGCTCGAGGAGTAAGAAGTTTCTTGCTTGACGAAGCAAGTCTCGAACTGCTCGCGTTCTGCCCTTTGGTCATTTTTTCCTTTACAGTAAAACCTTGGTTGGAACCAAGCTGGAGTGGTCTATCAGCCGAATCTTCTGGGTTCGTCGAACACTCCTGATTTCTCTTGCTCTGCTGTGGAGTTATATCATCGCGTTGTTTCCCAAAGTTGTACCTAGGGCTGCGGAAACTGTGAAGGCTGAAAGGGAATTTATCGTTTTTGCTTCTAGGGCTCAGTTCCTCTTTGTAGTTATCGAATCTGGGACTCAAACTGTCAGGGGAGAAGTCACCAACACTGCTTTTGGGGCAATCTAATGATATCACAGTTTTGCTGGTCTGGGTTTGAGTTTCCCTGTAAACTTGCACCTTATTGGGCGATTTACCTAAATTCACCGTTGTCGAAGAATTGAAATTGGTCTGGGTGCTCATGGTTTTGTTTTTTTCACACACGAACGTACCTGCTTCGTCGTGGTTCTTGGGATACACTGAATTTGAAAACAAGGTTTTTCTTCTTCTGGCTTGGTCACTATGTGGCATATTCTAGTCGAGGATTTCTTCTAGATTTTCTTGTCATATTTTTCAGAGATTGATCTTAAAACATTAGAAGATTAATCTGTTTCTGTAACCAGATATCACACTTTGGAATGTGGATTGTGAAATAAATCGTGAAGTGACAGTGACAATGACAAAAATTAACCACAATTTTGACAAAATGGAACGGGAAGGACACTTATTGATATACATAGGAAACTTAAAACCGATGGACACAAAAAAATCCTAAAGTTGAAAAATCTCGATTTTTAACACCCTATATCTCTGTAATTTTTTTCGATAGACCCCAAGTGTAATATATCGATAAAATCAGCTCTTTTTGAATGAAGAGAGCGTATTCTCTGAGATATAAGCATGCACATTTTCATCGATTTCTCCTGACTGATTCTCGATTTAAAGATAGTATGTAAGCTCGTCGTGACATACCCTGTATAGGATGTTCCATTCGATGAAATTGCCGTGGTTGTAAATGTGGAAAATTGAACTTGGAAATCGAAGTGTTTTAGGGAATTTCTGAAAAGTTGACAGTTTGTCTAGAAATTAATGTATTATTCCTTTCATTTGCACCATACTGTATAATGGTTATAATAAAACTGATAAACCGGTTAGATGTGTACAAACAATATCTGGATTTGATCTAGATTATTATATCTTGATAATTTTAAAAATACTAATAAAATTGATAACGATAATAAATTGAACATATTATATGAAAAAATACAAGTATAAATCGATATATCATTATGAGCGTATTTATAGACAGTTGTAATTAACAACCATTCTTTAAACGGCTACTTAGCATAAACAAGCATAACAATAACAATGCACAATAATTGCGCACCCTACCGGACCAAACGTCAACCAGCCGACCAGAAACAGTCCAAAGCATACAGTGTGTACGCATACAAAAAAATGCGCCTGGCGCCAAAAGACTCAGATACTTTGTAAACAAGATACATTTACATTATCCAATGCCTACTCTGATAAGCGCTTATTATAGTGACTTTCTGAGACATTGTTTAATCAGTATTCATCGACATCTCTTAGATAGATATAGAGATAATTTCATCAACGAAGTTATTGATAAATTTGCTCAAGACTCTATGAGAATGACATTTTTGGTTGAACAAGATTATGATTATTATCACGTGCAATTTTTTATTGTAATTTTGGCTATAAACAGAATACCTATGTGGTATCAATTCAATTAATTTTCTTTTTTTTATTCCATGTTTTATGTAGAATAATAGTAGATTATATTTCGAAAGAGTAAAGTGCATATGATTTTTCCAGAGGTGGTTTTGTAGCCAGAGGGTGCTACAATGCACTGAGGGAAGAAAGAACTCACTTCCGAGGTTTATATACCATTTTTCATTTTTTGCACGACTCGACGATTTTGATTGAGAGAATCTTATGATAAAATCAATTATTGTCAATATGAAAATGAAAATCTGAACACAATAATCACAAAATCAAGTTATTTGATTATCATGACTACCGATGAAGAAGAGTAGCCAGTGCTTTTTTTTGCTTTATTTTGTCGGGCAAGAATCAACCCCACAGGCCCCCTTTTTCGGAATTTCGAAAAAAATTCATAACTTTTTCAAAATACACGTGGATGGGAGTTTTTTTCTGTGAATGTATTCCTCTGATGGTACTTAATAATATGTTTATCTCACAATATTTTGTCGGGCAAGAATTAACCCCATAGGCCCCCTTTTTCGGAAATTCGAAAAAAAATCATAACTTTTTCAAAATACACGTGGATCGGAGTTTTTTTCTATGAATATGTTCCTCTGATGGTACTCAATAATATGTTTATCTCACAATATTTTGTCGGGCAAGAATTAACCCCATAGGCCCCCTTTTTCGGAAATTCGAAAAAAATTCATAACTTTTTCAAAATACACGTGGATGGGAGTTTTTTTCTATAAATGTGTTCCTCTGATGGTACTCAATGATATGTTTATCTCACAATATTTTGTCGGGCAAGAATTAACCCCATAGGCCCCCTTTTTCGGAAATTCGAAAAAAATTCATAACTTTTTCAAAATACACGTGGATGGGAGTTTTTTTCTATGAATGCATTCCTCTGATGGTACTCAATAATATGTACATCTCACAATATTTTGTCGGGCAAGAATTAACCCCATAGGCCCCCTTTTTCATAAATTCGAAAAAAATTCATAACTTTTTCAAAATACACGTGGATAGGAGTTTTTTCCTATGAATATGTTCCTCTGATGATACCTAATGATATGTATATCTCACAATATTTTGTCGGGCAAGAATTAACCCCACAGGCTCCCTTTTTCGGAATTTCGAAAAAAATTCATAACTTTTTCAGAATACACGTGGATGGGAGTTTTTCTCTATGAATGTGTTCCTCTGATGGTACTCAATGATATGTATATCTCTCAATATTTTGTCGGGCAAGAATTAACCCCACAGGCCCCCTTTTGCAGAAATTCGAAAAAAATTCATAACTTTTTCAAAATACACGTGGATGGGAGTTTTTTACTATGAATGTATTCCTCTGATGGTACTCGATAATATGCATATCTCACAATATTTTGTTGGGCAAGAATTAACCCCACAGGCCCCATTTTTCGGAATTTCGAAAAAAAATCAAAATTTTTTCAAAATACACGTGGATGGGAGTTTTTTTTCTATGAATGTGTTCCTCTGATGGTACCTAATAAAATGTATATCTCAAAATATTTTGTCGGGCAAGAATTAACCCCACAGGCTCCCTTTTTCGGAATTTCGAAAAAAATTCATAACTTTTTCAAAATACACGTGGATGGGAGTTTTTGGATCATCAGAGGAACACATTCATAGGAAAAAACTCCCATCCACGTGTATTTCGAGAAAGTTATGAATTTTTTTCGAAATTCCGAAAAAGGGGGCCTGTGGGGTGAATTCTTGCCCGACAAAATATTGTGAGATATACATACCATTGAGTACCATCAGAGGAACACATTCATAGAGAAAAACTCCCATCCACGTGTATTTTGAAAAAGTTATGATTTTTTTTCGAAATTCCGAAAAAGGGGGCCTGTGGAGTTAATTCTTGCCCGACAAAATATTGTGAGATATTCATATTATTAGGTACCATCAGAGGAACACATTCATAGAAAAAAACTCCCATCCACGTGTATTTTGAAAAAGTTATGAATTTTTTTCGAAATTCCGAAAAAAGGGGCCTGTGGGGTTATATCTTGCCCGACAAAATATTGTGAGATATACATATCATTGAGTACCATCAGAGGAACACATTCATAGAAAAAAACTTCTATCCACGTGTATTTTGAAAAAGTTATGAATTTTTTTAGAAATTCCGAATAAGGGGGCCTGTGGGGTTAATTCTTGCCCGACAAAATATTGTGAGATAAACATATTTTTGAGTACCATCAGAGGAATACATTCATAGAAAAAAAACTCCCATCCACGTGTATTTTGAAAAAGTTATGAATCTTTTTCGAAATTCCGAAAAAGGGGGCCTGTGGGGTTAATTCTTGCCCGACAAAATATTGTGAGATATACATATTTTTAGCTACCATCAGAGGAACACATTCATAGGAAAAAACTCCGATCCACGTGTATTTTGAAAAAGTTATGATTTTTCTTAGAAATTCCGAAAAAGGGGGCCTGTGGGGTTAATTCTTGCCCGACAAAATATTGTGAGATATACAGATTATCATAGACCCTCAGAGAAAATCATTGATGTAAAATAGTTTCATCCATGGACATATTTTGGAGGTTTAAGTAATTTCATGGCCAGCCATGAATATAAATTGATAATGAACGACCGTTGGTGGTATGGCGCGCGCCTTGAATATTAGGCGAAGTCGTGGCTGGAACTCGTGGCTGGTTTCACACTGATCTCTGTATACCCTGTATTCTCGCTTCTATTGGTGTAAAATCGCTTATATAGGTCGTGCAAAAACTGTTTTTTATATATGTAGTGAATATTGTACTTTATTCATTGTGACTTGCCCCTCCCTGAGATTATTTCTGCGGACGCCCCTGCCAAAAGTGGCGCTTTGAATTTTGAACTCCGCATCAGCTTATTGGCATTATTAGCTGAAGACCGTTGTTGTCTTGAAAATAATTCAGAATTGCAGAATAAAAAACAATAATATAGTAAGTAAGTATTGATTTCTTCAGATTTTTGTTTGTTTCTTTTCCTTTTGGGCTCTCATTTTTTCAATGCAGGGACATTTTGGGGCAAATCATCTGATTTGTCTCCACTACACAAATATCGAAATATTGATGAATTATTGAGATAATACTTAAACCTCTTAATCATAAAAACGAGTATTCAATATCAAGTATGTTTCGTTTCAAAAGTTTGTATCTACAATATGTCTTTAGAAAAGAATAATGAGAGATATGCCAGGTTCCTCATGAATCCTCTCAAATGCTTCTGTCCTGTCGGGACATTCAGGACGTCCATAGGACATTCGAATTTGGTACCGTGGACGTCCATTGGACGTCTGTGGGACGCACAAATGTCCCACTTGAGGACCAACTAGGGACGTCCTTGAGGGATGTCCCTGGGACAACTATCGAATACCTAAATCCTACAGTATCCCTCATCAAGCACTACAGAGGCCATCCTTAGGATATCCATAGGACAACCTATCAGCAACGATGAGGGATATCAATTGGGTGTCCATAGGATGTCCCAGGGACGTACGAATTATTCTTGAATTTGAATTTTAATTTTTCTGGGTCCATCTAGGACCAGATCTTGCTTAACTGATTAGAACATCCAGTTGAGTTGATGGTCCGTAGAAGGTCCCCAAAAAGTTTCCCAAGGATGTCCAATGGACTTACGTGAAGGACATTGAAAAGGAGTACTTATAGCCTACGAGCAATCATTCGTTGGCGAGGTGTAAGTTAACGACAACATATTGAAAGTACCGACTGGGACGTCCATATGACATTATTTCTTGGACATTGAAAGAGTACAGTGCATGTACCAATTGGGAAATCCGACGGATATCCCTAATGGACATTCGAAGGATGTCCCTAACTGACATTTCGATTGTTATACGATCCTGGAATTAATAAGGGCGTATGTGCAGAGATATTTGAAGGAATGTACCATCAGGGACATTTCATGGTTGTCTAGAAGGGACATTATATCAGATCTGAAGTCATGCCAGAATATGTACATGGATGTCCCTGAAGGAACGTTTAAAATCATATCCCATCAGGGACATGCCAAGGACGTCCTTGCATGGACATTTTACAATATGTACCACGTGGGACGTCTAAGGAATGCTATTTCTAGGATATTTGAAATGATGTACCAGCTGGGACATTCCGTGGACGTCCTTGCTCGGACATTGCATATGATGTACGGGATGGGACGTCCCAAGGACACTAATTTTTGGTTCGGGACATTCGGACGTGGATTGTACCAAATAGGGACGTCCCTAGGACGTTGTGTGCTATCAGGGAAAGGCGCTCATTTTTCTTGTTCTTCTGATTTGGCTCTTACATTTTGTACTCGAAAGTTTCGTTGAAGTTCAATAGTTCTTCTTTTTCCTCGTTTCTTTAACGTCGGCCTTTTTCTGCTACTATTTTGCCGAATCCTCTGGTGTTCCAACCAGAGGTAGGGATCTTTAACGAGTCCAACATCCAAGGCCTCGGGACGCCGGCTTAACGTCCCCTGCGAAGGACGGCATATCCGTACCATATCTTGTGCTCATTGATATGGTAGCTGTAGCTATGATATGCTATTCCGCTACAGATGTACGGACTTACGCGGCGTTTCCTCGAATGGTCACCCATCCAAGTACTAACCGCGCTCGACAAATGGCTAGTGCCAAAGAGGAGGGTGACTAACCTACAATTCTTTGCTAGTGCCATACCTGAGAAGCTAGGGCGATCCCCAAGTTCAATAGTTAGTGACAGCATTTTTCTTCATTTCCTTCCGTCGCATTTCATTGTCAAATCAGGCGCATTTAAGTCTATAATACCTGGCAACACTGCAAAGCTAAAGCAAAGATGAAGCAAAGCCAGCCAACCGAGTGTCTGGCGACTGCCTGTCCCGAGAGCACTTTCCCCCTTCTTCAATCTTCCGCACAGTGTCGCCGCAGAGCAGACAAAACACGATCTCGCCAGGTCTGCCTCCGTCGCAGGTAACGCGATCCGTCCGGTCGCCTAGCCCGTCTCTCCACCGTTAGTTCTTTGTTGGTAGCCGAGACGAGCGCTCCAGGAGCTATTTTTAGCCTTCCCGCGTGGAATCCGCCTAACTTGGCCTAACCCGACCCGATCGTTGTCTAGTGTCGGTGAGTGATATGCGCGCCTGGTGAGGAAGCATGGGCTTCTCCACCAACCTGCAGGGCAAGATAGCCCACGAGGCGCTGCTGTCCCGGCAGGACGCCGAGCTGCGGCTGCTCGAGTGTGTGAAGAGGTGCGTCGTGTCAAAGGTGAAGTGCGACAGGGATTACGCGGCCTCCCTGAGCGGGGCGGCCGCTCAGGGGCTCAAGTTCGACAGGAGCGACGAGCTGTCAGGTGGGTAGATGCGGGCGGAAGAAGAGTACATCGGTCCGATGAACAAAATCTACTCAGCATCAAAGACCTTCACGGAAAACTTACAGTACCTTTCAAATGCTTCCTGATACGTTCAAGGATTTGAGAATACTTCTGAGGAATTCAAAACAACTAACATATTTTTTACGGACATCCTTGGACTCGAGCTTGGACTTCAGGGGACTTCCAAACACTTTCGGCGGAACTTCCAATAATTTTCAAAAACTTCTGAATACTTTCTAAGACTTTACCTAACGAATAATTTTTTCTTTCGAAGGCAAGTTTAAAGGCTTCTTTCTGAATTATTTTCGAGAACTTCATGACTACTGAAAACTTTGGGCGAAACTTCCAATGACTTCCAAAGCCTTTCAGAAAACTTTTGAAGACTTTAGTTAACTACCAAATGAATTTATTATCCGAGGAATTTTCCTTTCAAAGATTCTCAAAGACTTCTGAATACTCTTGCGAACCTAATAAGACTACTAAAATCGGGACTGAAATACTTCCGAGAATTCTTCCATCCAGACTGTTATTAGCTTTGAACGACTCACAGATTTCCTAGTAGATTTCGGATTTCTGAATACATTCGAGGACTTCAAGAGACTACTGAAAACTTTCGGCGGAACTTTCAGTTACTTCCACAGACTACAGACTTCAGAATACTTTTGAGGACTGCGCGTCGTGTCAAAGGTGAAGTGTGACAGGGATTACCCGTTCTTCCTGAGCAAGCGGGCTCGACAGGAGCGACGAGCTGTCAGGTGGGTAGATGCGGGCGGAAGAAGAGTACATCAGAAGTCCGATGAACAAAATATATTCAGCATCAAAAACCTTCACGGAAAACCGAGCGGAAAACTTACAATGACTTTCAAGTACTTCCTCTAATACGTTGAAGGATTTGAGAGAGTGTACCTACTAACTTTCAGTAGCTTTCAAAGACTCAAATACTTCTGAGGGATTCAAAACAACCAGAATATTTTTTCACGGGCATTTAGTAGCATTCAACGACTTTCATAGATTTCTTAATACATCCTTGTACTTTAGGAGACTACCAAACACAAGACGAAACACTTTCGGCGGAACTTCCAATAACTTTAGAAGACTTCTGAATGCTTTTGCAAGAAGACTACCTACCAAATAAAACTTTCTTTCGAAAACTTTCTCGAAGACTATCAGAGGCTTCTGAATACTTTCGAGAGACTGAAATATTACCATTAAGTTGTTTTCAACTCGGCTTTCAACTCGGCTTTCAACGACTTTCATAGATTTCTCAATACATCCTTGGACTTCAGGAGACTATCAAACACGAGCACGAGACCAAACATTTTCGGCAGAACTTCCAATAACTTTTAAAGACTTCTGAATGCTTTCGAAGACTAGCAAACTACCTACCAAATAAAATATTCTTTCAAAGACTTTCAAAGGCTTCTGAATACTTCCGAGAGACTAATATACTCCCATTCAGTAACTTTTAACTCGGCTCTCAACGACTTTCATAGATGTTTGAATACATTCGGAACTGGAAACTGGGCGGAACTTCCAGTGAGTTCCAAAGACTTTCTGAATACTTTTGAAGACTTCGGTTAACTATACGCTTTATGCTCGGCTTTATGCTTCATTTGTTTTTGTTCCGTTAGCTGGTCAGAAGTCGAACGGGCAGGCGATCACACTTGTAATCAAGAGTTCGTGGGTTCGATAATTGAGCTTGGCGCTTCTTAGATTTGGGTTAAATTATGCTCAGTGCATGGCTCGGTGCATGGTATATCATATGGAATGGAGCCTAAATGTCACAGTGGTTTGATTTCCACTTATTCAAACTGGAGATCCCGTCGCAAAAGCCTTTCAAGGGCTTCTGAGGGTTACTTTAGTAGCTTATGTAGAATGAGTGAAATAAAATAAATGAGTTATCTAAAAAGAAAATAAAAATTATCCTCTCCTGTTTCGAGTTGACCCCCCTCCCCTAATGATTGGGCTGCGACCGCGCCTGTCCCTTTCAAAGAATCCCAAAGACTTTAGCGAATTTAATGAGACTACTAAAATTTACACTTAAATACTCTCATCCAGACTGTTAGTAGCTTTAAAGGACTTCTCGAAGGACTTTCATCTCGACTTTCATAAATTTCCGAGAAGATTTCTGAATACACTCAAGGACTCCAAGACTTTCAAGAGACTACTGAAAACTCTCGGCGAAACTTTCAGTTACTTCCAAAGACTTTTCAGAATACTTTTGAGGTTTTTGTATCTTGTCAAAGGTGAAGTGCGACAGGGATTACGCGGCGGCCGCTCAGGGTCTCAAATTCGACAGGAGCGACGAGCTGTCATATGGTAGATGCGGGCGGAAAAAGAGTACTTCGGAAGTCCGATGAACAAAATCTACTCAGCATCAAAGACCTTCACGGAAAACTTACAGTGACTTTCAGTAGCTTCCAAAGACTTTCATAGATTTCTGAATACATCCTTGGACTTCAGGATACTACCAAACACTAGACCAAACATTTTCGGCCGAGGGGTAAACCCTCGGGTAAACCGCGGTCGAAATTGTGTACACCCAACTTCAACTTCACAAGGAATTCCAAGGGAGAATATTCATTTTCAACACTTTCATACCCAATCAGGGGGTTCAAACTTGAACGATGGAAACTTGTGATTTTTATAGACCTCTAATCGCAGATTCGTGATAGAGTCTCAATTCAGAATTCATTTCCACGCCCTGTATGATGAATGTCAATTTATCATACACCCAAAAGCAAGAAATACCAATTGTTTGTACACCAGAATCATACTGCTCTTCACACAAGGAATTCCAAGAAACTTCAAGGAATTCCAGGGAATTCCAAGGAATTACAAGGAATTCCAAGGAATTCCAATGAAATCCAAGGAATTCCATGGAAATCCAAGGTATTCCAAGGAAATCCAAAGCATTCCAGGGAAATCCAATGGATTTTAAGGAAATCCAAGGAAATCCAAGAGAATCCAAGGAATTTCAGTTGTTTGTACAGCAGAATTATACCGCACTTCAATTTCAATTCAAATCCAATTTCAATTCATTCCATACGATTCCATACAAACAAGAAGATCATCATTATACATTATTGATAGTAGAATCGTTCTAAATACCAGGATTACATCTAAGCATGAGTATATCTTTGTATTGTGCCCAATCCCTATATTTGAACGAATGCATTTCATACAGTATTTGACAATAGGAATGTGGTCAATGGGTGGCGGAAATTTGATCGAAAGACAAATGATAGAAAAACATTTGATAGAAGTCTTTGATCGAAAGTGTTTTTGATAGAAATGCATTTGATCGAATGTTTCATGATAGAAAATACATTTGATAGATACATAAATGATAGAAAATACAATTGATAGGAAAAATATTTGATAGAAAATACACTTGATAGAAACAGCATTTGATAGAAAATTCAACGGGGCTACGCTCAAGTTAGGTCAGTACGTTTGTGAAGATATGATCCTTCTTTATATATTTGAGAAGAAGGTGCTAGATGGAAATCGAAGCTTATGAATTTATTGATACCACAAACTTCTAGCTCCTTCTTCTCAAATATATGAGGAAGAATCATATCTTCACAAACGAACTGACCCAACTTGAGCGTAGCCCCGTTGAATTTTCTATCAAATGCTGTTTCTATCAAGTGTATTTTCTATCAAATATTTTTTTCTATCGATTGTATTTTCCTCGTTATTTTCTATCATTTATGTTTCTATCAAATGTATTTTCTATCATAAAACATTCAATCAAATGTATTTTCGGTGAAAAGTTCTTTCTATTTTTTGATTTTCGATCAAAAGCCTTCTATCAAATGTTCTTCTATCATTTGTCTCTCGATCAAATTTCCGCCACCCGTGGTCAATGGAATGAGTAGAGGACTCCACTCAAAGGATTCCAAGAAAATACAAAGAATTCCAAGGAAATTCAAGGAAATCCACGGAAATCCAAGGAATTCTAAGAAAATCCAAGGAATTCCAAGGAAATCCAAGGAATTTCAAGAAAATCCAGGGATATCCAAGGAAGTCCAGTTGTTTGTACACCAGAATTCCACCGCGGCCAACCCCTCGGTGTTTACCGAGGTTTACCATCGCTGTTCGCGCAAATATTCGCCCGAGTCTTCGCCTCAGCATCCATTGCAACCTAGATTGCACCTAAGTATTGTATGTACCTAACCTAATATTGATATGCGGTAAAATTTGACCTTGAAGATATATTGACTTGTTTATAATGTATGTCATGTAACTCGTGTAGGTATAACAATTGGAACTCGAATTCGAAGTTATCAACAATAATTCTACACATTGTTTGTCTCGGCACGTTATTGCAAACCATAAAATTAAACAAAATAACTTCGTGGGTGCAGGCACGAATGCGAGCTTGAATGTTTTCTAAATTGAATTGCATAGTTCATCGAAAATCTCGAGGAAAATCTAGTCAAAAACTTCAGATATTTATTTACTCATTAGTTATTTTACCAATTATCGCATTATAACCGATTATAACGGTTCGCTCAGGTTGTCATCGAAATTTCGGAATAATTGAATATTCAATAATACAAAACAGCATCGAAATTTAAGTTTGTATAGGCAGTATATATTCCTCGGTATATTCCGAGGTATATTCATATCTATATTCCGTATACCTACTTATAACGGGACATCTCGCAGGACGACATTAACGTTTCTAATTGTTAGACCTCCCAAACCAAAATGTGAATCATGTGAGAACTGAATATTGATGAATTATTTTGGAATTTTGATTGTAAATCCATACCACAGAACTTCGTGAGCATCAACGTCTGAATGGAGGACTGATCCACTCTTTCAAAAACTTGCACGGATTGGACAGATTGGACGAAGGATTGGACCGATGTTATCGAATATATTATAAAAATACGAGATTGAACATTTGCGAGGATATTTGCATTGTGAGAAAAGGGATATTCGGCCAAGATTGGACCTCGGATTGAAGAAATTACATCGGGGTTGGATTTGGACACCAAGTGTACCTACACAACATATATGGATGGACATAGTGGTTAACCTTAAATATCCACGATTCAATCACTGCATATCACTAAAAACTGCAATTCACATAAAAATGGCGTATGTTTGATTGGCTGAATACGTCACTTTTTCTATAAAAACTCGAATAACTCAAAATCAGTTCATATCAGGCTCGATTTTAGATATAGCGTATGATATAGATACATTTGAATCAGAATCATGAGAGGAATTGAAAAATGTTATAGAATACATGGTGTCCCATTGACAATAACAAAGATGACGACACTCGTAAAAACCGGAATCTTCACAATATTTTAGTTGAATTCTCCATATTTCCTTCACCGACTCTACTACGAATTTTCCGAAGAATTATCCGAGGAATTTTCAGAATTCTGCTATACCTATAGTTGTCCATATATATAGATCGCGTTAACTCATGAAGATATATATACCGAGAGATATTAATATACCCTCTACACGTCTGGCAAGAGAAATATTTTCATAGGAAAACCATCTATTGGAGTAAATTCACATAGAGATGCATAGGTTTCTAATAGAGATATAGAGGAAGCGAAATAAGCTCGGAAATAAGCGACGTTGCCATCATATCTACTCGAGTATCTACTTCAGCTCGTTAGACAACGATTATAAGATTCTAGGGTTGTATAGTACTCGTCAGGAGCTTCAAAACGATGTGCCAACAAGACCACCCTTTCCATTTAATATTTGTTTCTCAGGTGGTGCCCAGTAACCATCTTGAAATTTTCATCTGTCAATTTCACTTCAAGATCCAGTATTCATGCATATCAATTTTATTATCCCAAGTATCAATTTTTTCGGTTGACCCTTTAGAAAAATAAACGGAGGGAAGGCATAAGAAAGGCACTGTATCCCACCAGATGACATTTCAGTGACGTCTTTTACGTCAGTTGAATGACCAAAGGTGACGTCAGTAGTTGACGTCGCATGACGTGATAAATGACGTGAATAAGTCAGCCAATAACGTCATCTTACTCACGTCGTATTGACGTCATTCACTCACCAAACTGTGACGTCCGACTGACGTCATAATGACGTTAAAATTTCCTTTAACATGGTGTGATAAACACCACTGGCCTCTGATGACATAATATATAATATTGATTATGCATTGTTGAGTCCTCGGTTGAGTCTTCTTGGTGGGTGGTTCCATCCTGTGTCATGTCCATTCAATCGCCTATTCAGCAGCGCTATCCTTTAGTACGCATATCCATCAGAATGCAATCAGTTTCTCGTATTTGTATCAAAAATTATGTAGTTTGTGTAGTGCGAGATGTAAGCCAACCAAGAATAGTTTGATTGCAATGAAAAGTCGAATGAAAAGGATGTTGGCGAATTTGGTTCCACTTCACAAAAATCTCGACAAAAATATAAATAGCAAATTATTGAAAAATCTTCTGAATGACGAAGCTCACCAAGTTGCTACGTCACACCGACGTGATTTTTAGACGTCATAGATACGTCACTGCAACGTCATAAGAGTAACGGTTTCAATATAGGTATACCTGAACAATCATCTGTATACAGGGTGTCTGCTAAAAAGAGGTCAATCCATCAACCATATATTCCTTGAACAAAAACAATATGAGTTTCTTGATACCATTTTCCATTTTAGCCCTTCGTATTCGATATACATAATTACTCGCGTATTTAATAAGATATCAATCTCGAAATTGGTACATTGCTTCAGCACAAAGAGTTACTTCGTGTGAGGAAAACAAAACAGAAAATAGCTGTCAAATATTCAAAATACTGGAGGTCAAGTATACACTTACTCCCATATTTTCTTTGTACGTGCGCTAATGACTTCCTTTCTATTTTTCTGCAAGTGTTCAATCATTTTTGAGTATTTTTTGTCTCTTGTAAAATTTCGATAAAACTATTTGTTGATAAGATAATTCGAAAAGTACCTACTGGTTATTGTTTGATGCCTATGCGGCTTACGTTAATCTCATAATGTTCACATACTCCTATTTATTTCGTCGAAATTGGAAGAGGTCGTATTTTTTTACGTACGAATAGGTAAATTATAAATACCGGATGCTCAGAGCGAATGTATCAAAATTATTTTTACAAAAAAAAATGAAAAACAGTGAGGACCCGTGTCGAATAACATTTTTTTGCCAATCGAACGGCGTGAAATTTTTTTATGGGGTCAAATGAAAAAGAAGTGTTTTGGAATTTCGAGTGAATAGGAGGATGGGGGGGGGGGGTGTATTAACGAGCCCACCCTTCTATAGGATTAATAAATTGATTTTTTCTCGAGAACAGCAAATTTTTAAAATCGGTTTGAGCGGTTTTGTTGTTGGGACATTTTTGGTGAAATTATGATATTCATGATTTTAATAGCTACTTGATGATAGAAAATGCAGATCAGGATTGTCTATGGGTGTATGAAAGATTTTGTGCATAAGCCACATATTTTTCAAAGGCTAAGATTTCAAAAAATTCATATCGAGCAATTCATTTAGACGTGTTGAATTTCTATCAATTGTTTTTCGTAAAAATTATTTTAATACATTCGCTCTGAACACCCGGTATTTCCATATTTACCTTTTCGCACGTAAAAAGTTACGCCCTCTTCCAATTTTGACGAAGTAAATGGGAGTATGTGAACATTATGAGATTACCGTAAGCCGCATAAGCATCAAACAATAACCAGTACTTTTCGAATTATCTAAAAAACAAATGATTTTATCGAAATTTCACAAGAAACAAAAAATACTCAAAAATGATTGAACACTTGAAGAAAAATAGATTGGAAGTCATTTGCGTACGTACAAAAAAAATATGGGGGTAAGTGTGTACTTGACCCCCTGTATTTTGAATATTTGACAGTTATTTTCTGTTTTGTTTTCTTCACACGATGTAACTCTTTGTGCTGAAGTAATGTACCAATTTTGAGATTGATATCTTATTAAATACGCGAGTAATTAGAAAAAAACAGATTTTAATTTCCAACTTTGACACCCTGTATATCGAATATGAAGGGCTAAAATGGAAAATGGTATTCAGAAACTCATATTGTTTTTGTTCAAGAAATATATGGATGATGGATTGACCTCCTTTTAGCGGACACCCTGTATATACATAGCTTGTTGGTTTCCGAGATATACAGTGTGTCAAAGTTTAAAAAAAAAAGTTTTCTCCTACTTTTCGGGTATATTAATAATTCCATAATTCCAATGAAACTTGCATTTTGATTTGCTTTCATGAGTTTAGAAAAGGTCTGGGAAAAATGGACGTCGACAGGACGTCCCTGCAACGTCCTGAAACGTTATTATCACGTCACAGAAAGTACGTCATAGTGACGTCATAAATTAGTGTGTGACGTCTCTGGCAAAAAAATCACCAATTCGGGACGTCACAGTGACGTGATCAGTCGTCACCTAGTTGCCTGGGATATAATGTAGGCACATAATAATATCTAAAGTTTTGTTTTACATATAGTTTTGAAGATCAATCTCCATACACTGGGATAACCGATTTCTGGTGTTTCTCATGACTTTCCTTTATCTCTTGGAGCGCAGGAAAGGAAATTCCTATAATGTTCGTGGAGCCTCGTGCGTACCTAGGGAGGAGAGGGGGAGAGGATGTAGGTGTTGGATGGGTGCGTAGCGCGATGCCCAATTCCTAACTTTAACTTTTGGAGGTTATGAGTTCTTGGGAATACTTCCATTGGCAAAGAATTGCAAAGCTTCGCCGTTCTATAGACGAACAAGTTTTGGTAGAGTGTTGTTCGACATTTTTCTAGGTTAATGACGAAGGGATGTGCTGACTGGGCCTGTCGAGTTCGTCTGGCTGGTATTGCTAGTGATGGAATTATAGGTAGCAGCGAGGGTAGCAGAGATTTCTGAGGAACATTTCCCGTGAAAATTCGGCGACCTTCCACATTTCTACAGTGTTCTAATAGGATCAAAGAGTTAGTGAGCGTGGCATCACCCACCAGGCTTATGGATCTTTTCTGGATGGAATCTAAGAGCATAAGCGTATGTTTGGGTGCTGAACATGACTTGCCAGAATAACGGGCGTTAAGTTGGATTTTTGGATTTTTTTCTATGGGGTTTTCTGAAATCGCGTGTTTATGTGAACCGTTCAAGGACCCTACAAGATTTGGAGACCAACATCTCGACCAACATATACTCGAACCGAGACTCGAACATATATAGGAAGAAAGTACCCACTTAACGTCTGCTATTCTGGAAAGTCATGAGAAAAGCCTGAAATCGGTATACACTCAGTATATGGAGGATGGGGGACGTCACCTATCTGATTTGATTTTCAAAACTATGTGAAACAAAACTTCAGGTATGCGCCTATATTATCAAAAATGAATAAAACTGTTCTGATTTATACAGAGGGTTCTATTAAGTTTTGATAAAAGGAAGTTATTGCCGCAACCTGTGGAAGTTGAGAATTTTTTCCATACATACCATTTTTCATTGTCATCTCGAATTTTCCAATTCACCAAAATCGGTATATTATTTTGATCACATCAAGCATATCTCTTTGCAATCTTTGGAAAATATTTGTTTGTCATTCTATTCGTTTTATTCGACAGCTCTTTATCTATCGAGACGATTTTCAAAGTTACTGTTTGGTGAAGTTCATGAAAAGCGATTTACTCGAGTTTTGAAAATGGTGAACCTCAACTTTAGTTTTATTGATTTTTGATTGTGCTAGATACATCTTCCAGTAGAACTTTCAATGACGAAATTTCGTACCTAAGTGTATTCTATGTGTTTCTTCATTGAATGACGAGTTGAATGACCACCTCATTGGTTATATCAACCTCTTAGATATCTCGTTATAGAGATAACAGGGTGAATCGGGGAAGCGAAAATTTTCAAATTTTCCATTGATTAACTATAGTTATCACCCTATATGAGGTATTGCGTTCAAACGACATGTTACTTCATGGTGTGTTTATAATGAACCAAACGTTTTCATTTTCAGGCAGTCTGGTCGCCACATCGTGGCGTTCCATGATGGAGGAGATGGACTGCACCGCGAAAGCCATACGACAGAACGCCGACGCCATCGAGAGCAAATGTCTGGACGCCTTGAACGCCCTCTACGCGGACAAACGGAAGGCCAGGAAGGCCTACCAGGAAGAGCACTCGAGAATCCTGCAGCAGTTTACGCACGTGAGTCATTCCCTTCTATGAGTCCCTCCTTCCCATGAGTGATTTAAGTGCGTTAAACAGTAATTTCTGTGAGTCATCCACGAGCACGTGAGTCATCTACAAGCACGTGAGTCAAGTTGTGTCCACGAGTCAGTCTCATATGTTAGATAGTCCTATTCGTGAGTAATTTCCACAACTGAGCCAGAATCGTTTGTGAGTCATAATTTTTCGTAAGACGGTTCGGTACATAAGTCAGCCCTTTCCCTGAGTTATCTGTCCATGAGTCAGTCTCATGCTTGCGTTAATCATAAGTCACAGGGGAGTCAGTCCCGCCTGAGGACAACCCCACCTGTAACTCATTCCCATTCCTTAATAAGTCCTATTCGTGAGTCATTTCCGTTCGTGGCTGAGTCTCATTTGTGGGTTAGTCAGTCAGTACTTTCAGTGAATCTTTATGGTTCATGCGTCACGGGTGAGTCAGTCCTGTCATTGGTAAGTCTCGTCTATGACTCAGTCCCATCTTTGGGTCAGTCCCAATCTTTTCTGTTGGTTTTTGATTTTGTTCATAATTTTGAATGTAGAAGTCAATTACTTATATGAGTCACTCTCCGTCCTGTAAGTCGATTCTGTTTGTGAATCATGTTCATCTGTGGATTCATAGCATTACACGAATCTGTCCTGTTCGTGAGTCAGTTTCTTTGCGGAATCTGAGAAACTTTTGATATTGAGTCTTTCTCATCCGTGGACCACTTTTATCCAAGAATCAATCCTGTTCGTGAGATAACTTACGAGTCTATCTCGTCCGTGATTCCATCCTTTTCGCGAGTCAGTCCCTTTTATGAATGAGTTCCTTCTGTATACAAGTCAGTTTCGTCCTTGATTCAATATCTGCCCGTGAATTGGTTATATTCGTGGCCATCACTCTTCCTAGTAAGTAGATTCCTGCCGTGATGCATCTCTTCCCGTGTGATGTTTTTTATGTAAGTCAGTTTCACCGTGAGTCACTTTACATTCATGAACCATTTTCATTGAAATATTTTTGATCATGAGTCATTACTGTGCGTGAATCTGAACCGAGATCTGAACCGTTCATGAGTGAGTTCCGTCCCCGAAATACTTTCTGCCGCGTATCCGCGCGAATCACTTTTCGCCCGTGAGTCTTTATCGTTCATGAGTCATATTCATCCGAAAGTCAATCCTATCTAAGAGTCATAATCGTCCTTTGATCTGGCATGTCCGTGAGTCATTCCTTTCATTTATGTACGTGAATCAGTCCCATCTGTGAGTGACTATCCGTCCGTGGGTTTCTGTAGATGCGAGTCGTTTTATTTCCTGAGTCAATTCCATCCTTACGTGATTGATCTTCGTCCTGTATGAGGGTCATTTCTGTATGTAAGTCAGTCCCGTTGGTGAGTTACTATCTGCCGGTGTGGTCCGAGGTGTGGTCGGTCCTATCCGTGAGCCATTTTCATCTGAATTTCAGTTCCATCCGTGAGTCATAACCGTGCGTGAATCTGGTCCGTCCGTGAGTCAGATCTTTCTGTGACTCACTCAGGTTCATAAGCCAGTTTATGTCTATTGGTCTATCTTGCCCGTGAATCTGCACTGACCGTGATTTAGTCCCTTCCGCGAGTCAGTTCAGTATGTGAGTCATTTCTGTATGAGTCAGTTCTATTCGTGAGTCACTATTCGTGAGTTTCGGTTAAATTCGTGAGCAGAGTCGTGAGCTATAATTTCGAACCACAGTTTCGAACGCATAAAACATAATTCGCTTGTGGAGTCACTAGAGTCACATTAATTGGCAATTACAATTAATTGTAATTGTTATTACCTATTCAATAGATTAATGTTGTCTAATGTGATAATTTTGAAGGTGGGCTGAAATAAATAATAGATGATAGATGCAAAAACGTTGATAACCTGAGAAATTCACCTTGAGAAATCCTGTTTTTTTTGTTATTAGATATTCGAGGTTTCTTCGGGTTTCTTTGGTTACGACCGAGGTTACGACATTGCCGGGTTTTTGCTCACGTTTTTATTTTGGTTTTATGTAAAAATGTGAATTCTATCGGTATTCAATTTTTGTTACCTACCAAAAGAAATAGAACCATAATACCTTATCGAGTTCTTATTCATTTTTATGATATGATACCTAGGAAACACTATCATATGCTCGATAATATTATTAGAGATTAAATTATGCACCTTAGGTTGGCATAATAATTCACGACAATGCTGTTTATATCGCCTGAAGATTATTGTGAAACTGTTACAGAGTTTGTAAACATTGACATTTATTGCGATGTGAATAATAATACTATTATTCGTTATGACGTTATGTTTGTTGTGTTGTAACTTGGCACAGATATCGCAAATTCTTCTGTAGTTCGTTTTATTTCCCATTTCACTTTCTGAGAAAATGTAAAGCATCACATTTTTTTTTTCATTGACTTGTGTTGAAATTCTGGAATAAACAAATCATTGAAAACTAAGTAGTGAAATAAAACAAGAAAAAACAGACGAGGGAGGACCGAGTGTAGGACGAGCGGGAAAACACGCTCCAAAACTATGTACACCTACACAGTGAAAAATGTTCGGGTGTAACTTCAATCGAGTGGATTTCAGAAAATCAGAAATAACTCCGATCGAATCAACACTTGATTACCAATAATATATCAATATTATTAGAAATTTGGTAATTCCGTGTACAGTGGAGTCAATTCACACCTCCACAGTGAAAAATCACACGGAAGTGGTAATTCAGAGGAGTCCTGAAATATCCATGCAAAAGAAACACCAAAAGGATGAAAAGTAATAACTTTCGATAGTGGTATTCACGGTGGTATTATTCAAGTTAACGCAAAAATACATATATTATATGAAATTAACACCTAGTTACACCTTGACCAATCACGAATAAATCAAAACGTGTATGAATCGTTAGTTTTGGGGCTAATATATCTCATGGTCTTGCATATGCATTCTCCCATGTGAATGAATAATGTTGCTGATGTTGAAATTACCCCTTGAAAAACCCAAACTCATTGAAGAATGGATAAAAATTGTGTAGGTATATATCATCCACGATTTCTGGTATCCAGATCGATAGGTGACAATAAGAACGGATGATTTCGTGAAATAAGTGTATTTTCACAACAGAAAAATATCTGAAATATATTCGCATATCATAATATTATCAGTAAATAGCAAAAACGCAACAGATACAGTGTTAAAATAATCACCAAATGATTGTATAGTACATCACTTTGGTGTTGAATAACACGAACCGATCAAATTAGCACTATAGGTACTCTAGTGTAGTTCTTGACTGTATGTGAGAACGAATGACACCCTATGATGGTGTTGAAAATATCAGTGTTAATTTTGACTAAAATAATCAGGACTTTAGGGGACACCCAAGGGTGTTATAGCTGGTGTGAACTCGTGTTTTTTTTACTGTGTATTGCCACTTTCGGCATTAAATGCTAGTTTATATCTCGGCCGATTATTTCTGATATTGCCGACAAATGCCTAAATGCTGGAATCATCAATGCCTTACGACTAGAATATCTAATCGTTTCTTTTTCTCCGTGTATAATGCACTATTTTTTTCTGTGGCAGGAAAAAGGACGAAGTAATATTGAGAAGATATCACATTATAGTAAAATCAGAAAAATATCGACGTGAAATTTGAAGATCTTAACAGGCATGACACCTGCGTTGCAAGCATCTTTATCATTGTTTTGAAGTAATGAAATATCTGTCAGTCTAATTCTGTGATTTGATTTTGGGGAAAAAGACTTGCAGTTCTTTCTCGGAGACGGTGTTATTGGCTTATTTTTTGGAACTATAGCAGAATAGCACAACGAAAACCATCAACAGTTTATATACAGGGTGACCCAGGGTTAAACCGCCAAACGTCAAGGGTCGGTTATTTGGGCAAAAATAAGACTTTTTTTTTAATGAACATTTGTCCTAACTTGCTTTGTTTTCGATATACAAGGTGTCAAAGTTTTCAGAAAAAATCGGTTCTTCATTAATTACGGCTTGAACTTACGGCAGATTTCGATGAAACTTGGTATATTTATTTGCGGTGAAACGGAGCTCCATTTGATGTAATCCGAATTGAATTATATCCATTGGCGTCCCAGAAAGTATTCAAAATGATATAAGGATATTTTTTTATCAGTTTCCTAATAAAATAAAATAATAAAACAAAAATATCCTTACATCATTTTGATTACTTTCTGGGACGCCAATGGAAATAATTTAATTCGGATTACATCAAATGGAGCTCCGTTTCACCGCAAATAAACATACCAAGTTTCATCGAAATCTGCCGTAAGTTCAAGTCGTAATTAATGAAGAACCGATTTTTTCTGAAATCTGATTTTATTCGAAATTGGTATCTGGGGATTTTCGGGGCGGATATCATGATTTATTTGTCAAAAATAGGAAATTCAAAATGGCGGATCCAATATGGTGGACGAGTTTTTTTAATTATGATCTGATTCTATTCAAAATTGGTATCTGGGTGTCTTCGGGGTCGGAGATCATGATTCATTGTCAAAATTAAGAAATTCGAAATGATAGATCCAATATGGCGGACGTGTTTTTTAATTATGATCAGATTTCATTCCAAATTTGTATTTGGGGGTTCTTGTGGTCGAATATTATGATTCTTCCGTCAAAATTAGGAAATTCAAGATATCGGATCCGATATGGCGAATTATGATCCGACTCTATTCAAAATTGGTATCTGGGGGTTTTCGGGGTCAGAGATTATAATATTCTCGTCAAAATTTTCAAATTCAAGACGGCGGATTCAATATGATGGACGACTTTTTTAATTATGACCATATTCTATCAAAATTGGTAATTGGGGGTTTTAGAGGTCGGAGACTATGATTCCTTCGTCAAAATTAAGAAGTTCAAAATGGCGGATATAATATGGCGGACGAGTTTTTTAATTATGGACTGATTATATTCAAACTTGGTATCCAGGGGTTTTTGGAGTCGGAGATAATGATTCATTCATCAGAGTTTTGAAATCCAAGATGGCAGATCCAATATGGCAGACGAGTTCTGTAACTATGATCCGATTCCATTCAAAATTTGTATCTGAGGAATTTTGGGCTCGGAGATTATGATTCTTCCATCAAAATTAGGAAATTGAAGATGGAGGATCCAATATGGCGTGCGAGTTTTGTAATTATGATCCGATTGTACTCAAAATTTATATCTGGGGGTTTTTGGGGTCGGAAATTATGATTTTATTCTTTGAAATTGGGAAATTCAAGATGGCGGATCTAATATGGTGAAAGAGCTTTGTAATGAATAGTAGTTTGGAAAACTATAATGAAACACGCTTTTACGGATAGTCAATCTCGATGCCACACTGGATAGAAGTAGAAAATTGTTGGTATAGTTTGAAAAACTTGATATAGATTGTCGAACTAAAAAAGGAGTAGAAAATAAAATAGTAGTTTGAAATACTAATGAACACGATTTTATGGATGAACAAACTGAAAAGAAGTAAAAAACGAAATAATAAAAGTATGTTGATAAATATTCAACTAAAAAAATATTTTCTAGAAATAATAATAATATTGTAATAATATATTAGTATTTATATTAGTTTGAAAAACTAATGAAACACGTTCTTATATATATATCCAAATCAAAGTAAGTGAGTTAGAGAATGAAGAGTACCTACTTTTGATAGAAATGAAGACATATACAGTGTGATCCACTTCTAATGGAAACACCCCTGTATCTTACGTAATCGTTCAGTAAGGATCCTGAAATTTGCTGGGGCGAGAAATATACCAAGAATGCACTCTATGACCAAGTAGGGTCACCTTCAGTGATATACACTGCTCGCCAACAGCCATGGAACCACCTCAATTTCCGGAAAATGATATTAGGACTCAAAATAGGTCGAAAATCATTTCGGATTCGGAATCAGGACGCCTAATTCATTGAATATTCATAGTTTCCCAAGGAAATTTTTAGTTCAGAAGAATTTTATTTTGTCTCACTTCTCATGGAAGCACCACCGTATCTCACGTAATTATTGAGGTAGCGTTCAGAAATTCGCAGGAGGAAGGGAAAGTCCAAAGATAAAGTCAATTACGTAAGATACGGGGGTGCTTCCGTGAAAAGTGCGACAAAATTTGATTTTTCAGAACTGAAGATTTTCCAGAAAAAATATAAATAGTTAGTGAATTGGGCGTCCTGACTCCGAATCCGAAGTGATTTTCAACCTATTTTGACTCCTAATATTATTTTCCGGAAATTGGTGTGGTTCCATGGCTATTGGCGAGCAGTGTATATCACTGGAGATGACCCCACTTGGTCATAGAGTGCATTCTTGCTATAATTCCCGCTTCAGCAGATTTCAGGATCCTTACCTAACGGTTACGTTAGAAACAGGGGTCTTTCCATCAGAAGTGGGGCACACTGTAGAGTGCCGAACAAAAAAGAAGTAGAAAATAAATAGAATAGTTCTAAAAATTGAAGAATTCCGTTTTTATGGATAGCCTTTTTCAAAAGACGTAGAAATAAAATTATAATAATATTTATGGCAAAACAACGCTTGCCGGGTCAGCTAGTTCAAAGTATAATTGTGAAATATCGTTAGAGAGGTAATTCCTCTGGTAATTCTATACTGAATGGTAATTTACAGAAAAAAAACTTTGTATTTGAAATCAACAAAATGGATAGTCCGATACTAGCGAAATTATACACTCATGGAATCAAATCGATATACCAAATTTGAATCATCTATTCAAAACAGCAACGAAGAAACACCCCCCCTGTATTGGTTCCGGGTTACCCGGTATATTGTATAGAAGATATTTTTTCTACTAACGTCAAAAAATGACAAGGTTCGCGCATTGATAACAAAAATTGCGAAGTGACACTTTTTTTCAGTTTCCTACGTTACCATGATACCTTGCACAAAACAATGCGCGAAGTAAAACAGTGCGCGAAGTACTTACTTCGCGCATTATGTAAAATATATGAGATATTCATAATTCAATTTTATGCTCAAGCAAACATCCACGAAATCATTTATTTCTGATGATTCAACAATAACTTTTTATCTTTTGGAGCGCACGAAAGGAAATTTCTATGTTCGTGGAACATCGTGCGTACCTAGGGAGGATAGGAGGAGGCCGAGGAGGAGGCCTTTCAAGCCAGTTCGACACAATTTTTATATCAAGCTAAGCATATTTTTACTTTAGAACTATATTTTTTGAAGTTTGTAGAAAAAATGTTGTTTGCAACTCGAGTGCGAAATACTTTGGTCATCTCGACTATTTTTTTAAGTCGGCTACGCCTCGTTAAAAAAATCAGATCTTGATCACCAAAGTAGCATTTCGCGCTCTAGATACAAAAATAACTATTATGGAAATCCACATGTATTGGACATGGATTGGAAGCCCATAGGATAGTCTGTGGATATCCAAAATTGATCCAATGATATTCAGACACGTTCAGACATGAAATGGATGTTTATTGGACATTCTGTGATATTTGGGTAGTATATATCCGAAATATATCCTAGTAAATATCGTTCGTTCTCCTTCTTCTGTGATTTTTATTGTTCACTCTCAAAATCACCTTGATTCCTTGAACACAGTTGAAGATGGCTTCAGTGATTCACTAATGAATTTGTATGCACTACCTGCACAAAATCGCATCAATTTTAAATAATTATGTATGTATTCGTTTAGCGCTTTGTGTTTTCCACTGTCTTAAGTACCCAGCGACGTGTGTGAAATGTTTGTTGATGCTAAGAAAGATAAAGAATTCGTGTTATTCGTGAAACAGGTACCTATGTTCTTTGATGTCGAGCGTCGTTTCTAGTGAGGATAATTATTATTTTGTTATGGCATAAATTAAAATTTGATATTGCAGAAACACATAAATGGTGATCAGTTAAAATTACTAACCAGCTGAAAAGATTCCTTATTATGTCACATTATGAAAGCTTGGTTTTGCCTTCGAGAAACACAAAAGTTGGTCTATAAGAAATGGGAATATTTTATCTATAGCTACCAGGCTGATCGTTGAAGAACTGAATTTGGCATGAATATTGATCGAGGGTATAATGTATAGATTATTTAATCTATGGAAGAATTTCATGATAACTCAAAGTGAAGTGGTGTACCCCGTTGACCAAAACATGCAGCAATTTTGGAGCAATTTTATCACTGTTGCATTTCAAATGTGCCATGACTTGAACAAGATATGCTCCTGTGAGATCACAGTGATGAATCTCGGTCTCTACATTCCATGGAGCATGCCAGAGACGTTTTTGACAAATATGTGCTCTGCATTGGCTCTATCCCTGATCATCATTAAATTTATACTGGTTTTACCAGTACTTGTATCCATTTCGAATGCAACACCAAGATATTTTGGATACATTCATGGAATTTCAATTGTTGAAATTGAAAAACCAGTGAAAATACCACCAAACACATAGAGTGGCATTCAAAACAGTGAAACAAAAGGAGTAAAAATGTGAACTTTATTCCAATCCATAGAGAATTCAGTCAACAAACCTCAAAACATTCGTAAAATATAAATATAATATGTTTTTCTTCCATACTCCTTCATATATTTCAGTCTGTGGGATTTTTACCTGCAGATTATATCTCTTCAAAGTGATGCATATAAAAGTGATGATTTATTTTCATGGGAGATCATTGTTTGGTTTTTACTGGTCCCACCAAACATTTTTTCATTGAAATTTTCAGTCCAGCTGACTACATAACTAGAACACATATATAATATTTAATCTTCAGTCCAGCTGACTACAACTAGACCAAATAATATTCAAGTACAAAAAATGTATATAAAATAAGTATTCACCTATCATTATTGTGAAAAACCCTCATTTGGCCTAACCAGCTGGTGTTTGCCAGATAAGAATCCAAAACTGTTCTCATCAGAATGTTTTACTTGAGGTCCTGACATTAGACAAAATTGCTCGACCTACGGTCTCGCAATTTTCTCATGTCAGTTTGTCTCGTAAAATTACTGATCGGCAAATGTTTTTTGTTACCAAGAGAAATTTATCCGATAGAAAAAACGGAAAAAAGCTCTTGTGTTTTTTTTCTATTTCCTTTGAATTTTTTCGCACCTACTCACTCACACCCTGTATAAGCTTTTCTCGGTCGTGAACGTTTGACGAGTGGAAATTTCAAATATTCATGAATATTCAGATTTCAGAAATCTCTAAATCATTGCAGAAAGCATAAAATATTATTCCTCCTGCAGAATAATACACCTTCCATTACCATCATATCGTTTCAGAATTGAATAGCCTTATATACATACCTGCTGACGATTGAAAATGTGGAATGACTAACGGTATCGGCAAATGTGTTAGCGACATATATACAGGGTGATTAGATATACTAGTTTCGGACTCTGTTACAAATTCGATGATCACCATTTTCAAATAATATTAATCTTTTTATACAGGGTGTTTCAGAATTGTGGTGATAACCCTTATATTGCACCAGTACGTCCCCAAAATGTACTGAGAACGTCCAGCCAAGATGTTTCGTACGTACTGGGGACGTCCAGATTCCGCGCATTTGTTTTGTACATCCCCAATACGTCCATTCAGGACCATGAATAACTGAATTAACGTAAATGCCCGTTTTTTTACTCAGATAGTTGAAAAAGAGATCTACATAGGTGTAGAAAAGATATTATTCTGAATATTTTTTTTTTAAAAAGGCGCTCCTACCAGCGATAGATCCTAAATTCCAGACGCTCTACAGAACACTTATTAATATCCTCATAAACAAGACACACTAAGTCATCTCCAAAATTTATTAACTCAATAATCAATGTCTGTGAAGGGGGGGGGGCAAGGATTATAAACTACTCTCCTTGACGGGGGGGGGGGGGGGGGGGGGGGGTTAACTTGACATGGGATACGTGAAGTATGTCTCCAATGAAAAGTGACACAAAACTGTCCTGTGGCATGTACAGAGAATATCAGGTGATATGCGAGAAGAAGCAGGGCCGTAATGAGTCACATGTCAATGAAAAACAAAATGTTTACCTCGATTTTTACAAAAAATGTTTCAGAAACAACAAGTAAACTGAGAAAGGATTCAAGATAGGGCAAAGTACTAACCTAGTAGGGAATCCTCGAGGGAATCCTCGTTAGAATTTGAGGGCGTTAAAAAATGTTTGGCAATCAAAATTTGTTTTTATTCGTTCAAGGACATAATGTTGTCATCTTTAATTGATTCATTGATTTCAAACATCTCTATCTCTTTTGTGGAGATAACTTAGTGTGTCTTGTTTATGAATCTATTCACTCCACTTTGAGATACCATGGACTTTTACTATAGATTACTTATCAATATACTGAATAATACACAAAGTCATCTCACGACAATTTATTGTGGAAACTCACGGGTTCATAGTGAATAATCACATCAAGAACATGTTTTCGGACATACGTATGTCCATCATCAGCCTAATAAGAAATTACAGTCCTACAATGAGAAAAATTAATTAGGAAACACGAGGAATCCTCACCATAGATAGTTTACATGAAGGTGAATTTTTTTTATAATAACCGTAGAGAATCAAAATACATACAAGTTAAATGAATTGTGTTCTAGGAGGATAACTATGAAAGCCTCCATAGGTGGGAATTATGGTGGATAATAAAAAAGAATAAAGAGCTCCCTAACATTTGGGGCACTTCCATGAGTAAGTTGACGGAAAACTGATGAATGACTTCCATCTTGTTAAACAAACGACAAGTGGAGGCAGGAAATCACATGACCACCGAAACAAACTACAAATGTCAATTTAGTGACAATGAAATCAGACAAACAAAGCTGTACCTGGCTGACTTCTACCAGAGATTACTAATTAATATATCAGTATACAAAAAGAGATTATGTGTGAATGTCGATTGACCCTTCACATTGATACTTTCATAGAATTAGATGATCACGGCAGATAATACCTAAATATATGTTTTGTGATTAGGTACGACCAGTAAAAAATGAATTGTGAGAATTGTATTATCTTCATGTTTGCTAGGTTCCTACATGAATTGATGTCAGTGATCGAGGGTAGAAATTATCATTATACAGTTAATTCAATTCTGTCCACAAAATGTCGATAACGTCTAGAGTTGGACGTACTCAGTACATCGAAATCATACGTACCCAGTACGTCTAGATATTAATTGACGTTATCAGTACGTCTTGAAGAGGTCTCGGACGTTCAGACCTTTAACGCACCTAAAATGAACGTCCCCAGAACGTCGAGTGCTATATGGGAAAGCGGGAAATCCTAGGGATGATTTCTTTCGACAAAATATGGAGAAAAGTTAATATATACATTTTCATCGATATTCTGAAGAAATATTTCTCACAGAATTTGAAAATCGTATACATTTTAGAGAGGGTATTGCATTTCGTGTATTTTTGTTCCTATAAATAATAACGTGCAAGATAAATACAAAAAGCTCAAAGTCATTTTCATACAATGTTCATGAAATGAACAACAATGGTAGATTTCGGGAGAAAACCATCTTCTTTCCTGGCTAATGCCACGCCGAATATTGAATTACATTCTCCCGAAATCTTTATGCTTCGACTCGTATAAACGAATACTGATCAAGTGATTCTTTCCTGAATGCCTATTGATTTCGATTTAGCCAGGCCACGCTAGACACCTACAGAGTGGTTTCGAGCTCTTTGACTCTCATCAGTGTGGGGCAGTCTCCAGCCAGCAGTCCTAAGACCGCAGACTAAGCATAACCTAACCAAACAAAAATCAAGAGAACATTTTAGAGTACGATTTTTGACCTTTGAATTGTTTCCACACTTGTCTAGCTATCTCGGGGACTTTTGAGACATTATCCAGGACACCAATATATCTGAATCTACAATAATACCTACTATAAGAGAGAAACATAGTTATTTAAACACCAGGGTAGGATAAAGAATATCAGTATTAGCCAGGGACCACGATTATATTCCGAGGCTTCAGCCGAGGGATAAATTAATATTCTTTTTCTACATTCATGCAAAAAACAGAACTTTATTGAACTATATTTAGTGGAAAAAGAAGTTCTTTATTGCACTTAGTGCAATAAAGTTTTTATTGCACTCATCTGTCATTCTACTTCAACGTGTTATCATCATGACAAACATTTTTTATATTGCAACTATGGTTATAGAAACGTCAGTCAAAAATTAATTCTGACAATTAACAGAATTGTACCTCAATGAATCATTTTTTGCTTTTTGCATGAACGTAGAAAAAATGTTGTATGCAACTCGTGCAAAAATTGTTTATTGCACTCGACGTGTTGTCCAACTCGGCCTAACGGCCCCGTCGGACAATTTCACGTCGAATGCAATAAACATTCACTTTTTGCACTTGTTGCATAAATAACTATTTCCGTCGACCTAGTATTAACGAGTAAGTTTAATGTTCATGAAATCGTTCATTAATGACCCCTAATTTGTTTATTGATGCACGATTGTTCTATAGGCAACCAACCATACACCGTGTGCATTCATTGTTTATTTATATATAAGGTTTTCCGTTAATGGGTTCGCCTTTCCAAGTTTCTGACACGATTTTAATCCCTGTTTTCTAACACAAGCAATTTATTTTCTATGTTGATCATCGACCAATGTCAAATCATTTGACAAATATCATTAATTTCGGTTATAAGGCTACCAACCAAGTTTTCTTCATTGCAGGAGAAATGAGAAATATAGTCGACGGAAAAATTTTGTAACCAACTTGTATATTAAAAGGCGATTAATGATCTCGAACATTAAAGCGCTCGCTTCGCTCGCACGTTGAAATATCTCGATCATCAATCGCCCTCATTAATATACTAGTTGGTTAAATAACTATTTTTCTGTGACGGGAAAAAAGTTTGGCATTTCATCTCTGTTGGCAGGTTATAAAATGTCACTTTTCATAAATTACTTTTTTCCCGTGGGAAAAAAGTGAGTACTTTTTTCCCGGATATTTATCACATATATATACTCTGTTAATGGCTTTTGTTGTGCTATAGTTCCGAAAAATGAGTCAATAATACCGTCTCCGAGAAAGAACTGCAAGTCCTTTTATCTTCCATTCGACCTCGCGGTTTCGTATATTACTAAACAACTGCTGAATTCGCAATTTTTCAGAATCAAATCACAGAATTGAACTGACAGAAGTGACATCAGATATTTGATTACTTCAAAAGAATGATAAATATGTCTATAAGCGCAGGTGTCCCTACTGTTAAAAACTCTCGTAAAAACTTGAAATTTCACGTCGATAATTTTCAGATTTCGAAATAATGTAATATCTTCTTAATATTGATTCGTGCTTCCTTCTGTCACAGAAAAAAATAGTGTATTATACACGGGAAAAATATTAGATTTTAGCTCACGGTTTTTTGTCTCCCTCCGCTACGCGTCGGGAGACAACACAACCTGGAGCTTAAATCTACTACTTTTTTCCCTTGTATAATAAATAACTTTTACTACCAAGATGAATATTACATATTTTACCACTGGCAATATATTCTTTACTAGCAATAAATTTCAAGCATTTTACTTCGGTGAAATTCAAATATGAAACTTTTTGTCACTATGAAAGCACTTCTTTTCAATTCTAATAAAAAACTAGTAGCCATGACCAATTGACCATGACAGCATATGACTAGTCGTTATTGATAAACACCTAATAATTCGGATTGATTATAACAGAGGTGGCTATCGAAGGTGGCTATCGAGGTGGCTATGTCTTTATAGACTATAGTGGTTCATAAAATGACGAAAACTACCTTGGTAGTAAAAATAAACTGTAGACATCGAAAAATAAAATCGTAGGTTTATAGCTAGTGATGGAGAAAAACTTATTGTTCCCTCTTAAAGAATAGTCTATCCTGAGAGCCTCCAACGATCCTCCATTGATGAATGGTATACTAAATGGAAATCGCTACGCAAGGTTAATGCATCTAGCAGATAAATACCAGTTATGTGTAATGAACATTTTTATCAAACCGACGGTAAATAGTTTCCCACGACAAATGTATTACAGTTACCCAATTCCATTCACCATCGATTGGTAAGTAATTCGAGTTATTGCAGATACCATCGCAAGCGTCATAGCGTGGTCATAGCATGTCATGCCTACCAGGAAAAAAAACAAATTGATTTTCATTAGTATTCTTTCTGGTTGTGGAGAAATTGATGTCCTCGTGATGGGTATTCCCCACGGAAATCATATACAGGGTGTTCCATTTTGTGAAAGAAAAATGGTTGTTGAAATGTGATTCCTATGGATATTTAGCGAGATATTTAGACTGGTAATTCAGAAGGAATGAGGGCTGAGATTTTCAATCTCACCATTTGGCGGTACTATAGAACGTGAGGTCAGTGTCAAAGTCAAGAACTTTAATATTCTGTTGGATAACCCTAAAGGCTGTCGCTTTTTCTACCTAAAATATTCTAGAATAATTTAGAATATTTGAACAAATAGAAAATCTAGACAGGTAAACCGCGGTGGCATTCTGGTGTACCACTACTCGACTTCCTTGGAATTCTCTGAAATTTCTTAGATTTCCTAAGAATTCCTTGGATTTTCTTGGGATGGTTACGATTTCCTTGGATTTCCAGAAATTTCCTTGGATTGCCTTGGGTGATGTGCGGTATATTCCTGGTCTACAAACGATTGGAATTCTTTGGGATTCCTCGGGATTCCTCGGGATTCCTCGGGATTCCTCGGATTTCCTTGGAATTTCTTGAATTTTCTTGAATTTCCTTAGAATTTCCTAGAATTATTTGGGGCAGCGCGGTATTCCTGGTCTACAGACAACTGGAATTCCTCGGATTTCCTTGTATTTTCTTAGAATTCCTTGGATTTCCTTGAAATTTCTTGGATTACCTCAAATTTCCTTAGAATTTACTAGAATTCCTTGGGTGCAGTGCGGTATTCCTGGTTTACAAACAACTGAAATTCCTCGGATTTCCTTGGAATTCCTTGGATTTCCTTGGAATTTATTGGATTTCCTTCGAATTTTTTGGGTGAAGTGCGATATAATTTTGGTGTACTCGCATCTGAAATTCCTTGGATTCACTTGGGATTCCTTGGATTTCCTTAGAATCCCATGAATTTCCTTGGATTTGCTTGTAATTCATTAGCTTTCCTTGGGATTCCTTGGATTTCCTTTGATTCCCCACGAGGCAGGTCATTCAAAACGAAAAACTTCCAAATGGGACAAGTAGTTTTGACGAAAATGTATTTTCAACTTTTTGCTACTTTTTTATCTTTTGGCGCGCACGTTAGAATATTCCTATAATGTTCATGGAACATCGTCTGTACCTAGGGAGGAGGAGGTGTGAGATTTTTTTTTTGAACTTTTGGAGGTTACAAGTTCTTGGGAATACTTCCTTTGGCAAAGAATTTCAAAGCTTCACTGTCCAATAGACGAACGAGTTTCGGTAGAGTATTGTTCGACATATTTCAAGGTTAACGACAAAAGGATGTGCTGACTGGGCATGTCGAGTTCGTCTGACTGGTATTGCTATGGTGATGGAATTATAGCAGATTTCTGAGGAGAATTTTTCGTGAAAGTATCTATAAAAAAGTGAAAGGTCGTCGACTTTTCTACGGTTTTCTAATGAGGTCACTGAGTTAGCCACCAGGCAAATTGCTCTTTTCTGATGAATGGAATCTAAGAGAATCAGCGTATATGTTTGGGCGCTGAACACCACACATGAAAACAGTATTCTGAAACTGGCCGTATCTCTTTTTTGTAGATCATAAGGAGCTGTTGAGGTGTGAATTCGATTCTCGCACGGAACACGAATTAGAGTTTTTGTGAAGGAGCTTTGGATCGGACATGATTTTCCCATGAAAAAGTATTGCTGATGGTAATACCGAGCGTAGATAAAGTGGTCTTGGTGGAAATGGTGATATCAGACATTGTTATATCAGGCATACTGAGTTCCGCTAGTCTAGGGAAAATACAGGCTTGAGTTTTGGTGGCGGTGAATTCAAATAGGTTGTTAGATTCCCAGACTGTAATTTCCGCAAGATTTTCATTGACAGCGTTGGTCTTTTTTTTTCTTGGAGTCTGTACAGGTTCTTCACTGATTAGCTATTGTCTCGGCTATTGTATTCTTCGGGAGTCAGTCTTGGCTGCCCGAATATTTCTTATATATCAGACGATACTCCGTCCACCACCACATGGACCGATCTGCCTGAAAGAAAACTCGATGAAAGATAGCATATAGTTTAAGTGGTGAGCTTTATGATGGTAGTTTGTGGAGCAGTCCTTGGTCGAATGCCTTCGATTTATGTGGCGCTACAGTTATAGAGATTCCCCGTGTTTTTCTGATGAAGCTTGCCATATATGGGTGACGTAGGCAAGTAAATCTCCAGTTGATTTTCGGTGGCGAATGCCTTATTATCTATCATTAATGATTCCTGAGCTTTCCAGATATTCTATGAGCTCAATGTTGGTAGCTTTCTCAGTTCCTCCATCACTTTGGAGATGACTGATAGCAGGGCAATTGGCCTATAGTTGTTGGGCAGGCTTTTGTTTCCATTCTTGCGGATTCGTTGGGCTCTGGCTATTTTCCAGCAATATGGAAATATACCCGACTTGTAGGAGATAGTAAACAGTTTGCTGCTTGGATAGCATAGAATCGGTGTCAGTCCTTTTGCATCTGGTGGTACGTTAATTTCTTGAAGAAGTGTAGAAAAGCTATCGTGGGAACTCTCGTGGAAACTCGATAAATGATATGATAATTGACATGTTAGAAGATAATACTCGATAACATTTTCAACTATATATATTTAAACTATATACTGTGTGATTCACGTACATACATAGGCCACACATTAGAATTCTTCCTCTTGGTATGCTGTCTGCACCAACTTTCTCATTTTGAATAGTAAACTATATTTTTTCACACTGTTCGACTAGCATTCCAATCCTGAGTTGGGACAACATAAATTATGTCAACATATCTATCACTTTTCCTGATATAATGTAGATTTTTCTGAAAATAATTACTTTCGTAGTCAAGGCCGTAGAAGTTTATGAAAACATGTATTTCGCTTACAGTTCAAAATTAGAACCCTAAAGTCCAGGTCCAATTTCGTAGGATATGAGCGCAGGCAATTTTCAAATGTCACACTGAAAAATTGCCGAAAACCCAACTTTCTCAGAGGGCACCAGCGAAGATACAGTATAATGTCTCTGTACAAGAATAAAACACGCTTTGTAGTAGACCGAACTAAAAAATATAAGATGAACAGTAGTTTGAAAAACTATAAGAAACACGCTTTTATAGACAGATAAACTAAAAACAGGGGTAGTTTTCAAGCTTCTCAAGTCAATTTTGAACATGTTGTTGTAAAGAAATTTCCAGAAACGCAATATTATAGATCTTATTCCTGTGATTTTTACTGACATACAGTGTGACCCACTTCTAATGGAACCACCCCTGTATCTTACGTAATCGTTGGGTAAGGTTCCTGAAATTTGCTGGAGCGAGAGATATACCAAAAATGCACTCTATGACCAAGTGGGGTCATCTTCAGTGATATACACTGCTCGCCAACATCCATGAAACTACCCCAATTTCCGGAAAATGATATTAGGAGTCAAAATAGGTCGGAAATTACTTCAGATTTGGAATCAGGACGCCCAATTTACTAACTATTCAAATTTTTCCTGGAAAATTTTCAGTTCGGAAAAATGAAATTTTGTCGCATTTTTCATGGAAGCACCCCCGTATCTCACGTAATTGACTTTATCTTTGGACTTTCTCTTCCTCCGGCAAATTTCAGAACCCTACCTCAATAATTACGTGAGATACGGGGGTGCTTCTATAAAAAATGCGACAAATTTTCATTTTTCCGAACTGAAAATTTTCCAGGAAAAATTTGAGTAGTTAGTAAATTGGGCGTCCTGATTCCAAATCTGGAGTGAATTTCAACCTATTTTGACTAGTAATATCATTTTCCGGAAATTGGGGTAGTTTCATGGCTGTTGGCGAGCAGTGTATATCACTGAAGATGACCCCACTTGGTCATAGAGTGGATTTTTGGTATATCTCTCGCTCCAGCAAATTTCAGGATCCTTACCCAACGATTACGTAAGATACACGGGTGGTTCCATCAGAAGTGGGTCACACTGTATATATACATACAGATTTGAACATATTTTATTAGCAATATGTTCCAAATTTGATAATATGTTTTTTATCGTTTTATCGATATTTCGTCACACAAGCTGGAAGACAAGGAAATTATCGCTCATAACACCCATGTGGCCTATGTTTAAATCACCCTGTATCTTGTGTTTCGAAAGATATTGTTCTCTTGAATGAATAGGTATCCGAATATAGGCAGTGACAACACCAAACATTCTGCCAATCCTTCAATCTGGTGCGAATTTTAATGGGGCATTGGGAATTTAGTCTACTTTGAATAATTGAGACAACGCGTAATTTCTTATTATTATCCTTGGTCAGTGTTACATTAATATTACATCATCCGAACCGAACGGAAATAAACCGTTCAATTGGCCTTATTTCAAGAATGCGACGAGATCGCTGTTTGTAATACAAAACTTACAGGATGATCAGAAAATCAGGGACCGATTAACAAAAGCTTGCAGGCGCTCTAGAAGTGAATCATTAAGGTGAAATGTGACATTTGAGGAGATTAAAGAAGGAAGGGACCACCGTCCCCTTTTTTTTTCATTTAACACGCTAATATTAGCTTGGTATTTGTTTGTTTATGGGTTTGTTCGTAATCAGAATCTTTTCGAACGTGATTTTGACCCACTTCAAAACATCAGATTGATTTGAAATTTGGCAGGTGTACATAATTCTGGGGATTTATGGGTCGGAGAATATGATTCTTTTGTCAAAATTGGAAAATTCAAGATGGTGGACGAGATTTGTAGTTATGATCTGATTCAATTAAATATTTTAATCTGGGGGTTTTCGGGGTCGGAGATTATGATTCTCTCGTCAAAATAGGGTACAAAAATAAAACATGATTTGTAGTAGGCCAAAATAAAAAATCTTCATTTATGAAAATGAATGGTTGTCTGTATGTCCTTTATAGAACCGTAAACGGCTTGACCGGTTTTACCTCGGATTGTACTAAATCTTTTTTGTTGTATTGAAAAGGAATATTCTCAGATATATTTATGAACACAAAAAAATGGATATATAAATAAAGAAATACATGGAGAATTCGCATTCGCCATGTGATGAAAATATTAATTCTCACTCGGTTTATCAACAGAAAACTACTACTTTCCTGGCTTTATGCCACGACGAATATTGAATTACATCTATTGAACACACACGATATGAATTTGAAAACAAAATTTTCTGAAGTAGAGAATTTGCATTCTCTTTCATATGAAGATATATGCATATAATATCATTCTGAATATTCAACAGAAAACAACGACTTTCCTGGCTATTTGTCACGTCGAGCTTTGAATTATATCTATTGAATATCCAAAAAGAATGCATGAAAAATCAAAATCTTCTGAAATTGAGAATTGTCATTATCTCTCAAATCGAATTGAATAATGATGTATAATGATATAAAAATATAACTCAACCAATATATTCAGTATTGAAATGAAAATGGAAATGTATAGAGGAAGCACACTTTTATGAACTCTGATGATCTTGATGAGCTTGGAACTTCAAAAAAAAATCATTCGTATCAGTGGTATGGGAATTATATCTCTCACAAACAGGTTATATGACTCAACTCGAGTAAAATTCATTTCGGATTCCATATCCTCATCAGTAACCTGAAGTCCAGTTATTCTTTCAGCTATTCTTCATAATATACACAATTTTCATCTCCCTATAATATAACTAAAACTATAACGAACTGACATCTCAGAATTATTATGATTTTTTGACATACTCGAGTTGAGTTATATAACCTATTTGTGGGAGATATAATTCCCATATCACTTATACCGAGACTTATACGAATGATTTTTTCGGAAGTTCCAAGCTCATCAAGATCAGAGTTCATGAAAGTGTACTTCTCCTATACATTTCAATTATCATTTCAATACTGAACATATTGGTAAGTTATATTTTTATATCATAATACATCATATTATTCCGGTATTATTCTACTCGATTTGAGAGATAATGACAATTCTCAATTTCAGAAGATTCTGATTTTCCATGCTCTCTTTTTGGATATTCAACAGATATAATTCAAAGTTCGACGTGGCAAATATAGCCAGGAAAGTAGTGGTTTTCTGTTGAGTATTCAGAATGATATTATATCGAGTATTATATGCATATTTTCATATGAAAGAGAATGCAAAATCTCTACTTCAGAAGATTTTGTTTTCAAATTCTTATCGTGTGTGTTCAATAGATGTAATTCAATATTCGTCGTGGCATATATAGCCAGGAAAGTTGTTGTTTTCTGTTGAATAAACCGAGAAAGAATTAATATTTTCGTCACATGGAGAATGCGAATTCGCAATGTCTTTCTTTATTTATATATCAATTTTTTTGTGTTCATAAATATATCTGAGAATATTCCTTTTCAATACTTTCACCCAATCAAGGGTTCGAACTTGAACGATGGAAACTTGTTATTTTTTATAGACCTCAATCGCGGATTCGTGATTAGGTTATCTCAATTCAGAATTTCTTTCCACGTCCTCTATGATGTCCTTCTTTGTTGTGTTTTTTATTGTCAGGATAAGGTCTCTTTGAGAGAAAAAATCGAGAAATTCAAGATGGCGGATCCAATATGGCGGACAATTTTTGTAATTATAATTCGATTTCATTCAGAATTGGTATCTGTTCGGAGATTATGATTCCTTTGTCAAAATTGGAGAATTCAAGATGGCGAATCCAATCTGGCAGACGAGTTTTTTTATTATAATCCGTTTATATTCAAAATTGGTATATGAAAGTCTTTGGGGTCGAAGATTATTATTCGTTAGGTAAAATTGGAAAATTCCAGATGGCGGATCCAATATGGCGAACGAGTTTTGAAATTATGATCCGATTCTATTCAAAATTGGTATCTGGGGGTTTTTGGGGTCGAAGATTATGTTTCATTCGTCATAATTAGAAAAATTCAAGATGGCGGATCCAATATGTCGAACGAGCTATGTAATAAAATAGTGTTTCGAAATACTAATGACACACACTTTCATAGATAGCAACACTAAAAAGAATTAGAAAATGAATAGTAGTTTAGGAAACTAAAGGGATAGATTACCGAACTGAAAAGAAGTAGAAAATGAATAGTAGTGTGGAAATAATGTACATATAGCAAAACAACGTTTGTCGGGCAGCTATAATATATAAAATGACTCGAAATAAATTCAATATTTGTGTAATGGGTCTTTTTCCTTCAAATTTATTTTAGTAAGTAGCGTAGCAACGCGCGCAGGGTACAGCTAGTATAAAATAAATAGTAGTTTAAAAAACTATTAAGAACACGCTTTTATAGGTAGCCAAACCAAAAACAGGGGTTGTTTTCAAGCTTCTCAAGTTAATTTTGAAGTTGTAGTGAAGAAATTTCCTGAAACGCAATATTATAGATCTTCCTCATGTGATTTTTACTGATATACAGATTTTAACCTATTTTATTAGCGATATGTTCAAGGTTTTTTAGTTCGATAATATTTTTTCATCGTTTTATCGATCTTTCGTCACACTTGAAACAATGAATGCATACATGCACAATGCACATACCGTCACCATATACAGGGTGTTCCTAAATTACATAGGATGATTCCAACTGCAAATTATAAATATATAGGAACAGAAAAAGTTAAAAATGTCCGTATAAACATGAATCCAGAAATGCCCCCTTTGGGGGGTTATAGCCATCAAAAGGCGAGCACGAGATGAAGGTTTTTGTGATGAAATAACCATATTTTGTACATGTAATTAACTTTTTATGTCCAATGCAAAAATGTTGAGAATATTTCGAAATTTTTATCAGAGACGTTGGGAATAAAAGAGGCTAGTGGCACTTTTGCCCCCAACTTTTCTGTTCATGCAATTTTCGGCATCAGAAAATTTGGTAATCTCATCATTCGGTCCTGTTAATAAACGAAGAAGAATTTTATCGTTATTTAGGTAGTTACTCACTATGTTATTGTCTATTAATATATATTACAAAAATTCATTATGCATACGAAATTAAGAAATGTCGAGATATACTGAATATAAGGATTGTATAGCTATTAATAATGATTAGTTTAAACATAACGTTGTAGGTGAATAAACATGTTTGATTTCGTCCAATTCTATAAAAATGTATGGTAACACTCGGTAACACCCGAGGTAGCACCATTTCCAAAAAGTCCACAGTATTTCCGTGCACGGTATTTCCATCAGCAACTCTTTCATGATGAATATAAAAAACTTCACAAAACCATAAGATTTTCACAAAATTCTTATCGAAAATTTCATCGTTTGTGAAGTTTTTTACATTTACAATGAATTTTCATCACCAACAAGTAACGGCCGAGTCAATCGAAAAAAAACTTTTCCATAATGCGGAAATCCTCGGGAAAATCATGTCAGATTCACCTCGATAGCTGTTTTATGAAAACTCGGATTTTTTTTCCGTACGAAATAGTATATCAAGTACATAACAAGAATTGTGAAACGCAAGTAACTCCACAAGTGCGTAATTGCTTCACAACGCAATTTTCAATGACAATATACAGGGGGTGCCATTCGAGAATAAAAGGTGGAGGATCGCTGCCAGAGAACTGTCGAATGTAGTAGATTTTTCTAGATGTCATTAGGAAGGTACTTCAATGCTATTCAATGCAGTTTTCGAATTTTTCAATTACCTTGTCAAATAAGCGAGATAATGTCAGTATACGATAAGTTGAGACACCCAGTATAAAGAAAAGTCGAGGAGAGGATTAGACGACTGTCTATGTTAGGGATGAAACTGAGAATTCCGTTTGGGTATGCAGTCAAAGAAAAACAGAGGGTACTCTTGTTTATGTTCAAGCTTTCGAGTCTTTATGGCTCTTCATCAGGAACTCTATGAAACATTAAAATTGATATGAGAATTCAATCGTTATTATCGATTACTAAACACTTACGGAAAGTGAGGTTTCGTTGAATTGGGAATAATACATGTGTATATAAAAGAATACTCACAACATGAAAACATTAGCTATTTGTGTATTTAGAGCGCAAAGTGGTAAATTGCCGCTCGACAAAGAAAGGCGGTAATCTTTGGAGAGCGGCAATAACACTTTGTGCTCGAAATACACACAAGATTTTCTCTACTAACGCAGCTTTTGGAAATAACTACCCTGAAAGTATGAGCGATTGAAATAGTTGAGAAAGTTCTAATCCATATTATCTCATATGTCCAAAGGAAACAAAAAAAGAAAAATTGAAATAACTGACAAGCCAGAAAACATTTTTCGGGCCTACCGAGAATTGAAACTGGACCACCAGCGTGGCAACCCTGAGCTTCAGACCTCTGAGCCATAGTACGATAAGCTCTGCAATCAAATTGAACATTACTCATTGATGCAATAAAATAAAGATACACTGTCTTTCTGATGACAACAAAGAGTTTAAATATAAAGTATAATTCATCGTTTTCAACAGATATGCTTCATCGGGAGCTTCTTGTAGAAATTTGTTGGTATATAATATCTTCAGCGGTGAATGTTTTGGATTTTTCTCGCTTTATGTCCAATAGATTGTTTCTTGAGAAATGCAATAAGTTTCAGATACTTATTGATTCCGATATTATATTTAACATTCAAGCATGTATACGTACCATCGAATATATAGACCAATGAGTTGATGACTTCTGTCACTGATTTTTTACCAAAATAAGCCAGCAAAACGTTTTATGAATACATATTCACCATCTCGGAGTGGCACCAATTTATGAATGTATCATATTGTAATTCATATTTCTTCCTTGATTTCTCCGGTAAGAGATTCAAACTCTTGCGCTTTCTGCTATATCATCAGGAAGGAGGTGTGTTTGATGATTCACTGTCACTATTTTCCATCATGAAAGAATTGGGGGTTTTCAAGAATAGATAAGTATAGGTTACAGAGATAAGCGAGCGTTTTTTCAATATTTCCGCTCACGAGCGCAAATGCTGTCAAAGAATGACATTTCTGGGAAAACGTCAACTTTGTGCTGGAATTTGGAAGCGTCAAAGGCTACTTTGTTAAGCGTTTGTAGAAAAAAATATTCTTTAAGAATAATAATAGTTATTTATGTATTAAGGGAATTATGAGAGCCTTAATTACCGATGGCAAAGTTTGCGTCCCGAGGGCCTCTGGCCCGAGGGACAGCAATTGCCTGAGGTTATTGAGGCTCAGTAATTCCCGTGATACATAGATAATTTTATTTCTGACTGATTTCATTCATTAGATACCTTCCCGATTGGAAGTTAGACATGTTTTTCCGTATAGTTTCAATGTCATCAGAACGTCAGATGATGATCTTGACTACCGCGAATAGGAGATTCCTTATTGCTACGTTACTGCGTGGTTGTTGCTATTGTTACGATTTTACTCTGGGTCCGTAATAACTTAACACTCGGTATAACACTTTAAATAATTTATTCTGAACACTACTATACAATAATTACAATACTCGTACTAAACACTTCCGATTCACAACACTTCTTCGATCGTTATTATAACGCTTCCAAATGAAGACTTCCCTTCCTGTCCCTAACAACAACTATTTATACTACCTAATAAAACGTCTAGATTCCACTCGAAATATCGTGAACAGGTCGATAATCTTCTCGAGTCATCTCAATAGCCGTCGAATCACCTAATACGGGAGTGAAGTTAGCCACATCCACAAAATACACCGAGAAAAATTTATCCCCGAAAATGTGTTCAGCAATTTCACCCGATTTCAGATGGAACTTGAACGCATTTCATAGAACGACTGAAGAGGGGTGAGAGCCTGAGTCGAATTTGATAGGGAGGTGGTGAATCGATAGTTTATCAAGTCGTCTAAAGGGAAAGAAAAGGGGTTTGAAAACGAAAATAACTCATTATCTCAGTGAATACTCGTTGTACATGGATTTTGAAGGCGGCAAACGAATCTACTAATCGAATTTGATAGGAACGTGGTGAACTCATAGTTTGTCAGGCCGTCTAAGGGGGTAGAAAAGGGGTTGAAAAACAAAAAAAATCAATATCTCCGTTAATATTCGCTGTACATGCATTTTGAAGGCGGCAAACGATTCTACTGATTGTATTTGATAGAAAAGTGTTGAACTCATAGTTTGTCAGGCCGTCAAAGGGGGTAGAAAAGGGGTTGAAAAACAAAAAAAATCAATATCTTCGTTAATATTCGTTGTACATGGATTTTGAAGGCGGCAAACGAATCTACTAATCGAATTTGATAGGAAGGTGATGAACTCATAGTTTGTCAGGCCGTCAAAGGGGGTAGAAAAGGGGTTGAAAAACAAAAAAAAACAATATCTTCGTTAATATTCGTTGTACATGGATTTTGAAGACGGCAAACGAATCTACTAATCGAATTTGATAGGAAGGTGATGAACTCATAGTTTGTCAGGCCGTCAAAGGGGGTAGAAAAGGGGTTGAAAAACAAAAAAAATTAATATCTCCGTTAATATTCGTTGTACATGGATTTTGAAGACGGCAAACGAATCTACTAATCGAATTTGATAGGAAGGTGATGAACTCATAGTTTGTCAGGCCGTCAAAGGGGGTAGAAAAGGGGTTGAAAAACAAAAAAAAACAATATCTTCGTTAATATTCGTTGTACATGGATTTGAAGACGGCAAACGAATCTACTAATCGAATTTGATAGGAAGGTGATGAACTCATAGTTTGTCAGGCCGTCAAAGGGGGTAGAAAAGGGGTTGAAAAACAAAAAAAAACAATATCTTCGTTAATATTCGTTGTACATGGATTTTGAAGACGGCAAACGAATCTACTAATCGAATTTGATAGGAAGGTGATGAACTCATAGTTTGTCAGGCCGTCAAAGGGGGTAGAAAAAGGGGTTGAAAAACAAAAAAAATCAATATCTCCGTTAATATTCGCTGTACATGCATTTTGAAGGCGGCAAACGATTCTACTGATTGTATTTGATAGAAAAGTGTTGAACTCATAGTTTGTCAGGCCGTCAAAGGGGGTAGAAAAGGGGTTGAAAAACAAAAAAAAACAATATCTTCGTTAATATTCGTTGTACATGGATTTTGAAGACGGCAAACGAATCTACTAATCGAATTTGATAGGAAGGTGATGAACTCATAGTTTGTCAGGCCGTCAAAGGGGGTAGAAAAGGGGTTGAAAAACAAAAAAAATTAATATCTCCGTTAATATTCGTTGTACATGGATTTTGAAGGCGGCAAACGATTCTACTGATTGTATTTGATTGAAAAGTGTTGAACTCATAGTTTGTCAGGCCGTCAAAGGGGGTAGAAAAGGGGTTGAAAAACAAAAAAAATCAATATCTTCGTTAATATTCGTTGTACATGGATTTTGAAGGCGGCAAACGAATCTACTAATCGAATTTGATAGGAACGTGGTGAACTCATAGTTTGTCAGGCCGTCTAAGGGGGTAGAAAAGGGGTTGAAAAACAAAAAAAATCAATATCTCCGTTAATATTCGTTGTACATGCATTTTGAAGGCGGCAAACGATTCTACTGATTGTATTTGATAGAAAAGTGTTGAACTCATAGTTTGTCAGGCCGTCAAAGGGGGTAGAAAAGGGGTTGAAAAACAAAAAAAATCAATATCTTCGTTAATATTCGTTGTACATGGATTTTGAAGGCGGCAAACGATTCTACTGATTGTATTTGATTGGAAAGTGTTGAACTCATAGTTTGTCAGGCCGTCAAAGGGGGTAGAAAAGGGGTTGAAAAACAAAAAAAATCAATATCTTCGTTAATATTCGTTGTACATGGATTTTGAAGACGGCAAACGAATCTACTAATCGAATTTGATAGGAAGGTGATGAACTCATAGTTTGTCAGGCCGTCAAAGGGGGTAGAGAAGGGGTTGAAAAACAAAAAAAATCAATATCTTCGTTAATATTCGTTGTACATGGATTTTGAAGACGGCAACGAATCTACTAATCGAATTTGATAGGAAGGTGATGAACTCATAGTTTGTCAGGCCGTCTAAGGGGGTAGAAAAGG